>CM076584.1:1399865128-1399929335 GCA_034641835.2 Pinus albicaulis
CAATTTCACCAGATGTTGTTGCAAAGGAAATGCCATAAGGCATAAATTATAGAAGAATCCTGGCATACAAAAAATTATTAAAGATAAAAAATTATTAAACAAAAGGTTATTCAGTTGTCTTAAATCATAAGTATCCGTTTCAGTGTCCGTTGAGTGATAATTTATTCAGCAATGGAGAAAATCTTGGAGGTCCTTGTGACTAAAGTGAAACTTTATAATCCTCACCTGAGAAATTGTTGGGTTGTCTTTTCAAACATATATTAACAGCTTGAACCACGTGAAATTTGAGAACCATATTCCATTTTTTATCAATGAATGATATCTTAAGTGATAGAAGGTTGAGCTTATCTATAGAAGATTCAATGAACCAATGTTTTGTCTTTTCAAACATATAATAACAACTTGAACCACATGAAATTTAAGAACCATATTCTGTTTTTTATAATGAATGATGTCTCAAGTGATAGAAGGTTGAGCATATCTATAGAAGATTCAATGAACCAATGTTTTGTCTTTTCAAACATATAATAAAAACTTGAACCACATGAAATTTGAGAACCATATTCCATTTTTTATGGATGAATGATATTTTAAGTGATAGAAGATTGAGCTTATCTATAGAAGATTCAATGAACCAATGTTTTGTCTTTTCAAACATATAATAACAGCTTGAACCACATGAAATTTGAGAACCATATTCCGTTTTTTATGAATGAATGATATCTCAAGTGATAGAAGATTGAGATTATCTATAAAATATTCAATGAACCAATGTTTCATGATGGGCACTATGTACCACTAGAGCTTCACTTACTTTAAATAAACAAATATATGCATCAACACCTAACCTACTTTCTCATTCTTTTTTTGATCAATTTAATTCATCTACTTCCACTTATTTAATTACCAAATGGTAACGTTGACTCAAGTAAATTACTAAATTTTATGTTAGTGAAGTAAGTGCCAAGGTCAATTAAATGAACCAATGTTTCATGATGGGCACTAAAAAAATTAGTTATTATCTTGACTCAATTTAAAATTGAAATTTAAAAGAAAAACAAAAAATTAGAGATTTGTCTATACAAACTCCAACTCTTTTTTTAAAAATTAGACATTGAGCCATGTCATTCCACATTCAATTACAAATTAATTGAGAATAATGTTTTTATCATCTACCATTATGTTTTTGTGGTAGATAAGTGTAGAAACCAAGATACATATTTAGGATTTCATTGCCTTTTTTTTATATGTTGTAGAAGATATTTTTTATTAAACTTAATTTTCTACTAAATGGAAAATATGTTGTAGTATTTTATTTATGATCCACATAAAATGATGCATATTAATGTTATATTAAGAATTAAATGGATTGTACACAGGCCACTTATTATTAGAAAATACTTGCATATTTTTCTTTTATAACTCTCTAAATTCCCTTTATATTTTGATTATTTTCCAAGAGAAAATGTGGCCACTTTACAATACTATTATATATTATGATGATATAAAAATAAATTAGTTAATATCGATATTCAAATAAATGATTTAATTAGCTTGCATATTAAAATAATTTAGGTAAGTTTTATATTGAAATATTGTTAGAAGTATAAAATATTATATATCTTTGTCAAAGCCGGAGGTGATAATATAAAGCTATGTTATTTTACATATCTCTTAGAGACCTAGTTGTATAAAAGAGTGAGAAGAGTGAGAATTAGATTATTGAGTTGATTTTTTATGATAGTTTTAATCGAAATTAACAAATCTTTATCCATTTTTACTTTTTATTATAGTCATCATTATTTTTTTCATTAATTTTTTTTTTTTAAATACATGTCAAGTCCATGTTTAACATTGAAAAAATCACACAGCCTTCATATTTGGCTGTAAATAGTAATCTAAATTAAATAGATTCATATATATATAGAGAGAGAGCATACATTTAAAAAAGTGTTTCTCTATATATAGAGAGAATCCCGTGATTATATATTTTTACTTTTGAATATAATATATATGTACTAACACTTTAATATGGAGATTGTGAATCATAAATAAAATATTTGAATGAAGACTATTTATATATTATATAAAAAAATTCAAAATCAACATAGATTCATCTACCAAGGGCCAAAGGAATCAAATTTCTAGAAATGTAGACAATTACTAATTTTTTTCACTAAAAAGAGTTTTCATCTTAAGATCAATATTGGTGCTTGATAGATCATGAATTGGGAATCATTGTGAAAATAAAGTCTTCTAAATTAAGAATCATGTGATTATATATATATATATATATATAGATATAGATATATCAGAAATGGTCAATCTTATCTTTAAAAATATATATTTTTATGTTTTCATTAATAAAAAACAAAAAACAAAATAAAATATTTCTATATCTATATTGCAAAGCAAATAGAGTCCAATTAGCATTAATATAATAATCACCATTAAAAAAATAATTTTTAATTAATAATTTATAAAATAATTTAATCTTACTAAACACATTTTGGAACCACAAATCCTATATGAATTGACCAATGTATATGATTACATTGCCAAAATAGTAATGTAACATACTATTCAAAAGTGCTATAACTATAATTATTATGACTCCTCTGCCCATTTAAATGGCTTCTTTTCTATAGCCTAGCACTTCTATATTTTGAGATGAATAATCCATACATTTAACATAATTTAAATAATTTGTTTTCAAATGGATATAACTGAAATAGTAAAATTTATAATTTAAAAAATAAATATATAATCGAAATAAATCAGAAAATTATTATTCAAATCAAAATGACAAAAAATATTACAATTTATCAAACTACGATGATTAAACAACTCCGTACATTTCAAATTGGTGAAAAAGTTCACCATATGTTCACCTCCAATTGAATATAAATAACCAAAGGAGGACGGTCCATAGTTTGTTAGAAAACCTTGAAAGTATTATATTATGTGACTTCCTCCACTTGTGACTGGTCGGACCTAGTCTTACTTAGTTGGCTCGGCTCCATGTGGAAATCACTGTGATGTTCGCCAATATCGCTTTGTCGATGGCGACCTTCGGATAGTCATTTCTGTGTCTTGGGAATTGAATTAATTGCAATTGGTAGTTGCAACAGATGGCATACAAAATTTTATGGCTGACGTTGCCACTAAGACAACCGCGGAGAAAAAGAAGTCATATTTAGGAGGCATGAGATTAAAATTTGGCTCGTACTATTTCCAGCGATGTAGTATAAGTTTACATTTGTTTCACTCATGCCATATTCAGAGTTTTGTTTTTATTCGACTGCGGCAAACAATTCTATTGCATATCGACATGGTTTTATAGTAACTGCCATGAAATCCCAACAAAAAACACGCAAATAAATTTAAAATGTGAGAAATAAAACTCAGTGTTTGTAATCTAGATATTAATATAACATGTAGTTCAACAATTTAATGCCAATCTTGTAATCAAATGCGAAATCTAGGCATGGATTTGTTTGGCGTTATGGGAGATAATGGACAACATGGGTATTTCCATGTGAGCCGAGGGAGGAGAAACCCTGGAGGTTGAACGAGTTAAAAAGATGGCTCGATTCGAATCCACAGGTGGTTTGGGTAGCATCACACATTGATTTTGTATTAACCTCCATGGTGAAAAAATGCTACAAGTGTGAACTAATAGTTTGATGAATCTTGACAAATCTTAAGTGGAGCCACGTTTAAAGCCTTGTGATTCTAAAATGAGTGATTAAAAATGTGTATAGTGCAAAAATTTGTAATGAGATTTTTGTTATAAGTTTCAGTTTCACAGCGGAATTGCATAACTGAGAAATCAAATTGGAATTGCATAACTAAGAAATGAAATTAATCTTGAAGGAAGGTTTGATAAAAAAAAAAAATCTTTTATACTAAAAATAATGAGAAAAGAATGAGAAAAGTAATTTATTAGCTGAATTCTGTGCAATGAATTTGTTTGATTCTTCCACTCCAGGGGTGTAAAAGCTAGCTAGTGGCGCAAAAACTAGCCAGCTATGAGGAACATAAGAAGATAAAGCTCTGCAGAGGAACATTCTTAGCATTTCGTGACAACAAAATCTTGGAATGACTTGGCCACAAAACTCGGTAGTTACACAAAAAAAATCAACGCAATTGTGTGATGTGCGAGGAGGAAGATCATTGAACGATGTCACTTGGAAGGTCTAAATATACGTAAACCAAAGCAAAAAAAGGCGCAGTAACGAAGGACGGTTACAGGACGATTACAGATTGTAACCATGACAAATCAAATCAACGGGTTATAATAAGCTAATACTCTAACAAAAGATCCAATGGACCACATTATGACAAGAAGGCAACTAGGAAAGTTGTTTTCAAATAATAATGCCTTACAACTTAAAAATTAGAATATTAATTTAATACATTTTACTCAATTACACATTTAATAATATTTATTTAAAAAATACAAATATAAATTACTATTTTAAATAAAAATAGTACAACACATTTAACAATATTCATTTAAAAAAGAAAAAATACAAATTACTATTTTAAATAAAAATAGGAATCACATTAATTACCATGGCCCTTGTGTAACTCCCTCTTATTACATTTTAAATACCTTTTAAAATACTTAATGTTTGTAACTCATTCTTAATCACATAGTGTCAATTTTATAAAACTATAATCTATAAGTCACATTTTTTATAGCTTTGGCGGAAGGATAGAGTATCTAAATTCTCTTACCCTTTAAAAAGCATCCTCAATTATTGTACCACCCACCTCAGCATCCAATCTAGACATCTTAAGTTATTCTAAAGTGATCAAGAATATATAATTTTTAGAGTGGTGTTCTATGTTCACTAAAATTCTCATGATGTCCATCACTATGTATGGGGTTCATTTCAACCTTGGATATATTCTGTGAGTTGTTGTGATTTTTTTTCTTGTGTCTAAAACTTATTTTTGGTTGTCACCTAGTTATCATTATTCAAAACATTGTTATCATCTCATATCCTTATAGCATTAGATATATTTTGTGGGCTAATGTGATGTAATATTTTTTAGCTACAATTAGGTAATTAAAGATATGTTATAACAACACATTTAACAATATTCATTTAAAAAATAAAAATAAAAATTACTATTTTAAATAAAAATAGGAATCACATTAATTACCATGGCCCTTGTGTAACTCCCTCTTATTACATTTTAAATACCTTTTAAAATACCTAATGTTTGTAACTCATTCTTAATCACATAGTGTCAATTTTATAAAACTATAATCTAAAAGTCACATTTTTTATAGCTTTGCTGGAATGATAGAGTATCTAAATTCCCTTAACTTTTAAAAAACATCCTCAATTATTGTACCACCCACCTCAGCATCCAATCTAGACATCTTAGGTTATTCTAAATTGATCAAGAGTATAAAATTTTTAGGGTGGTGTTCTATGTTCACTAAAATTCCCATGATGTCCATCACTATGTATGGGGTTCGTTTCAACCTTGGATATATTGTGTGAGTTGTTGTGATTTTTTCTTCTTGTGGCTAAAACTTATTTTTGGTTGTCACCTAGTTATCATTATTCAAAACATTGTTATCATCTCAGATCCTTATAGCATTAGATATATTTTGTGAGCTAGTGTGATGTAATATTTTTTAGCTACAATTAGGTAATTAAAGATATGTTTATAGTTTTACTCAGGAATCTACAAAGCTAAAAGGGAGAAGGCTTTGATGTATAGATGATAATTGAATTCTCTCCATGGTTTTTAAGAAATCAGGCTTGATAATTAGCCTGCATGGTTTTCTAGATTATTTTAAAGATTGAATGACCTCATACACCTCTAGAATACCTTATAAGATCTTCCTCCATTCTACATAACAATGTACTGAGAACGTCAATAAATCAATGTGGGAATGATAACTTGTGACATTTCTAGCAATTTTATTTGATCGTGGAGCAAATTATAAAGTAATAACTTGTGAAATCCCTAGTGATTTTCTTTTATTGGGGATCAAGTTATAAACTATAATATACTCTCTCTTCATAAGACTCTAAAATATATATTGGATGGAGGGAAAGGTTATTATAAAACCTGTACAAAAAAATCCTTAGGGTTGTCTCAACTTACTCTATTGTTAATTACATAGAGTAAATTTTGTAAAACTATAATCTATAGGAAGGTTATAAACATTTAAAAATAGTTATATTATAGCAATTCTTTTTTTACTCTAAAAAAGGTTTGAATATCAAGACATATGATTCCTCTTGCCTCTAGGTAGAGAGTTAAGATTGATCTAGGTTATCTTAATTTTCCTCTTTAAATAAACTACATTCCACATGAATACCATGGGTTGTTTTTATAGTTTATTATTATTTTATTTTATTATTTTCATTTTTTATTGTATTTTGACCTAGTTAAAATGCTCATTATATTATGTCAATATTTTTATTTAAAGGGGGGAGATGTAACACCCCTATGAGTTTGTTTTTTACACGGTTACTATTTTTAGAAATTAAACTCTTATTTGATTTAATGGTGAGGGAAGCCATGATGGACTTATGTCATGATGTAAAGATATTAGTATTATTGAGTTAATAAATATTTTTTTTGGAATTATTGAGGAAATAGCACTAGAGTGTAGAAGACTTCTTCCCAACTTAGAAAAAAAAGTTGTGGTGGTCCACATGATGGAGCTTCCCTAAAAGTCTCCTAAAAATCCCTAGGAGAGAAATAAAAGAAAATAAATGAACATAATGGGAGATAAATATTATGTTAATCACTTAGTTGGAGAGAAATAGTAAGTCGGGTGGAATGAATCATTGTGGGAGAGAAAACGTCCTTTAAGGAAAAAGAAAAGTATATTTTTCATAAAAAATAAAGCAAAAAGGTCTAAGCAAAATGTTTGCAAACCACTTAGGAATCAAGGAGATTCCAAAGGGCAAGAAATTCTTAACTCAAAGAGAACTCTTGGAGACACTTCATGGTTGGGTGGAACGTGTCTTCCTTCTAAATATTCCCCAAGTTGTCAGTATAGTTAGATGAATTTTTTATGGTTGATTCAAAATAGATCAAGGATATGTATTGACAGAGTATAGAAAATGATGTAGTTATTCATTTGTACTTATTATATGGTTATATATTTTCTTATATGTTATTGTAATTTGTACACAAATTTCTATATGCATGCATGGAAGATAAAATTTTTGAAAGTAATCGTAGCAGTGATATTTGCAATCTATTAGTATAATCATATAAATTAGACGTCAAAGAATTTGTTTCTCTTAATTATTATTGGAAATTTTATAATTGACTCATAAAAGATTCAAATAAATAAGACCATATAGTTTTTAGTTATTTCTTTGAGAATAATTGTTAATATTATATTATGATATAAATAAAAAATAGAAAAAAATGTATTATCGTATAATTGTTTTTACTAATACACTTACTGTAATAGATATACATATAATATTTAAACAGAGGGAAAAAAAATATAATCTCACGAAAGGAAAACATGAAGTATTCCTATAGTCTAGTAAATTGAATAAAGGGCATTGAATTTAAAATATATATTTATTTTAAACGAGTGTTGATTATACACAATATAGACCGTAGGAAAACGAAATATAGTTAACAATTAACGTGTGAAAAGAAAAGATTGAGAGAATACGTAAGTTAAATTGGTAAAATAATTATTTTCGGTCGGTTTAGAACAAACCAAACACTTCTATTTATAATCCTGTAACAAAAGGCAGAGTTGTATTTGTTATAGCTGCCCGGCCTCTTCCTTTGTTCTGGGGATAATTTTATTATAAATAACATCACTCAGTCAGCCGTTTACGTTAACAATAGCAGTTTACATTAACAATAGCTGGACATAAAAACTATGAACACATTTTATGTTTACCTACAACGCCTGACTGTACCTTTAAAACCAGTTTGTCAGCCCACTCAACAATTGCTAAGAAGTTATATTTAGCATTTCCAAAGAGATGTGATCTGCATTCAAATCACTATAAAAATATTTTAAATGCATTCAGTGAACAAAATCTCAATCAATCAAAATATAACTCGATCAAAATATAACTCAAACATCTCACACAACCAATGTACAAATCGGTTTTTTATAAATGAAATCCTTCTGATATAATTTGACAGCCTAAAGTGAACAACTTTTCCCTACTCTCAGATAAGTAATACCAGAACTTTACTTACTGCATTCTGTCCAAACAGAAAAAATTGGGAATGGTAAATCTGTGTTCTGAAACAAATGAAATGAAACTGAAAAGAGTACAATCGGTAGCAATTCTGAAAAATTTAATGGGAAATTGAGAAGAATGCAGAAAATTATTCACCTTACATGGCGACTGTACGAGAAGCTACATCAAAGCCTCTGCTGTTGCCATTCGTGGTCAGCCAGATCGCTTCGGAGCCGAGATGCGGAAGATTCAGTCCCTTTTCCAGTCGTCCCTTTTCTCTTTTGGTTGTAACTGTTATGGTTATATTCAAAATCAACGATTAATAATGTCTCAATACTCTAACAAAAATCTAATGACACATATTATGACACAAAGGTAGTTAGAAAAATTGCTTTCAAATAAAGACGCTTAATAATGTACTGAAATTAAATAAAAAAAATGTCCTATAATGAAAGCTTAAAATATTACAAATTCATAACCAAGAATGAAAACATCTAACCATGTACTTCATTTAGTACTTTAAAATTTTCTAAAATATCTTTAAATCATAATGGTGGTAAATAAGTTTCTATAAATAAACTTAACATGTTAGTTAAATATGGAGATCTTTTAAACTTAACATGTTAATTAAATATGGAGAACTTAAAAGTTTGTTATAAGTATGATATAGTGGTGTGTTTCATTATGTATTTTTTTTTATTAATAAAATTTATTTAATTTAAGTTGGGAATATAGATTAATAAAATTAAGATAGAAGGTTGTTATAAGTATGATAGTTTTTTATGGTTATAGTACAAAATAAGGTCTTAAGAGTATATTTTTATCCAAAGTTTGTCTTATGGTTTATGTCTTACTATTTTTTGGATTTTTAATTCTTCAACAATTTATAGTTCATTTTATTTAGTGGTTCATTTGTAGAAAGAAAATAATTACATTGTAAATTTAATATTTTGTATTTTCATTTAGCAATGTTATTTTCAATTTTTGCTAATATAGAACAAAATGATTTTTCAAAAACTGAAAAAAATTGTGCTATATGCTACTTAAAGTAAGATGTATATTGAACTTTTATAAATTCCTACTATATAATCTTAAGATGTCACATATAATATTTTTAAAAAAACATAATAACTTCATTATAGATAATCTAAAGAGCCATCAACATTGCATGATGATTTGGTATTTTTTGAGATTAAAATTAATAACTAATATAATAAAAGTAAAAAAAAAAATTTAATTACTACATTAAATACTATAATTAAAAGTTAATAATAGAATAAACACATAAATAACATGCAATAATTACTTTCTTATTATCTCCATGTCAACAATAAGAAAACTTATCCTAATCAAACCTATCGTAATAAAGTTATTAACAAAATTGCATCTAACTATTTAAGTACTATTTAAATCATTACCTAAAACCATATTACATGAGATATGAATAACATCTTCATTCACAAATACTATCTAACTTATCACCTAAAAGAAGCTAAAACCATGTTACATGCAATACTTAACCATTATAAAATATTTACAAGAAAATACAGATACGTTACAACCATTACCAAGTAAATGCGGTTTCAGCTCTTGAATCATTATACATGATAAGCTACAGTTCATGAATCATTACCAAGTAAAAGCAGTTTTACGTGATAAGCTAGAGTCAATAAATTTAACTACATTTTATTTATGTTGGAGCTAACTACGTTTAGCGAATCCAAAATTATAGGAGCTTGATAGAAATAATAATAACTATGCAGGTCGTATATAACCTTCAAATATTGGCTCATTGGAAAGAGAATCGATTCAAATTTGAGAATTGTATCTTACAAGCATGCCCAATCAGCGAAACCCGCATGTAGCATTAATGGAAACATACAAGTAGTAACAGATCACATAACATACAGTTGAGAAAGGGAATTCAAAATAAATCATATCATGATAACTGAGAAATATAGGTCCTAAATGAACTAATCAATGAAATATTGAGTAGTATCAACTACAACCGTGACATCTGTTTGCCTTTCCAAACAAAGGAATGAAATATTAGGTAGCATCAACTACAACCGTAACATCTGTTTGCCTTTCCAAACAGACGATGTAATAACCAGTCCAAATAAACAAAATTTAACTGTTGAAAAGACTAGTTCAAGACGAGTTCATTAATAAGCGTAAATACTGATATATGAAAACTCAGAATTGGGTCTTGTCTAGATCATCAAAATAAGGATGATTCAAGGCCGCCTTTGCTGAAATCCTGTTAGCAGGATTGCACTGCAGCATTTTCTGCAAAACAATATTAACTTTGTCATTGTCTCAATATGTTCAATGTCAATAAAACTTTAAAAGATATCGAGGGTTTGACAGATAAAGAAAAACATACACTGAGAAGATCGACACCGCTGCAAGATAGATTTGGAACTTCCGAAGCTAGGCTCATAGGTCTCCATTTAGGATATTGATGCCAGTCTTTCAGACTTCTAACTCCAGGCCACATTTGCTCAGTTGGGGTTCCAAACAACCTTTCCCACATAAATGTAATTCAAGTCGGTTTTCTATATGATTTAATGAGATTGAAGGAGGTTAAAAAAGTTTTCCAAACCACTTCACAACTATACCTGAAGATATAAAGTAGTTGTTCCATTTCTGAATCCCCACGCAATAGCGGTTTTCCTCTCACCATTTCAGCTAAAAATATGAAGACAACAAGTTGGAAATCAATTCCATTCCATGGGAGCACATTTTGGAATAAATATGACAGAGAGTCAGTAAAGAAATTGCAAGATGGAAAAGACCCTTCTCAATATTTCTTCACACTCACCAAAAATGCATCCTACAGACCAAATATCCACAGGGGTAGAATAGTGGGTGGATCCCAACAATATCTCTGGGGCCCTATACCATAGGGTGACAATCTGGAAATATACAGATAAGGGGTCATATTAAATGCTTAACTAAACCAACAACTTAATAAACGTACCTTTGAAAAAACAACTAAATAACATGAAAATACATAATGCCACTTTATAGAATGGTAGAAAATTGAAGGAAAAACCTCATGGGTGTAACTCTTCACAGGTACTCTAAATTCCCTTGCAAGTCCCAGATCAGCAATTTTGAGCAGGCCTCTACTCTTTTCAACCAATAGATTCTGTGGTTTTAGATCCCTGAAGAAAATCAATTCGTGACAATCTTGCTAAGTAATTTGAGCTCAGACAACCCCATAGGTTTAAATTCAGAAAATCCTGATTTCTGTCATGTCATAACACAGTAAACAGTGATATGAACAGCTCATCATTTGTTACCTGTGCATCACACCATGGGAGTGACAATGAACTACTCCCTTGCACAGTTGATACATGAAACTCTGTACTCCAACACCGATATACAGAAATTAGAAACATGTCTTTGTAAAAATGTCATTTCAATAGAATAATGAGAATGAAAGCACAGAAAAAAAAAATTACCTTAATAATTTTTGGTGGAAGAGGACGATGATAGTCTATGAATTTTTTGAGATCTGTATCAAGGTACTCGAAGACAAGGTAAATATATGACTTTCCATTCTTCGTCACATTGTCCACACAAATCAACCTGAAAATTCCAGTATAACTCCTTACTGAACAAATAGTTTAGAATTTCATTGAGGCCTAACGCTGAAAGCACATTATAACTAAGGTAATGATTAAATAAAAATAATTGAAGATAATATATAGAGGAAATTTCTTTCTGAGAGAGACAATAGTTTGCACATCCATGGCATTTGAAAACAATGATTAAACATTAGTTACTTGCTGATGAAATTTAGCAGAGACCGAAATCAAAACCAACAAACGATATATACAAACTAAAATATAGACAGGCCAGCTAAAATATGGATTAAACTATGGCCATTATGACAGAACAAGCAAACAACCATTTGAAAGCAACCATTGCAATCGAACCCACATAAAATAATTACTGTCATTTTAATCATTTCCGAGGCTAAAATGGTACAATAATAATAGCATAAGTAAAGCCTTCTGATCATGCAACAGATCATGGGGGTACTTTCAGAATCCCGGGAGTCAAATGCCATGCAAAACATAACCGAAATAATTTAATCACCAGTTGCTAAGTACAAGCAATAGACTGACAAATATTGTTCAGAGGCAAGAAAATAACTAACTTGACAACATAAATACTCTGGGAGAGCAATCGCAGGATGGAAATTTCCCGAAGCGAGGTCGAAGGAATCCCTTCATCCTGCCTCTCAATCAAACACTCTTTGATAGCGACGAGCTGGCCACTGAACTTGTCCCGTCCCTTGTACACTTTCCCGTAAGTACCCTGCCCGAGCTTCTCGAGTATCTCAAACCTATCCATGGCGGACATATTCTGTAAATTACCGAGAAGAGAAACAGAGATACGCTCCCAACGACTTCAGAGGAGCCTTTGCAATGCGTCTATCTCACCCGCGATCGCAGAATACCTTCTCTTGATTCTAACCCAAGAGTGATTCACTAAAATAAATATGAAGCTTCTTAGCGCATATATATTGTTACCATGTAACCGTTGTGATTTGGATTGAACACATTAAACTAACACTATTTATTTAAATATGAAATCTCCCTCCAGCCGTAACCAATTGCTACGAATTTGGGGCAACATTATAATTGTTTGTTATAAATTTAAACGTTCTTTCTGCCATTTTTTTGGACTAGGCGAATACATGGGCTTTTATAGTTAATATTTAACTAATAAACTTATTAGGGTTAACGTAACTTGCATGACCGAGCTTCTAAACAATTATGTGGGGGCTTTGTTCAGTTATTTGGAGCTGCTAAACAATTATTTGGGGGCTTTGTTCAATTATTTGGGGAAGTAATGTGATGTAAAGTTTTTCTTTTTCTATTTAATAAAAAGAAATTTTTTTAAAACCGACCATTCACCAACTTAAAATATATATTTATGATATGTTATAAATTCTAACTTTTATTTTATTGTTATGATATGGAATTTTGAGGAAGAGTGATTTAATAGAAAATAATACTAGCAATTGCACTATCAGTAAATGTTGCAAAGGAAACGCCCTAAGATTTTTAAAGAGATTTAATAGTTGGTAAGCAAGATATGTGTATTGAAATTGATGTCTATCTTATTCTATCTTATTCTATCCTTGCGCAACCTATCAATCCCTGTACTACGACTTCAAGACCAATCAACAAATGAGGTCAATTAGACTGCCCAAAATTCAACAGATCCCAACTTAAACATATTGAACCAATCGGGAAATCAAGAAATAAAGATGCAGGACCTACCTCTGTTGCAGCAACAATTTCATAGAAGTCATGTAGGATCATGTTTTCCATAAGCTTAGTGTTAATAAAAGTAGGTTTTCCAATAGTTAGTGTCCCTGTCTTATCAAATATAATGTAGTCCACCTGTGGATAGTAAAACATCCATTCCTCAATGAATCTCTTGTTTTAAAAGAACAACATAACCAGATTCAGAGGAGTACTTCTCTAATCCTAGACATGCAATTCACATTAAAAGAAAAAAAATCTTCTTTCTTACTGTCTCACTTGTGAGAAGATCGTTTTTTCATCCAACATTAAGGCTGGCCCCAGCCTCAAGTCAGCCTGGTTGAATAAAAAATAAATAAAATAAAAAAATAAAAAAATCTTCTACCAATCTATCAATTATATCACTTGCTTTATGTGCACTCTCAAGTGTATGAAAAAAGATTGTGTTTGAAAGCCAAAATAAGGCAAGAATCCAGCAGGAGCCGAGATGGAGGACTCACAACAACTCCAAAACCATCAAAGTCTCATAGAAAAATACAGGCACAAGATGGCTATCGGACAAAGCAAAAATGCTAGAACTTGAACTGATTTGAAATGCAAAGGAATACAGGATAAGAATGACTGGTCTCTCCAACAGACCAATAATAGAGGTCGGTAATCATAGGCAAGATATAATGACCAAATAGAACCAATGAGCGTGAATAATTTTGACAAACATTCAAGATGTGTTGGGCTTCATTTCCATGAGAGCAGAGGAATACAGAATGGCTCATCAGTCAAAGCTTAATAACAGATACCAGTAACTGGAGGCAAGAGATGATTACTGGATACAACAAGCAGAAACAGTTTCCACAAAAAATCAAGATTTGTTTGGAGACACAGGAAAAGACCACTGCACCCAGTCACAAAAGAGTAAATGCAAACATGGAGATGCATATCTAATTTCTATCCCTTGAAATCAAGCTTACTGCAATCTTCATTTGTCATCAATCATCCGAAGCATGCAATAAGTTAAACAGCTATCAGTGGCCCCATTCAGTCATATCATAGACACAAACCACATGACCACAACAAAGGCGTCTATATAAATTCGAATTCAAGCTCTCTGTTTTCTTAATGGGGTCGTCTTCGGCTTTAAAATACTTGAATCTTGGTAAATTTCCAATGACTGATCTCATAGCTCGGTTTTATAGCTGAATGGAACAACGTACAACCCAACAATAAAGGTCAATATATCTACCTGAATGACTGAGTCGAGATCTTGACATTACTGAGACCCCAATTTTAAAGAATGCCTAGAGAAAACTTGAGATTGCTGTGACTTCCATATTATTACATAGCAGGAATGTCATTATCTAGGAATTTTTTAACCACTAATATAATGTGTACACCTAATAAGCCATGTGACTGCCACTTTTTAAGAATTTCTGGAGTGGGGATTGTTTATGCTACTTTTGAGGACCCACATCGATTTTGATGGAAAATTTGAGCAAAGTATACTCATCCTAGGTATGTTATGTTCAAATGGGCTTAGAGGCTATTTCTCTCTTATTTTGTGTCTGCTATCAAATTTGAATAAAAGAGGGGTGTATTGAAGTAACGAATTCCAATAAAGAAATGTCCCATTGTAATTTCACACGGTTGGATGGTGCCACTAAAGCTGCATGATTTACTTGGTAGTCCTGAACTAATGGTATGTTATGTTCAAATTGGCTTAGAGGCTATTTATGTCTTATTTTGTGTCTGCTATCAAATTTAAATAAACGAGGGGTGGATAAAAAAAAATTCACTTATCCAAAGGAATGCCAACATTTCAAGCTGCATTAAAAACCTGCCAAAAAAGACCCTATGGATCTGCCATTGCTTCAGAAAATCCTTCTTCATGAACCAAAGTACATATATCATCATAGACAAAGTTGACTGCAACATCATATTTCCTAACCATTTTAGCTACTGCCACCTGGAGCATACCCATCACAATTTGCTGGATTATAGAAGCCTGTTGTATGAACAGTAGAGGTCTTCTAGAAATAGATGGCCCAACATCCACGATTTGATACAAATGATATAAACACATTTCCTGAACATAACATACTTCGGATGAGTATACTTTGCTCAAATTTTCCATCAAAATCGATGCAAGTCCTCAAAAGTAGCATAAACAATCCCCACTCTAGAAATTGTTAAAAGGTGGCAGTCACATGGCTTATTAGGTATACACATTATATTAGTGGTTAAAAAATTCTTAGATAACGAAATTCCTGCTATGTAATAATATGGCAGTCACTGCAATCTCAAGTTTTCTCTAGGAATTCTTTAAAATTGGGGCCCCAGTAATGTCAAGTTCTTGACTCAGTCATTCAGGTAGATATATTGACCTTTAATTTATAGTTTATATATTTCCTAAACTTTAAATAAAATATAGCCAAGCAAAAATTTCTCCATCTACATCTCCTAACCTTTGAATAAAATAGAGCAAACAAAAATTTCCCCTGACAACAGCATTGAGCAGAACAGGATTTAGAACACATTTGAGTGAGAGGGCCACCATCGACCTCCTAATTTTGATAACCAAAATTTTTTAGGTTCTTTCGCTTGGTAGCTATTAGTGGACGTTCATCAAGCACATGTTCCATCACATTCAAACCTGGGCCAACCACTTCCTTCACAATCTAGGCCACAGTGTCATTTTGTACCAATTTTTGAAAAACAAACCGCAGATGGAGTGGAATCTGATCAGCCAGCCTCACCCTTACCACATTATGTATTTTCTCATTTGATTATATTTTTATATATTACTACCTAGTTAGAAAATTGAAAATATAACATAGCCAAATCAATAATTTTAAATCTAGGAAAAACATATTTTTTCCATAACTTATAATTTCAATGAATATATGTGAGCCTTGCTAGTTAGCTTAGTTGTTAAGTCTCAGTTGCTAAAGTAATTTTTATTATGCAGAAATCATAAGTTAAATTCTCTCAATATTTTAGAGTTAGGCTTTGTGATTAAACCAATAAAATGTAATCCTTTCAGATCATTTGCCTAGATCTTAAAAAGGCACTGCCAAAAAATCTGAAATGCAGTTAAAAGTAAACAAAACTAAAATGTCCCAAATTCACAAAAATGAAAATAAAATGTAGATTAAGAAGCAGAATACTCAAGCAACTGAGACTTACCCAGGAGTTTAGACACAACAAATTTTGACTGCCTCAACCATTCTACGCTATTATTGAGGCTCTTTCGTTTGGTAGCTATTAGTGGACTTTCATCAAGCACATGTTCCATCACATTCAAACCTGGGGCAGCCACTTCCTTCACAATCTTGGCCACAATGTCATTTTGTACCAATTTTTGAAAAACAAACCGCAGCTGGAGTGGAATCTGATCAGCCAGCCTCACCCTTACCACATTCCAATAAGCAATGAGACTAATTTTCAACTCAAAGGCAGCCTCCAGTTCCCCACTACTGACCTTTGGCGCATTGTCCAATTTAATTTCTCCAATGTCTTCAATACAGAGAGTGTTGCGAGAGTTTCTTTTCAAAGCACAAAACCTCGGCCAGCCACTTCCTTCACAATCTCGGCCACAATGTCATTTTGCACCAATTTTTGAAAAAGAAACCGCAGATGCAGTGGAATATGATCATCCAGCCTCACCCTTACCACATTCCAATAAGCAATGAGACTAATCTTCAACTCCAAGGTAGCCTCCAGTTCCCCACTACTGACCTTTGGCACGTTGTCCAATTTAATTTCTTTCCAATGTCTTCAATACAGAGAGTGCTGCGAAAGTTTCTTTTCAAAGCGCTAATGAATTCTTTCTTCCTTTCCAGCAATTTGAATAAGGATTCAGTGTAACAAGGGCTCATGGTGAAAACTATACCCTTTTCCATTTCCAGCATATCTTCGACATACTTAATGAATTCATCTTTTTTTCTGCCAATTAGACCTTGAAAATCTCTCCTTGATAATGACTGCAACTTCAGATAGCTCTGTGTTTGAAAATCAATCACACGACTTGTAATTCTGTCCAGATACTCGCAGAAATTTATTGCTAAGTATCTGCTCATCTCAGACACGGAATCAATATGATTCTTCAACAAACTTACGAAAGTGGGATGAGGTAGGAAGTTTGGAAGAGTGATGCCCTGTGCCTCTTCTAGTAAACTTATTTCCTCTGCAAGAAAATGGTCTCCTGATATCTCACTTGCTTTGTGCAGATCATGAGAATAAGTCTTGAACATCCTGTTTAGGTAAGCAGTACAATGCATGTCAGGCTTATTCTCAAGCTCTTCAAAGTCCCCTTGTATCACAATCCTATTTAACATACCTTTGATGGCATCCATTGCTTTCATAAAATCAAGCATTGCATCGGCAGACGAAGAGAAACGCCTAGGTAATGCTGCCAGCTCTGACTGCCTCTTGGAGAGTATGGAATCAATCTTTTTAACAATATCAGGAAGGCAATTGCAGATTCCCATTGCTTTAATCTGCATAAGATTTTTGGCCAATATGGGTATTCCAACCATAGATTCATCAATACTTGAAAGATGAGGGTTTCTTCTAAAGAGATTTCCTTCCATTTGCCTTTCTTGTGCATTAGATTCAATCCCCACTCTATTTTGCACACAAATTTACCCATTCTCAATGTTTACATCGTCCCTTGTCACTTTTTCCAGGAGGCCTTCTGGAGCAATGTCAACTTTTGTTACCACGGCCAGAGTTCTTTCACCATGTTGATCAACATCTTGAGACATTTTTATGGACTCACAGGTCAGAAAATCGACAGTGGTAGATAATACATTCAGAATGATGCTCTCTTTGGGAGTAATGTATTCTTGATTATATTTGCAACCTGTTCATAGATATCTTGTGGTTTCTCATGCACAGCGACCCTTGTTATCCCAGGTAGATCAACCATGGTCAAATATGGAGCATCTGTATTTTTAACATGAAGTGTTAGTGGCGTATCACTTATACCTTTCTTTCTTCCTGCAATATCTTCTGTAACTGTATCGAGTGCTTCTTTAATTTCTTGTTCTGCAATTTTTCTTTTCTTTTCTTTGTACTCGATCACAATTTCACATTCTTACGGTTTGCAGTTTTGCAATCTCATAATAAGTGGGAGTCTAGTACAAATCCCTTGCCCCGTTAGGAAGCTAATCCCTGCAAGGGACTCCAGTACACTAGATTTCCCTGAGGACTGATCTCCAATAACAACTATAGTGGGAAGCCAAATACTCTCTTTCACTACCCCGATGTTGCGAAGCGTGTCAACTGCATCGAGCAGCGGCCTTATGTGCTTATTGTAACTCTGGTTTAGGTTAACTGAATCTGCAGGGGTTGGACACTGTAAGTTTTCATGTTTAGCCATCTTCGTAAGCTCCATTCTAAACTCAAAAGCTCAAAAAATCCCTGCAAAACAACCCAAAAACTCAAAATAGTATCACTCTGAACTGTTTTCTCAGTAACCATATAAAAATTTTTATATGTAAATAACAGGACACTCATAATATTCTTAGCGGGTGTTTCCAGTTGCAAGATTTCAATTTTATTCAGAATTCTCCAGCGAAAATCTGACTTATATATTCCACAAGTGCCCTATAAATCCAATACCTCTGTGGGTTGTACTATTAAACCTGTATATTTTTGCTCCATCTCCCAATGTCAGAAACCTTGAAAGCCCTCTAAATCCTTCTTCAATCTTTTGATTCATGTGTCAAACCCTTGGGATATTCAGAAGGTTTTGGCAGGTGGGAAGGAAGAGCTCTATAACGGCTTGAATCTCAACGCAACATTGGTGTCTGGGACTGATTGGACATCCACAGATATCGGATTAGAGATTTCTAGGTCAAATTTGGGTCGAGAATAACACAGATGCTGCGGTCACAGATGTAGGCTTTCTTGAATTAATCCCTGTAGCTGTTGAGTTGTCGAACCAATCACCTGGGAATAATGATTTCAAATCAATGGTTGATGAGAATTTAATCGTCTAACAAAAGATCTAAGGATGCATATGAAAGACAGCAAAACAACAGGCATTTTGTTTTCAAATAATAATGCCTTACAGCGTAATTACAAATTATAATTATTATATAATTTATTTTTATAAGGAAAGCCTTATAAGTTCACTCTAAAGACTTGGTAATATGGTGAATTTTGTTAAAGATTTAGTTTTAGATTAGTTAGTAATTAGTTTTCTCGCAGCAGTTTCGTTTCAGTTTCTTAATAATCGTCTCATTACATGTATAAATAATTCACATTAATAAATATTCACGGTGTTTTCTGGAGCAATTGGTTATGTATATTTCTGTCTTATCCTTTTGTTATTTTGTCATGGTATCGAAGAAGACAAGCATCTATTTCCTCAAAGTCTAGTCGTTGCTTTGTGAGGAGGTATTTTTTTTTCGTGTGTTGTATTGTGGTTAAGGCACAGTTTGTTCTGTTGTTGTTGCTTGATAAGCAGCCCTCGTGTATATCGACTTCCTCTGTTTTGGAGCGGCCTGATAAGCCTCGAGCACGAAGTGTGAATGCAGTAAGTTCTTCGATGTGAGCTTCATTAAATACTTGTGGTTCTTGGCGAATCTCCTAGATTGGACTCCGGTTTCTTAACAAAATCTGTAGCGGCATTCCACTTTCCTTTTGTCATGTTGCAAAAGTGTAGTAACGGTAATTAATTCACCTCCTCTCTACCACATTCGTTTTCCTTGGGAATGTTGTTTGTAGAATATGTATACATACATATTCAGTTAGCTGTTTTTCTTTTTATATTTAGGATTGTGGTTCACATTCAGTTTCAGAGGATTTTGATCAAAATCATTATTTTCTAGTTTACCATTATCGAGTGAATTTCCGTTTCCGTTAGCTCGTTCCTTGTAGAGTCCTGTTGCCGCCAAAGGTTCTGTCGCATTTCCGCTGCCCTGTGTTCTTGTTTGGTTCTGAAATAGAGGAGAGGAATACCGCATTTTTCATGAATATTCATGGTAGAAAGTGTCATCTGATTGTTGATTTTAGAAACTTACACCAATTCCATTTTATAAGTAAGCTGGGAAAGAGAGTGTTAAAAAAAAAAAAGTGTTGTTTTAAATCTGTAAATTCCTTATTGCTCCAAACATGGCTTCGACAAGTCAGTTTTCCATTCCTATGCCTTTATCTAGTAGAAAAAATTATCATTTATGGAGCCTTAAAATGCAAGAATGCTTACAAGGCTTAGGGTGTTCGAAATCAGTAGAGTTGGGGTTCACAGAACCTGACACAAATGCAATTGCTGGAATGACTGATGCCCAAAGAAAACAATTTAATGAACTTAAATAGAAATAAGGTAGAGAAAAGTCATGCATTTTAAATTCTTTAGATGATTCTATTTTTCCTAAAATTACTACTGCTAAGACTCCTAAGTCAATATGGGATATACTTAAGGTTGCTTATCAAGGAAATGATGAAGTAAAAATGGTAAAATTACAGACTCTCAGGACAGAATTTGAAACACTTAAAATGAATGAATTAGAAAGAGTTGATTAGTTCATGACTAAAGTTATAGGTATTGTTAATCAGCTTCGCATTAATGGTGAATATTTTGATGACCAAAGAATTGTGGAAACAATTCTTATATGTTTGCCGAAAAAATTTGACATGATAGTTATTGTTTTTGAGTCGAGAGAATTAACAAAATTGTGTGTGGAAGAATTAATTAGTTCTTTGTCGGCTCATGAAGCAAGAATTAATCTAAGCAATTTAGAGCATGCTTTCAAATCTAAAGCTTCTATGGATATAAGTAGAGGCAGAGGTTTTCATAGCAGGAGAGGAAAAGGTAGAGGATAGTCTCAATCATATGATAGATCACAGGTAACTCAAGCACATTTAGAGCAGTCTCAAAATGATCATGGTCGTAGATGGATAGATAAATAAAAAATTCAATGTCACTACTGCAAAAAATATGGTCATTATAAGTCTGAATGTCGAAAATTACAGTATGTTTTAAGTAAAAACAAAGACAATATAACAAACACTAAATGTGAAACATCACATGCTTTATCTTTTACATGCCAAGTGACTGTGAAAGTACCTAATGAAGATGTTTGGTTGGTAGAAAATGGATGCAGTAATGATATGACTGGTCATAGTGATTTTTTTTTACATCTTGATACAACTTTCAATTACTCTATTAGTTTGGGTGATGGTCGACGGGTTAAAGCTTTAGGAAAGGGTGTTGTACGTGTCTTAACCAAACAAAATGTTATGAAGAATATGTATGATGTTTATTATGTACCCAATTTCAGGCATAATGTTTTGAGTGTTGGTCATTTAGATGCACATGGTTATGATGTTAGATTTCACAACACTACTTGCACGATTGTTGATAAACATAAGTCTCTTATTGCACAGATTCCTATGAAAAAGAACGGGTTGTCTCAATTAAAGTTGAAAATCGAGAAGTTGTATGCAGATAATGTTTCAATGCAAAATCAATCTGATCTCTTACATTTGCGATATGGTCATTTGTACCTCCTTTATCAGACCTCAGAACTTTAATAATATTGCCACTCTTTTTTTCAACCTCATCTTTGAGCTCCTTAAACTTGGAAAATATTTCCTATTTATATTTGATGAAACACAGCGAAATTTTCCAGCTAAAATCATCAATGAAAGTAAGAAAATAGAGAGTGCGAGAAACTATTTTTTCTTTCATTGGACTGCACAAATCTGTATGCACTAACTCCAGTTGTTATTTGGCTCTATTAGAGGCTGAAGCAAAACTATCTCACTTATGTTTACGCATTATACAACTTGTACATGAAGAGATATGACCAAACAAAGAAGGCAAACCTTTTACCATAGATTGTCTTTGCAGCAAACTCATAGTTTGGATATCTAACGAATTCATTGATTTTTACAAACAACATGGTATTAAAAAACGAACTACAACCAATTATACTCCGCAGCAGAATGGAGTCGCGGAAAGAAAGAATCAAACAATTATGAATATGGCTCGAAGTTTGCTCATAACATGAAATTTGTCTAAATATTTATGGGTTGAAGTAGTTGCATGTTTGGTATATGTCTTGAATAGGTCGCCAACTTCCAGTGTTCAAAGTTTTGTACTTGAAGAAGCATGGAGTGGACAAAGGGTAACTGTTTCACACTTTCGTGTACTTGGTTGTATTGATTTTCCTCATGTTCTAGAAAAATTAAGAAAAAAGGTTGATGATAGGAGAGAAAAGTATATTTTTATAGGATATAGTGATCAATCTAAGGCATACATATTGCTTAATCCTATAACTAAGAAGTTTTTCGTAAGTTGAGATGTGAAATTTCTCGAAGACAAGTCTTGTAATGAAATGGAGAACAATGCTTGTCCTAATCCTTTTATTTTGTTAGACGAACATCAAGCACCTACAAAAAGCATTCTAAGATTACACGTTCAAGACAAAAACAGTATTAGTTCATCAAGCAGTAGCAGTTCATCATATTTTGAGTTAACTCTGATAATCCTAAAATGAGAAACTTAAGTGATATTTATGCACAAGATGATGTTGATGATATTGTAAATTTTTCATTTCTTTCATTTCAACCTACTTGTTTTGAAGAGGCTATAAAGGAAAAAGAATAGGTAGATGTGATGAATAATGAAATCGATGCTATTTAAAGAAATCAAACTTGGGGTTTGGTTGATCTACCTGATGATAAAAACTCTATAGGTGTCAAATGGGTTTTAAAACAAAGTTAAATGAAAGAGGTGAAGTTGATAAGCACAAAGAAAGATTAGTTCCGAAAGTTTTTTCACAGCAACCGAGCATAGATTATGGTGAAACATTTGCACCTGTAGCAAGAATTGGCACTGCTCGATTTGTATTAGCTATTGCAGCACAAAATAAGTGGCCAATTTACCAAATGGATGTAAATTCTGCTTTTTTTAATGGTGTTTTGAATGAAGAAGTGTATGTTGATCAGCCACCTAGTTTTGAAATAAAAAATCGAGAACATAAGGTGTACAGTTTGAAGAAAGAATTGAATGGCTTGAAGCAAGCTCCAAGAGCTTGGTACAGCCGAATAGACCATTAATTTCTAAATAATGGTTTCAGAAGGAGCGACCATGAGCCCACTTTGTATATCAAGAATGATCATCAAGGTAATATTTTGATCTGTGTCT
The DNA here is from genome assembly GCA_034641835.2 of Pinus albicaulis. Classification (NCBI taxonomy): domain Eukaryota; kingdom Viridiplantae; phylum Streptophyta; class Pinopsida; order Pinales; family Pinaceae; genus Pinus; species Pinus albicaulis. The sequence continues at coordinate 1,399,888,777 of CM076584.1, forward strand.
TTATGTTGATGACATAATTTATACATGTAACATGGAGTTAGATGAATTTAAAGCTGCAGTGAAAAATGAATTTGAAATGACAGATCTTGGATTAATGAGACACTTCTTAGGTATTGAAGTGAAACAAACACACGATGGTATGTTTATGAGTCAACAGAAGTATGCTACTAACATTTTGAAAAATTTTAAGATGGACAGGTGTAAACCGGTGGATACTCCTATTGAAGATGGTACAAAGTTGAGTAAAGATGATGTAGGTACTATTGGTAATGAGACTTTGTATAAGCAACTAGCTGGTAGTATTATGTATCTTACGACTACTAGAAGTGATATAACATTTGCAGCTAGTTATATTCCATGTTTATGGAATCTCCTAAATACTGTCATTGGAAGGCTGGAAAAAGGGTGTTAAGGTACATTGCAGGTACATGTACTTATGGTTTATTGTATGCAGCCTCTGCAGATAGTAAGCTTGTTGATTATACAAATAGTGATTATGCAGGATGCATATAAAGCCATGGTAAATGAGCTAAAATTCATGTTGGGTTTCATAGATATTATACAACTATAGAACACCTTATTATTCGTAGATCATTTTTTTTTCTAAATAAGACTAAATTCTATTTATAAAACATATAATACATGGAAGTGCAGGCCTCTACAATTCTAGCCTATTCCAGAGGAATTGTTATGCAATATACCAAAACAGTGACTGCCCTAGAAGGGGAAGCCAACCAACTTAGTTGTTCTATAGCTGCCATTTGCAGGGAAACTATCTTTGTACAAGGAGAGATGATAAATTTTTAAAAGCATCATAATGAACTGGAAAGAAAAGTCCCGAAAACTTGAAACCAGAAACCAGAAACCAGAAAAAGACCTGAAAACCTATGTATAATTTCCCAGGGGAGGTGTCTCCTCCACAATGAGACACCTATACTCCTCGGTGTCATCAATATGCTTGTCACGGGTGTCATCAGCCGCATGCTCAGAAACATTAGTGGTGTGTGAACTACTTGTATCTCCATCGTCACCTGACCATTCATCACTGCTACTGTCGTTATCCTTTCCTACATTTTCAGTGATTTTAATCTATTGCTGGAGGTTGGAGTGCCCTACACGACTTCGGTTGGAGCACCCTTGACTGCCACCTTACCAATATGCTACAGAGGCACTGAGTCTGAGATAGACGTCTTGTGCAATTTTTTGGGACGAGGGCTATTGTTACACTGAAATTTTTCACCATGATGTTTTAGTGTCTATATGGGTTCATCATTACTCATGTATTACTCCCTTAGAATTATACAACATTAAGTTCCTCAATTCAAGCCTTGAAATTAAGAGAAAAGCTCATAAAAGTCTTAAAAACACTTGTACCGCACTTTCTCTTAACATTGCTTGCGGTGCCGCACTGTTTTGCTCTAAATCATGTGGAGCTAAATTCACTTTTTATTCATTACAGGTGCGGACCCCTGTAAAAGGTAAAAAAAAGGTAGAAAGTAACATTTAGAAGCCCAGTAGTCAAATCTGGAAGCTTCTAGAAGCAATTTTCTGATCAAAGGCTCGCTCCTATCATGTATGTTCATTCCTCCATTATGGGAGCCTACCCCTTGATTTATGGAGCCCAATCCCATCAAAAGAGCATTCTATCCCTTCATATGTGGAACCATAACCTCCTCTTTTTTCCTATAAATTGAAGCCATGGTGCAACTTCAAGGAGAGTTAGAGAGATATGGAGTTAGAGAGAGAGGGAGTTAGAGAGATAGAGAATTAGTGAGTTAGACTTGGAGAATTTTTGAGGAGAAGTGTTGTAGAAATTCGTACTCTCATAGCCAATCATTATATGGGAATGATTACACACCCATGTGCTTTTAACTAAGAGAGTGCAAGGCTTGTGAGAGTAAAGGAAACGCATGTTCCAGACCCTAGGAAGGCCTATATGACATCAAGGTGGACATGGTTGTAAGGCTCTTATTTATTTAAGTTAATACGAATGAATATTGTTTTCTCAATGGGTTATTTAATTAATTATCTCATTTCTTGAATTCCTTCATCATCTTGATAGATGTTTGATTCATGAATTGATTTATTATACACGTGATTTTTATCTTTTCTTTTGTTTGTGATTGCAGATCCCTGACAACGACTTTATTCAAGCCACTGGAAAGAAGATCAATGTTGGACTAGAAGTAGGTTTCTAGAACCATATTATAGTTAATTCCAAATCAAACAGTATCTAGAGAAAATAGTTTTTATTTGCCCGTTTGTTGCTAGCTATCTGTAGGACACTTGGGAGGTCTGTCTTGTCCACCAGAATGACTTATTTGTCCAACAAAATGGTGACTCCGCTGGGGAATGGATCTTGAACTTTGATTTATTTTATTTTTGACTTGTGAATTTACTTTTTCTGATTTTTATTGGTTTATACTGGCTTGGGTAGTTTATCCCTGTAGAATCCCTGAGAAATATTTTAGATTTTTTTAATTTTCTTTTTGTTTTCTGGTATCCAGACTTTTCTTTTAGAAAGAGTGCGGGCATCTCCGCTCTTTTCTTGTATAAACATGTCGGACCGCACCTGTTTACACTGAAAGCTGCGGACCCTATGAAATTTTTTAGAAAACCTTAAAATTCTCTTTTCTGGATAAGCTTGCAAGATTCTCAGTATATACCCAGACTTGTATTTTCTGTCAGAAAGCCTTGTGTGAATTTCTTTTCAGCAATTTTACAATCTCATCAGTCTCCATTAGGTTAATTGGGTGTTTTGAGTTTATTTTTTGGAGAAATTATTAATTTGATTTCCTTTGGTCATTACTTCGAGGTTTGTCTCAGTCTCTTAACAATTTTGCATCTTTTTGCTTTTGCTTTTGGAAAAAAATTCCCCCTCATTCGCCGGGGGGGACTAAATTGTGTCTGAGTGTTAATCACCTTTGAGTGTTTTTATTTTTTGATCTTTGGAACTCTCACCCAATTTTCTTTACTTACACTTCATTGGTTCTTAGATTACATTAGAATCATCTTGTGTTTGAGAATTTTCTTTCATAGATCATATTTGCATAATTAGAATTCTTATTTTCAGAATATGAATAAAAAATGTGCATAGATTACATTTGCATATTTTTCAAAGCGAATTGTGCATAGATTACAATTGTATAGTTTACATTCTGGAAAAATAAATCGTAGATTTAGATTAGTTTTCTTTGATTTGAATTTTCATGTTTTATGCTTGTTTTAAAAACACAAAAATAAACAGATATGGAATTGATTAGCATTAGTTTTTCTTGATAAAATTAGTGCACTAGAGAATTTTTTATATTTTCTCTTATTTATCAATTCTTGCATTGTTGGAAGTGAATGGAAACTCTCTCCTTACTTTAGTTAGGATTCATCAAATTGAAAATATTACATTATCATATTCGATTGCATTCAGTTTTGGGTCGAGTCATAACACCATTGGTTTCATATCCATTTACCCTTTGAGTAATAACAGCCTAAATAACACAGTGCTTAATAAAATTCATTTAGTAATTTTTACTTTTCTAGGGCTCTTTCCACCAACTTAGCTTAGGATAGTGTCTTGGAATAGGTTTTAGTTAACTCTCCAAGACAGTATAAAACAAAAAAGTAGTCGGTCTTATGGTAGGGAAATTTTAAAAGTCACATGTATGCTCTGGGAAGCTCCTCTTAAAGGAGTCAAGCACAAGATCATATCTAAACCAGTGAGGTAATCAATCCTTCTTCATTGGGAACAATAGAAGATATACACGTGTGAACAATGGTAAACCTCAGATTGACCATTGTCGAGGAGCCTGGGGTCACTTGTCGGTAAACCTTGGATTATGTCAAGGAGCCTTCAAGGGGATTGAGCTTTGTTACTCTGCCCTTGCGTGTGTATCAGATCGTAGACTGTTCCCCCAGGTATATTTGTTTCTATTGGTAACCTTAGTGGCCATAAAATTTAGGATTCTTTCCGAAGATCACGGTGGAGGGAGGATCCCACTGTACCTAGAGCAGACGTCGGCTAGACTCGTCGGGACTCTCTGGAGGGTTCTCTTCACTCGAGATGGCATAGTGGAGAAAATTGCACCGGTCTATTTCATTAAGCAGGTTTTCGGGGTAACTGTTCCAGCTGCCATTTTCGCATTAAAACTCTACGATGTGGGATTTCATCACCAAATAGTGTTTTTGGTGTGGGAATCTACTGTTTGTGTGTGGTTTGACTCCTAGATTTGATAGCGCGTGTTTATTTGTTTCTTTTTTCTTTTTAGAGACCATAGGTGTGAATTGTGAATTTTAATTGTTAGGTGTGAATTGTGAGTTGTTAATTTTACTTTTAAATTGGTAATAAAATTCACTGAAGTTGAATCTAATGGAAAATGTTCCATAATTTACCAACCAAGGAACCCTTGTTAACGAGAATCCTAATACTTTTCCTTGCTTTGGAAATGTTGGTCCTCCTTATATGGCTACATTTTCATTACCTAGATTTACAGTAGGTTTACTGGTATGGTTATTTTCAACTTCATTGGCCCCGAATATTCCAATTGTTCCACCTCAACCGAATGCTTTACCTCAACAGAGTTCACCATCTCAACATCACCAACCTTCTGTTGACCCTTTACCTTCTTTGCCCAATATGTATTCCTCTGTTTCTTCCTCTTCGCTTGGTAAAAGCCTTGATGCTAGTAACCAGGTGGCTAAGAAGAAGAAGAAAGGGAAGAAGAAGAAGAAGCCAAATAAGAAAGAAGTCAACCAGTCAAACATGGTTGTAAGAGTTAGTAATGTTGAGGAAACCTCCAACATGCACCGTAAATGCAAATTCCCTTGCAAGCTTTGCAAGGGTGACCACTTCCTTATCAATTGTCCTGGTATTCCTAAGGTCTTGGAAGTATGGTCAGAACATTCTCATCAACTTACCGTTGATCCATCAACCAGTGATAGTCAGGTTCCTAGGAAAAAGGGTAAACTTAGGTTTCATTGTAAGATATGCAAAGGTAGTCATCAAACTCACATTTTACCTCACATGGATGAAGCCTCAAAATTGTTGAAAAACCTTACTGTTCCATAGCAAAAACTTCCAACCGGTTACCATCAACTTTCTCCCAACCTACCATCAACTGACGGAGTGATTGATCTAATTCCAAGTACATTCAATCCCAATTTTCCATTGGAGAATGAAACTAATATCACTCAGGTTGATGATCCATTAGTTGATCAACTGGTTGACTCAATTTCACATTCGGTCGATCCCACACTCCCTGAAGAGAGTGAACTTCATACTGCTCAAGTTCTTCTTGTTACATCAGATTCTTCTACGCCAGTGGGCATTTCACCTATTTCTATAGAACCCCCTCCAAGTACAAAGGTCTTTTCCTTTGGTTGGAATAGACTGATAGGACCTTGTCTTCCTTATTCCATCCCTTTCCAAATCATTGTGTAGGCTTGTCGTAAGAATGTATGCCACACACTTGTAGATGAAGTTTCTTCTGTTAGTATTTTATCCTCAACTACTTGGAAAGCTTTGGGTTCCCCTCAGGTTGTGCCTATTACACAGAATCTGAAAGCTTTTAACAGAACTATTAGTTAACCTTTAGGGATCCTTCCTAAGTTTTCTATTAATTTGGAAGGTAAAACTACCTGTATTGAACTTATGGTAGTTTGAGGCCCCTTGGATTTCAAATTACTCCTTGGGCGAGACTATGTCTATGCAATGAAAGCTGTCGTATCGACACTCTTTCGCATGATGTATTTCCCTCACAATGGAAACATTGTGACTATTGACCAACTTTCATTCGCTAGTATTGATTTGACTACCAATAATCCGACACCCCTAAATGTTCCTTATACTAAAGTGGTATCTACCTCACCACGGGTTAATTATGTGGCAACTAGTCCCATGTTTTCGGTTACTAATGCAAGCGAGCCTCTCACTATTTTCTCAACTTCATTTGACTTAGATCCAGTAATTGACATGGAAAAACCAATGGGATTATTTGAACGCAATGTCCCTATCCCTTTTGAGTCCCTTGACATGTGTTCCTTTCAAAGAACTGTTCTTCCATATGATGAAGACCTTTTGGAAGCCATGATCGAGGAGTGTCCCTTGACATGTCTTTCTTCTAGTTGGAAGCCATGACAAGGTCACTGCGAGGATAGTTCCTTTTTCCTGTGTCAACCTCGTTAAAAAATGAAACAGGTGCCACAAGGAGAGTTCCTATTACTGTGTCAACCTCGTTAAAAAATGAAACATGTCTTAGATGCGAGGATAGTTCCTTTTACTGTGTCAACCTCGTTAAAAAATGAAACAAGTCTAGTGAGGAGAGTTCCTTTTACTGTGTCAACCTCACTAAAAAATGAAACAGAGATGTGAGGAGAGTTCCTGTTACTGTGTCAACCTCGTTAAAAAATGAAACACACTACGAAGAGGAAAGTTCCTTTTACTATGTCAACCTCGTTAAAAAATGACTCAGTGAGTCAAGAGGAAAGTTCCTTTTACTGAGTCAACCTCATGCAAAAATGAATCAGGTATGAGGAAAGTTCTCTTACTGTGTCAACCTCGTTAAAAAATGAAACAGACCCATGAGGATGGTTCTTTTCCTGTGTCAACCTCATTAAAAAATGAATCAGTAGGTTATGTAGGTAGATTATAAATAGTACTTTATGAGGATAGTTCCTGTTACTGTGTCAACCTCGTTTAAAAAAATAAACAGGTCACCATGAGCATAGTTCTTTTCCTGGGTCAAGCTCATTAAAACCTGAAACAAATCCTCTCCTAGTCAATTCGAGTCTTTCATCTGATCTCGTCAATGAACCTTCATTCCATCCAACTATTAGTAACTAGTAGTATGCTTAGTTGAATGCAATGAAGCTTGGGGGGCATGCACTCTAGCAGGTTACACTTAGGGGGCATTAAAACTTATCTCAAGCATAATTTTCCTTTGTTTCAAGCTTGTGTAAAAATGAAACAAACCTCTCTCAAGCATGATTTTTCCTTTGTTTCAAGCTTGTGCAAAAATGAAACAAACCTATCTGAAGCATAGTTTTTCTTTGTTTCAAGTTTTGTAAAAATGAAACCCATCTCGAGTCCATTTAAGTTATTATTTTCAAGACTCGTTAAACTCATGAAAATACAGAGATTATTTTTCTATCTTTCATTCTCATAAAACACATGAAAATGTCGATTTCTTTCCATCTTTTCCTGCTTGTAAATTAAATTGAAAGTTGTTAAAATGAGTACATTTGTATCCCTTTTTCGAACTCATTAAAACTTATGAAAAAGAAAAACAAGAAGAGTATACTTTTATCACTTTTTTGGGCTCTTTAAAATTTACAAAAAAGCAAAACCATGGAATCCTCTTTTAAGCCCTTTTCAGACTCTCTAAAAATGAAAAGATTGCTGAGTACTTGACTATTCAGACTCGTTAAAGGAAACGAACAGTCGTCGCTTCAGTATAATTTTACCCCTTTTCCAGACTGAAATGGACTATTTATGAAAAAGGTATACGTTAACTAATCATGGTCAATAGAGTTCTCTCCCACATTATTTTATCCTTTTTTAGGCCTAAGAGACTAAATTTATGGAAAAGTACACCCATAGATTTTTCTCACATTTTTTATTCTGACTCCCTAAAAATGAAAAACACTGAGTTTCTCCTATACTGGACTCGTTAAAATTTAACAGTAAACGATGTGTCGATTATAAACAGGAACAAACCACTCCTTCTTATGGTTCGATTTTAAATTAAGTTGGACTCATTCGAAGGATGAGCCTATAATCAAGAAAATTTTATCCTCCTCAAGCTTGTCAAAAATAAAGAGGTACTTGCCAGAAATGGTGGGGGAAAAGAGAGAAAACAGATTCATTTGTTACACTTTCATTTGTAAAAGCAATATACCATTCTTGAACATGAAACCTTTGTCACACTTCTACATGGGTTGGGAAATCCTTTTCCTATCAGTTAATCAAACCATATTGAAGGTCTTTAGCCAGTTTCTGGGTATTATCTTAGGAAAATTGCACCAAACCATATGCAGTGTCGTTATGTGTTCAAGAGGATAGTCAAACAAACCATTCATCATCAAACATTTGTCTCCATTCGCATTGACCATCCCTGATTCAGTCCCTGGAAAAAATTTCTTCAAAACTTGATCTATGGTTTCATGTCGTGAGCTTGGTTACAACAGATCACTTTCTATCGACGACAGCTCATCATCTAGGAAGTTGATCTAGAATCTGTCAGTGCCTTGGAATTTGCATGCCTTAATGGCAGGTTTCTCGCCTTCGACGATAGGTTGCATCATTAACCTTCGATTCAATGATTCCGTGAAATGTTCGACTTCAGATCACTTATTCACATTTCATGGATTGTACTGAGTACTTTGAGAGTCATTTTTATTATTGGTGGTTTCTCTCACGCTTGTTAACAGTTCACATCATTGACTGGTAATCAAGTGGTTTCTACCATGTTTGACTTCAACACATTTAATCGCATGGATAGAATCGTACTAATTCGGGAAGCAGAAGTGAAGACCCTGGATCTAGTTTCCACCATCTAGGCTGCGAGGAGTTTTATTATTCATTATGTAGTAGACTATTTATTACACATGGCTGCATCCATGCTGTGTCTACACTATTGATGTAATATTAAAATCATTTCTGTATCAGAACAAGTTTAGTTAGTTTTGATCTGAGTATGGGAATGCCTACCTCAATGATGATATATATATATATATATATATATATATTTTACATTCAATTTTTTTACAAGGTTCCGACTGGGGTGTCCATAAGGTAATCCTTGAAATAATAAATCACATCACTCTTGAATGCTCTCAGACTTCGCGCTTTAGGGGGAAATCTCTTACACTTAAATTTGTCACCATGATCCTTTAGTGTCTATATGGGTTCATCATTACTCACATATTACTCCCTTAGAAGTCTACAACATCAAGTTCCTAAAGTCAAGCCTTGAAATTAAGAGAAAAGCTCATAAAGTCTTAAAAACACTTGTACCGCACTTTCTCTTAACATTGCCTATGGTGCCACACTGTTTTACTCTAAATCATGCGGAGATAAATGCACTTTTTATTAATTAAAGGTGTGAACCCCTGTAAAAGGTAAAAAAAAAACGAAAAATAACATTTAGAAGCCCAACAGTCAAATCTGGAAGCTTCTAGAAGTATTTTTCCAGTCGAAGGTTTGCTCCTATCATGTATGTCCATTCCTCCATTATGGGAGACTACCCCTTGATTTATGGAGCCCAATCCCTTCAAAAGAGCATTCTATCCCTTCTTATGTGGAACCATAACCTCCTCTTTTTTCCTATAAATTGAAGCCATATTGCAGCTTCAAGGAGAGTTAGAGAGATAGGGAGTTATAGAGATAGAGAATTTGTGAGTTAGACTTGGAGAATTTTTGAGGAGAAATGTTGTAGAAACTCATACTCTCATAGAAAATAATTATATGGGAATGATTTCACACCCATGTGCTTTCAGCTGAGAGAGTGCAAGGCTTGTCATAGCAATCCGCATCTGAGATCCAATAGCTACATGAAAATTTGCACTTCCGCACAACTTGGTAATGGTAAATGCAATCAATTTTAACTCGGGACGGATGATAGTTTTAATATCAATCCATTTGTCTCTAGGATTGGCTTCATCATTACAAAACTCTAATTGTAAGTTAGCAATAGACTGGCCACCTGGCCTAGCCCCAAATAGAGAAAGTGGTTTGCCTCTCCTAGACAAACCAGTCAAAAAATATATGTCCTCGAGTTCAATTTCTAGTCGGTGGCCTTCAATCATGAAACACTGGTCCTGAACGTCACACTTGTTTACCAACCAAGTGAGAAGATCTACTTGAGCTCTCACGCCACTGATAGCCAAGAATTTGAATAGACCGCATGCTCTTAAAACTTGCAATGTAGGTTGGTGAATCATTGCTACTTCATCTACCTCCTCATGTTCTAGTTCTTGCCAAATGAGCATTGTAAATATCCTACAATGAGTAAAATGAAGGATTAGAATCATTTTAAAACAAGAATTTTCGGTAATTTGGGAGGAAATTGTGTTTTTAAATTCATTACGGCGCCCTCGCACTTTACGCTCAGAGAGAGTGCATAGCTCTGCACGGGCTCTTTGTTAAAAGTGTGGGGCCCCGACATTTTCCTTTGTGAGAAAATGTCATGGTACGCATGTACCTAGTGTCCTACCCGCGGACCCCCAAGGGCAGATTTTTGAACCAATTTTCCTCCCAAAAATTAAATTTAGACCCTAATTTAAGAAAATGAACAGATGAAAAGTAAGGAAAAGAGGATGTGGATTACCTGGAGTAGACGGTTTTTTATTTCAACGGTCAGTTTGTCCAGAATATTCTCTGAAGCATTTTTGCCAAAAGCTCTAAAAATTTCACTCCAAACTCAAATGGTAAAAATGAACTTGAAAAACTCCTTTTTATAAGTTTTTTCGAATAAATGAAATTCAAATTTTTTTATTTTTTCACTTTAAAAAGATGGTTTTTTCAAAATATGTTTATTATTGAAACAAGTATGTTTAATTTTTTGAGTTTTTTGTGCAGAATACCAGATTTTTTCAAGAAAAATGATCATTTTTTACGAAGAGTATACTCTTATCACTTTTTTAGGCTCTTTAAAGTTTACGAAAAATCGAAACCATGGAGTCCTCTTTTAAGCCCTTTTCAGACTCTCAAAAAATGAAAATATTGTCGAGTACTTGACTATTCGAACTCGTTAAAGGAAATGAACGGTCGTCCCTTCGGTATAAGTTTACCTCTTTCCCAGACTGAAATGGAATATTTACGAAAAAGGTATATGTTGACTAATCATGGTCAATAGAGCTCTCTCTCACATTATTTTATCCTTTTTTGGGCCTGAGAGAATAAATTTAAGAAAAAGTACACCCATGGATTTTTCTTAAGTTTTTTCTTTTGACTCCCTAAAAATGAAAAAAACCAAGTTTCTCCTATACTGGACTCATTAAAATTTAATGGTAAAGGACCTGTAAATTTCAAATAGGAACGAGCCACTCCTTCTTAGGGTTCAATTTTAAAATAATTTGGACTCATCCGAATGATAAGCTTATAAACAAGCAAATGTTATCCTCCTCAAGCTTGTCAAGAAATAAAGAGGTTCTTGCCAGAAATTGTGGGGGAAAAGAGAGAAAAGAGATTCATTTTTTACACTTTGATTTATAAAAGCATTACACCACTCTTGAACACGACACTTTTTGTCACTCTTCTACCTGGGTTCGGAAATCCTTTGCCTATCAGTTAATCAAACCATATTGAAGGTCTTCAACCGGTTTCTGGGTATTAACTTAGGGAAATTGTCACCAAACCATCTGTAGTGTCGTTATTTGTTCAAGAGGATAGTCAAACAAACCATTCATCTGAAAACATTTGTCTCCATTCACGTTGACCATCCTTGAGTCAGTCCTTGCAAAAAAAATTCTTCAAAACTTGATATATGGTTTCGTGTCGTGAGCTTGGTTACGACGAATCACTTTCTATCGACCACAGCTCATCATATAGGAAGTTGATCTAAAATCTGTCAGTACCTTGGAATCTGCATGCCTTAATGGAAGGTTTCTTGCCTTCAATGATAGGTTGCATCATTGACCTTCGATTGAATGATTCCGTGAAATGTTGGACTTCAGATCACTTAATTACATTTCATGGATTGTACTGAGTACTTTGAGAGCCATTGTCATTATTGGTGGCTTCTCTCACACTTGTTAACAACTCACATCATTGACTGGTAATCAAGTGGTTTCTACCATGTTCGACTTCAACATATTTAATCACATGGATAGAATCATACTAGTTCAGGAAGCAGAAATCAAGACCCTGGATCTAGTTTCCACCATCCAGGATGCGAGGAGTTTTATTATTCATTATGCAGTAGACTATTCATTACAGATGGCTCCATCCATGCTGTGTCTACACTATTGATGTAATATTAAAATCATTTCTATATCAAAACAAGTTTAGTTAGTTTTGATCTGAGTATGAGAATGCCCACCTCGGTGATGATATATATGATTTGAATTAAATGTTTTTATAAGGTTCTAACTGGGGTGTCCACAGGCTAATCCTTGAAATGATAAAGCACATCACTCTTCGAATGCTCTCATACTTCTCACTTTAGGGGGTAATTTGTTACACTGAAATTTTTCACCATGACATTTTAGTACTCCTTAGAAGCCTACAACATCAAATTTCCTAAATTCAAGCCTTGAAATTAAGAGAAAATCTCATAAAAGTATTAAAAACACGTGTACAGCACTTTCTCTTAGTATTGCCTGCGGTGCCACACCTTTTCGCTATAAATCATGCGGAGCCAAATGAACTATTTATTTATTAAAGGTGCAGACCCCTATAACAGGTGAAGAAAAGGCGGAAAGTAACATTTAGAAGCCCAGCAGTCAAATTTGGAAGCTTCTAGAAGCAGTTATCCGGTCGAAGGCTCGCTCCTATCATGTATGTTCATTCCTCCATTATGGGAGCCTACTGCTTGGTTTATAGAGCCCAATCCCTTCAAAAGAGCATTATATCCCTTCTTATGGGAAACCATAACCTCCTATTTTTTCCTATAAATTGAAGCCATAGTGCAGCTTCAAGGGGAGTTAGAGAGATAGGGAATTGGTGAGTTAGACTTGGAGAATTTTTGAGGAGAAATGTTGTAGAGACTCATACTGTCATAGAAAATAATTATATGGGAATGATTACACACCCATGTGATTTTAGCTGAGAGAATGCAAGGCTTGTCAGAGTAAAGGAAATGCTTGTTCCGGACCCTAGGAAGGCCTGTATGAATTCAAGGCAGACATGGTTGTAAGGCTCTTCTTTATTTAAGTTAATACGAATGAATATTTTTTTCTCAATGGGTTATTTAATCAATTATCTCATTTCTTGAATTCCTTGATCATATTGATAGATGTTTGATTCATGAATTTCTTTATTGTACAGGTGCTTTTGATATTTTATTGTGTTTGTGATTGCAGATCCTTGACGATGAATTTCTTCAAGCCGCTGGAAAGAAGATCAGTGTTCGACTACAAGTAGGTTTCTAAAACCCTGTTATAATTAATTCCATGTCAAAAAATATCTAGAGAAAATAGTTTTTATTTGTTCGTTTGTTGCTAGCTGTCCGTAGGACACTTGGGAGGTCTGTCTTGTCCGCAAGAACGACTTATCTGTCCAACACATCCACAAATAGATGGCCAAATAGAGGTAGTGAACATAACCATTGTGAATCTTTTGAGAGGTTATTGCAGCAATCATCCCAAGCTTTGGGATGAGAAATTGCATTACATTCAGCATGCTTACAACCAAGCCAAACACTCTTCTACAAATACTTCACCTTTTGAAGCTTGCTTTGGGTATTTGCCTAAGTCACCTTTAGATTTTATTCTTGAGAAGGATGTGGCCATTGATGGGCATAGTGACATTGAAAAAGCTCGCATGTTCATTGAAATAATTCAGCTCATAGATCAGCAGGTTCAAGAACAACTTGAAAAAAGCCAAGGCAAGTACAAGGAGAGGCATGATAAACACAGAGTTTATCATAAGTTTCAAAAAGGGGACGAGGTATGGCTACATACTAGTAAGGAAATAATGCAAGGAGAAGGTAAAAAGTTGAAGTCCGTTTGTTATGGTCCATTAAAGATCCTTAAAAAAGTTGGAAATAATGCTTTTTAACTATATTTTCCTTCATACATGCAAATGCATTCCGTTGTGAATGTGGAAAATTTAGGTTTCTATGAACCTCCTTTAATTTCTGATTGGTTAAAGGTTGATTATGTTCGGGTTGGTCTTAAAGGCAGAAAACCGAGTAAGGAAAAGTCGATTGAGGTGTAAAAGATGAGGGATCTGTACCCTCATATTATTAACAGGTAATTTAAGAGTTTTTGCATCCAAAATTTTCTGAATGGGGAGGTGTGATCACGTGATCATGTCCAAGAGGAAAAAAATGCTCAAAATTGGAAATGCTCAGAATTGGTTGAAAACTAAATGACTAGAGAGGCCTTGTTTTTGTGATTCTAGTGTTGTGAATGGGACTTAAATATGATGTCGTATGGGGAAGATATTGGAGTTTTAAAATTCCAAATAACCTTCAAATAGGACCTTTGAACTCTTAAATTTTGTCATCTTCAGAAAACATTTATGGCAAAAAAAATTTCATTTTTGAGTTTTTTTGGTGGCCTATCAAAGGGTGCCACGTGGCCTCGGGCCAAAGGTTTACGATTGTTTAAAAAATTGTGTTTGTGGGTAGCACGACTTGAGTTGAACGCATTCGGGTCAGTCGGGCAAAACCCGACCCGAATGTTCATGGGTCACCCTGAACGCAGTGCCGTGCAACAAATAAATGAGGAGTCACATTTGAATGGTCGATATTTTTTGAATGTGTTCAGGTCAGTCGGGTGGAGGACGACTCGACCCGAACGCAAACGGGTCATGTTGAAGGGAGGTTGGGCAGAGTAGGGTAAGCCCCAGGGCTAAAGACTAAACACCATGACCATCCTGTAGGAACCATGGACTAAGCCCATTAGATTGGTGGTAAAATAAGGATTAGCCCTCAGGGCTTAAGGTCGTGGGTCTTGTGACCACGCACCATGACTAGGAGCGGGGCTAAAACACTTAACTGCCCATGCAACTAACCGTCCGACCTTTCTGCATATGAAAACACACTCAAAATAACAGTAAAATTCAATGTCTCTACCATTTTTAGCGCGTAGTTCCAAAAATTGCGGAGATTCCACCTTTTTAGTGGAGCTAACTGGAAATTAGCTAATTTTAGTGGAGGATTTCTAGTGCCACTGGGAAAAATACAGTTTGGATCATAACTTTCACCATATTTGACCAAATTAGACAAAATTTTAGTCAATTTCGACTATTCTGAGCATTCTGGAGCCATTGGAATAGATTGTGGAGAAAACAGAGGTGTCTTTCAGCCATTTTTTATTCAAGGAAGCTTGGAGAGCCATCAGGGCCATGAGGGAAATGGAGTTGCATTCAGCTACACTTCACTATTTTTGGGTGAAATAAAAGCCATAATTAGCTTATTTCTGTCTTCTGAATTCATATCCACAGCTTTTTTAGCCTTTTTAGGCTTATTTTTCACTTTAAAACTAATTGGAGCATCATAATATATCAAGGACATGCCCATTGGGAGCCTTGGACCCGGTAGATGTAGCCGAGGAGGGGTGAACTGCCTCATCATGTTGTTGTGTGTTTATGGTGAAGTTATTTTGCTGTGTATTTTAGATTCAAGTTGTTAAACAGTAAATTCAAATAATATTCCCTCACACTTAAACTCATAAATAGATACCAAGAACACTTTGTTTTACTTGCAAGACCTTACAAACACTTTGCACACTTAATTTAATGGAAATGAATACTTTGAATAGCAGTACAATTACTTTCATTTACAGATCATCAATAGTATTTTCTTACTTTTAGCACTTGTGGAGGGGGGGGGGGGGGGGGGATATATAGATCCCTTTCATCTTTTGAAATTGATTACTATGCAGTTTATTTAAAATTTGATGGATTAGTGAATAAATTAAAGTATTGATCCATGTTATATTATCCACAATGACCTTAGTATGAAGATTGATGTGAATACTACAACTTCTGTCCATTCAATGGAAAAAATTGTCTTCTCGAAACTAATTTATATGATCGAACCCTAAGTAGTCAAAGTAGGAGGATTGTTGAGCTAACAGAAGATAACCAAGGTAAGAATGATATATGAAATTCCTTTCTTCTATAACAATGTGAATTGGTCATGAATCTTGCTAGCAATAAATAAAGAAAAATTAAACCTCGTAAATAGTGAAATATTATGTATAAATCTGAATATCATTGAATAATAAATTAAATCATCATCACAAATTAAAACTAAAATAATCATGGATATCATGTCTCCAACATGTCCATTTAAAACTTCCCTCTTCATAGTGAGTCTAATATTTTTGATGATTTCCTTCTCATTTATCAATTTCCTCAAAAATTTAGATTTCTAAGTACCGATGAAGCTTTTGAAGTGACATTGAATTTCATCTTATGAATAATTTTAGAAACCATAGGACAATGAAGAATATCAGTTAAGTATTTCTCCTTTATGAAAAGGACCTTGTGTAATATCCCTCTGACACTAGAATATTGTTTTAATTAGGATGGATAAAACAACAACAAAGAGATGAAAAAAATGATTGGAATAATTGTGTAAATAAATATTTAATAATAAATAAATGAGATGTATGTACCTGAGAATGAGACACCTAAACATGAGATTTTTTTGATTTATTCATGATAATAATTCTAGGTGAAATTATAGATAATATTAATAAATGGGAGAGAAATATCCATTAAGTTTCTTAGGTGGATAAATATGCTAACCTTGGGAAAAAACATAAAAGTTTTGCTAGAGATAAAGGCGATATTTTATAGAAAAGCCTAGGAAAGTGGATAAATATCCACAAAAGTTGGGTTCCACTATTAGCAACTTTATCATGAAGGCAGGGTAATAAATACGCATGGAAAGAACAACTAAGGGGGAAGTTGATTCTGGTAAGGCATATTAGCTCGGGGGAGAACTGATGGTATGCAGTTTGTGGTTGGGTGCAATAATGTGCCTCATTCCTAAGTTTCATATGGTTTGAACATATGGTTAGATCTGTTGTTACATATGAATTTTAGTGTTCATTAATTCTACTATGAAAATTTGGTTGAATTCTATTATGGATATTTGAATCAATTATGTTACGAAAACTTGAATGAATTTAGTTATTCGAATGAAATTATGTTTTGAGAATTGAACGGGGATTTAGTTATGGGAGTTGCATGAAAATGAGTTCTCATGGGAGGAATATTACAGAGATTATAATGTTTCTAAAGAGAATCCAATTCAATATCCACGATTATTTTCTCTCTATATGGAATTAGAATTAGGAAAATTCTTCTTATGTATCTTTTCCTTAGAGAATTATCAAGAGAAAATATTTAGTGTTGGTAATAGTAGTATTCTGGGAATATTTATGGTTCTTAGTTTATATGGTAAATGGGAATCAATATATGGATGAAAATATAGATACGTTTATATATATAGCTTCCTGAAATAAAATAAAATAAATAAATTAGATCTGTAGAAATTGTAAGATGGTAATTACATTTGTTATAAAATTATATATTACAGAGTAATGAAACACATAAAATATGTGGAAACACAAACACAGAAAACATATAAAACCAGAGAGACACATATATACGTGATTCACCCAATTTTGGCTATGTCCACCCCGAACAACCAATCCTTCCTTTCTATTATCCAGTAAAGTGAAGAAACACAACCTACAACAGATCTATTGTAATATCCTTTGTTCTCTCTCACAATATTCCTATATGTTTCTCACTTTCAGAATACACATACCATACATAGCCGCAATACAATACTCTCATACAAAATGAGTGGTTGACTTCTAGGGAAAAAAACCATAAATTAAACATAACTACTACCATCAAATCATATGTCTATTCAACAACCCAAATTGACTAAAAATTACAATACATTTACCAGGAAATTTTCCATATGATTTTAGCTTCGGGGGTGCTGCCCCCGAAACTCCCCACCAGGGGGGGGGGCCTCCATAAAGTCATAGCCACCCCCCCTAGACCCCCCAAACAACGTTTAATTACAGGCGATGTTTTTGCCCCATTAATAACAGGGGTCCAACGCAGTGATACAAAATAAAGAAGATAATCTAGCTCCACACCCAACAATCTCCCACTTGGAGACTGATTGTAGCAACTCCATCGCTGGTTCATTTGTTGGAAAATGACTCCACTTTGGACCTACTTGTTTCTAATATTCATCGTCATACTTGAAGACTAATTGAAACTAAGCATAATCTCAATATCTCCTTGGTTACAACTTTTGTTAGCATATCTGCAAGATTCTGGCTAGTGTGTATCTTTTCTAGCTTCAACTGTCCATCTTCCAACACTGACCGTATGGAATGGTACTTGAGATGTATGTGTTTAGTCTTGGAATGAAATGATGAGTTCTTTTCAAGATGAATTTCACTTTGTCTATCACTTTATAATGTCGCTATATCATGCTTATTACCCAATTCATCCATAAAACTTTGTAACCAAATCATTTCTTTACTAGCCTTTGTAGCAGCAACATACTCTGCTTCTGTTGTTGAAAGTGCAACAACACTTTGGATTTTTGAAACCCAACTGACAGTTGTTCCACCTACAGTAAATACATACCTTGAAGTGCTCCTCCTATTATCCTTGTCACCTTCCATATCTGCATCAACATATCCCTGTAGAGAAATGTTTGAATCACCAAAGCATAATTCTTGATTTGTGGTACCTCTCAAATATCTAAGAATCCATTTCACTCCCATTCAATGTTCTTTTCCTGGATTTTTCAGGTACCTTCTTACAACTCCCACTGCATGTGCAATATCAGGCCTTGTGTAGACAATTTCATACATCAAGCTTCCAACTGCTGATGCATATGGAGCTTTAGACATATAATCCATTTATTCTTGGGTTTTGTGGCACATCTCATAACTAAGTTTGAAATGGCTAGCAAAAGGTGTACTAACTGGTTTTTCATTCTGCAGATTAAATATTTTCAACACCTTTTGTATGTACTCATTATGAGACAATGTTAATTTGCGATTTTTCATGTCTCTAGTTATTCTCATACCAAGGATTTGTTTTGCAGCTCCCAAATCCTTCATTGCAAATGAATTTTCCAGTTTTCTTTTGAGAACATTTCATGCTTGCATGTTATACCATGCAAGAAGCATGTCATCTACATACAATAATAATATAATATAATTGCCATCATTTTTATTTTTCAAATAAACACAATGATTAGAGTGACATCTAGTATAACCTTCTTCAGATATATACCTGTCAAATTTTAGATACCATTGCCTTGGAGCCTGTTTTAAGCCATACGAGCTCTTCTTTAACCCACACACTAATCTTTCTTTCCTTTTGACCTCATATCCTTTTGGTTGCTACATATATATCTCTTCCTCCAAATCTCCAAGGAGAAATGTTGTCCTTACATCTAACTATTCAACATGAAAATCTTCCATTGCTACAAGACTTAAAATAGTTTTGATTAAAGTCTTAACAAGAGGAGAAAATATTTCATCAAAATTAATACCTTTCTTCTGTGTAAACCCCTTCACCACAAGTCTAGCTTTGTACCTCTGTTTTCTTCCATCTTCTTCCTTTAGCCTCTAAACCCATTTATTATGCAATGTTTTTTTACCTGTTGTTACACCATTTTTTGGTCATCTAACCTGTTACTATTAGATGGACTTAAGTACACCATGTAAGACCAATTTTACCCTAAGTAAAATTGATTTCACTATGAAAAATAACTTAGTAAACCACCTTTATTAAGTTGTTTATGGTCTAAACAAGAAAACCCATGAGGAAATATTAAATAAATCCACATTTGTTTGATTTCACTCATGGAATAGTTAGTTAAACAACAGTTTAATTAATATTCCCGGTCATATTTAACCCAAAACAAGAATATTAATTAGATAAATTATTATTTAACTTATTATTTTCTAGGAATAATTATTTAAACATTATTTAAATAATATTCCTTGTTAAATTTGACTAAATCACTCATAAATAATTAAATAGATCATTATTTATTTGATTATTACTCAACCACATCCTTAAAATAATAAATAAATCATTTATTTATTTATTATTTACAAATAAAGTGATTTGACCTCAGTAAAATTCTTTTTCCCTCCAACAAATATAATAAAATATTGCATAAAAGTTGGATCTTGATTTGGTTAATAATATTATAATTATGTATAAATATCTAGACTAACTCAATATTTTTTTATAAATAGAAGGGTTTTTCCAGTCATTCACTACCTTTTGTTGCCTAAATTTCACTCTGGATCTATACTTTGGGTTTGACTTTGATCCACCATCATTGTCATATTTTGCTACCATTTTTCTTGTGAGCTCCCTTTGAGTTCCATTTTTTGTCTGAGTTTTCTACACCATTAAGAGAGGGAGATTTTAGATCTAACGTGCTGAGGACTTACAAGAACCCATCCCATTGAGGAGGACATGTAACATCCTTCTATGTTCTTCTCCTAGGTGTCATTAATACAAAATTCTTTAAGCATATTTTTGTCTTGTCTATTGGATGCATGGAGCAACTCTTGTTTTTATTTATTGCTTAATGTCTTTTAATGCATAGATCTAGATTTTGCAGCATTTACCTTGGTCACCTGATTTCAGATCTAAAGATATTGGAAGCCATATTTGCTATTAGGTTTTTTTTTTATGCATGGCTAAAGTGAACCTTTTTTGTACACTTGTGATTAAGATTCATACTAACAACTCGTGACTCCACTAGGGATTGACGATTACGACCTCTGTATTTTTTCAGATCCCTACATATCGAGTTGCTTCCAACCCTAGGATTTCTCTTTAGCTTCTTATTTTTCTTTTATTGACATTGTTTTCAACCTATAAAACCCTAAAACATTAAAAATTCTAAATTATGTGTGTTTTCGGAGCTATTGCGTAGGTGGCAGAGATCAGTTGCAACTAAGATGAAACATTCTGCTGAAACCTACTCTCGAGTGTTCTGAAAGTGCAAGTCACACTTTTTTGGCCAAAACCTGCGACCTGAACCTCCACGGTGCAGAAAACAGGCCTAAACCCATGACCTCTGCAGAAATCAGTTCAGAAACTGCGACATGATCTTTTTGCGAGAGTTTTTCTGAAAGTTTTCTGGGTTTGTTTGGGCCTCTGTTCCAGGTTTTTTGACCTCTGTCTCTACCCATTTTGGACCTATAGTTGTTCTGTTTTACTCAGCAAAGTGGGAAACTAGCCCTCTAGGGCTTCAGTACCCTCCACCTTTTGTGGAAGAGTTTTAGCAATTGCAGGTTGTTTGAAATTTCAGTGTGTTCAACCACTTTTTAGATGTGATACATTATCTTCAGATCCACTTTATATTGGCTATTTATCCATCCAAAACACCTCTTTTCAGTTTTGTTTAGGTTTTCTTCTAGATTCCCCTCCGCTTCCCTCCAGGAGATAGCCTTTCACCACCTCATTTACAACAATTTTTCCTATGATTTTTTGTTGTTTTTTTGTACCTATTTCCAGCAGATCTGACCTTTAGATCCCTATCCCTCCCAAACTTAGATCTATTGTCTATTTTGGTGTGTTTTAACCAGATTTTTTCCAACCTACAGACTAGTTGTTGAGAGGCCTTCCTCCTTGGCTTTAGATTAATGCATAATTAGCTATTTATTTTATGTTATTTCAATTTCATATACTGTTATCTATAGCTTTATTTACAGTTATAAAACACACTTTCTCTTTTTCTCTACAATTTTTTTGGTTTAAAAATTAAAATTTACATACTTTACATACACACCCTAAGTGAAGAAGAGTTTGGTTAACACTACCAAGCAAAGACTTTAACATTGAAATCAATTGATCCTACACCTCTCTGCCCTTGTTTCGACATTTTAATCAGTTGATCCTGTACCTATTTACCCTTGTTGGTCTCTCCTCCCTTTATGCCATTTTTGTGCCTTCACCATTACGTTGCCAAGGCATTTATCCTGGAGAATTCTTGGCCTTCATCCTCAGTTTGAAGACTTACTCCTCTGTGTAGGATTTGAATTAGTCCTCCACTGAGTCTGCACTTCGACTCCTCTTCTGGTTCATTGGGTTCCCCTTCTGGTTCTGCCCCTCGTTCTTCCTCTGTCCCCTTCACCATGTCTGGTTCAGGACCTAACACTGGTGGTAGCCCCAACCCTAATGCTGGGAAAACTACTAGTGGGACCGCAACAGGAGCTACCCTGGCTGCTCCTCTGCTCCCCTATATGGTAGGCCTCAGTCTTCTCGATTTTAACCAGTTGATCGATGACCCTATATACCATGATGCTAGTTGGCCTGCTATGCCGACTAAGCTCCCTATTGACATCCCCAAGTTTGAAGGTCTTGCAGGAGAAGATCCTAGAAATCATGTTCAATCTTTCCAAATGTGGTGTTCATCTAACTCCATTACCGATGACTCTGTCCGTCTTTGGTTGCTCCAACGTATGCTTAATGGTGAAGCTTCTAAGTGGTATATTGATCAGGCCTCATACTCTCATACCACCTTTGTGACTCTTGCCCAAGATTTTTTGTCTTATTTCTAGCTTCCCCTTCGTTATGACACTGGTATCGAAATTTTGACTTCTTTCTATCAATCGTCTATGACCCACCTATCAGATCATGTCTAGGAATGGTGGAGAAGAAAGAGCCTGTGCCGAGCCCCTACCTTCAAATAACATGTCTACATGGACTGGTTCCTTAGATTTCTCTAGCCTTCTATCGACAAGGATGTCACATAGAATTTCCCTAAAACTGAAGAATCCGCTCTCCAATTTGAATTAAAATATGACCTGATCTACGCTCAGTTGGGTTATGTTTATATTGTTCTACCTGATCTTCCTAGACCAGGTGGTTTCAATGCACTGGGGGCATCTCATGCTGTCGACAGTATTGTTGGAGCTCTCTCTCATCCATACACTCAACCTCCCATGGGCTATGGTTTTCCTTAGGGGGGGCGAGCACCTCCTGCACTTTTCCCCTTCCCGGTAGCATGTATCCAAGATATGGCATGCCTCCTCCTTTTGCCCAACCTCATGTTTACCACAATTTTATCCAACATCATTATTATTCGTATCCTCAACCTGGTGCTCCAACTCCTCCAGCATTAGCACTTCCCCCTCCCTTTCCTTCTCAACCCCTACAATAGCAGCCACTACCCCCACAGGGGCAAGTGTATGCACGGAAGGGCACGACTAATCCTCCTCCCTCCAAAAATAAGAGGAAAGGCACTCAAAATCAATCTGCCCCTGGTAATCCTAGACCTAAGCCTCAAAATAATGTTCCTAACACTGCTAACCAACAATAGGGCACTCAGCCCAAGTAGGACAGACCTGTTCGCACGAATAAGCCTTGTTATTATTGTGGTGTTTATGGTCATTACATGCATGATTGTAGTCTTTTACCATAGACGAAGTAGATGTGGAAGTCTCAAGAAAAATTGTGAGGAAAGAAAGCCTCCCCTTACATCCCTCCCAGTGCTACGGCTAGTCAGTCAGCTCTGTTTAGTAATCCTTTCCCTCAGCAAGGATTTTTGGCTACCCAACCACATGAAGTTCAGGTGGCCACTCAACCTCCTCCATATGCTACCTACGATTACCAAATTCTCATGATGAACTCTGAACAACCTATAACTGTAGACCTCGACTTTCAGACTTGGTCTTGTCAATACAACAAGCCTCCCACTACATCTATCCCTGAGCCACCTTCTTCATGTTCTACAGAGCCTCTTTCGACACCTAATGGTCCTTTGCAATGCGAAACTCCTCCAGTCATGCCGTTCAAAATGAAAAGTTCTACTATCTACCATGGGCACTGTAGATCCTTCAGATGATCACTTAATCGTCTTCTATGTTGACCAGTCAGAACATCCTCCTCTTCCTACTTCCGTCGCCTTTCAAATCCTAGTCAAGATCTGGAACGCCAACATTTCCCGTTGTATCATTGATGAGGGGGCATCCACCTGTGTGATGTCCACTTCGACTTGGAAGCAACTCGGATCACCTCAGTTTGACCCTTCCATGATCACTCTTTGAACGTGGGATGGCCACGCCTCCCATCCCATTGGCCTGTTCTACAATTTTCCTATTAGTCTTATGGGAAAGACTATTTGTGTTGACGTAGAATTCATTTATGCCCCCTTAGATTACAACATTTTATTGGGTCATAGCTACACCTATGCAATGTCTATTTTCCCATATGCAGTCCACCGCAAGATGTCATTTCGACATAATGGAAAGATAGTCACCATTGACTAATTGACATATTACAAAAATAAGTCTCAGACCTCCCCTGATTCCATCATCTCTTCGGTGGCCAATAAGCAAACCGTCGATCCATTGACTAGTGTCTCACCCAGAGTCTACAAGGACTCCTCTTTTCTTGGTACATTATCTAGTCTACCTCCTCTTGTCTCTGATCCCAGCTCATTGAATGTTTGCATGATGAAATCGTCTCGAGATTCCCTCAAGCGGCCCACTTCAGCTAGTCAGCAGCCTCACCCTCCTTAGCCTACTCCTAGCCCTTTGATTCAGCCTTCTAGACCCCCTCCTATTGGCCCTTTACCTATAGCTGGTATCCATGAGCCTCTCTACCCTCCTGGAATGTTTCCTCCAGGCATTAACCATATTGGAGTCCTCCTGCATGGCCATTACCCCTCCGGTCGGATACTATTCCTAACTCGCCCTCCTGGAGTTTTATCGGTAGCTTTCATGGCTACCCTATCTCTTCCTAACCTTACCCCGGGGATTCCCAACTGGTACCTCGATCCCTCAGTCGCTACCCCACCTGGTCATCCCAAACCTTATCTTGCTTTGACCCTAGTTCAACCAGTCCCTCTGACTTCTCTTGCTGCTACAATGCCTTAGCCACCTCAACAGGAACCTTCTCCTATTGCGACAACTTCGGGTAAAAAGGGAAAAGCTCGCAAGAGGGCATCAAAAGACAAGGCTGCCACGATGGACCCTACTCCTCCTCAGCCTCCAAAGCGTACACCTCTGTGTGCTTTGTGTGATGTCATTAGTCATGCCACCCATACCTGTCCTAAATTTCCCCATATCAAGCCCATGGTTAATGTTGTGTTCCCTGAGTCTACAGTCCCTGAAGCCTCTGTTCCTTCCTCGATTTCAGCTAAGAACCCAACCAACCAACCTTGTGCTATGTGTGATATCCATGGCCATTATACCTACCTCTGTCCCCACCTCGAGGACTTCTACACCTCTCTAGTGGTAGTTCATTAATTTTAGATCAAGCGCAATGAGTCCACCACTCCCTTATTTGCGTGTTTTTCTTCAACAGACCCAGAGGACACATCGAATCCTATTGAAATTCACCCTCTAGATGTCAGAATGATAGAGTCTTCGACCACTATCCACTACCTGTCATCATCTATGAGATCCTTGATGGAAGACCCCCCTGGCCCTTCCCCTTCTATTTTGCCTGACCTCCCTTTAGTGATCACCTTGGCCTCAACATAAGTGGATCCTTCATCTACTTGTTCTTCCGTCACCCCTTGTGACGATTCACATGTGAACCTCTCTTCTCATGATGATGAGTAAGGTAGCTTCGCTATGTTAGGTGGTCTTTCTTCCACCAATAACCCCATCTTATATTACGATGATGGCATTATGGAAGTAGTCACCACCCCTAACTTTATCTATCCCCCTTTACATCAAACCCATGCATTAGAACCACATACACCTTGTGGCCATTACATTGACATGCAATGTTTGGGTAAGGGGGCACCCATATTTGAGAGTCATGGAGAAGAAATTCTCCACAAATCTCCTACTGTAACTGGTCTTGTCGACTCTAGTACCATTACTCTTCCCCATTTAGAAGAACCTATAGAGTCCCATATCACTTCAGATCACTCTAGGGATGATACCCCTCATCATTCCTTCATCTTAAATCAACAACCCAGTCCCCTAGACATTGTTGGTTACCAACCTGTGGCTTTTCTAGGAGAGCACCAGTTCATTATCTCCAAATCCTATCTTTGGGATAGTGATACCATGTATTCCAACCCAGAAACTTAAGTCCATTTGCTTCATATATGCAGTACCCAAAAATATTGGTAATCCTTCATTCCATTTCTCGAACTGCATAACCATAATGAAACCAAATGGTGCACCACATCATAAAACGTGTTTAGATTTCCCTTTTTATAAATACATTTTGGCATGAACACAACATGCTTGAGGGCACCTATGCCCCTCAACCATAAAAATCCAAGATCTCAGCCAAAAACAACACTGAAACCCCCTTTCTCTGACATGTCGCAATTTTCAGGTAATTTCCTGGGACAGGTCGCAGTTTTCTGCCGAGTACCTGCTACCCAGGCCATAGAACAGACCCCAAAGGTGAGACCTAGCCTGTTCATGAGCTTTCAGTGCCTAAACTGAAATTTTGATCCACTAATATGAAATATTAGGGTTAGGCCTCTTACCTACAATTGATGGATCTCGATTCCAACAGTCAGTTTATTCGCAACAACCACCACAAGATTTAGTGCCTTCTCTCCTCTCTAAATTTGCCACAGCTCCAAATGCAAATGAGTGAATTTGGAGGGAAAAGGCCTTATTAAAAGAGAAACCCCTGGTTTTTCTTCTGCCTGCTGCAGCCAAACCGTAGCTTAGTTTGAGAAACTGTCTGTACCATCAGAAAGCTCTGACTTAGACCTCAAATGGGTATCTGTTAGTTTTTTGTGATTTCATACTTCACCAGGACATAATTTTTCCAAGAAGGGTCACTTCACCACTCCTAAAAATCGAATTTCTTCACTTGCAACACTTGTACTTGGGGCATCACTTTGCCTTCATACTTCTCCATGCTCTTGTATATTTTCATCGTGAGTAACCATCTTGTACTCATGTATTTATGGTCCCCAGCGGACCTTTTCTGTGTAGCAGCATCATCGAGTCGCCCTTGTTTAGAGCATCCGAGTTGATTCATCATCACATCCATGGAGTCTATCCCGAGTCCCTTTGTATCCCACTATAATCCTGCATCCTTCATTGCTTGGTTCCTCTCTCGTGTCGCACATTATGGCCTTCAGTCCTACTGTCCCTTATCCCTCATGATATTGTGTCAGTCGCTGCCAGGTCATCCATGCCCTTTATGCTCTAACATGGGAAGTAGTCCCTCCACTACTCAGTACCCCCCATTTCATCACCATCCCTGGTGTCGGTATGTGAGTTGCTCTACTATTTTCTCTCGTGCCTTAGTTGAGGATCCCTTATTGCCTCACCTATGGTGGACCTCATTCTGTCGACATCAGATCATTCATTCCAAAAGACAGGTCTAGACAACGGTGTACCTTGGTTTCAGCTTCCACTCTTGTTCGGTGCCTCGGATCAGGCAAAGGGACTCCTTATAGCCAATTTTTTTTCTCAGCTCTAGCTCCTTATAGCATGATCCAGATCCATATACTTGATGGTTCAATGATGCAGTAGATTGGTCTGGTGATTCCTGGGTGTTTGTGAGATTTTTCAGTCCTCATGAGGGGGTGGCCCTGCAAGTAGCCCCCCACATGCCCAGATGACCTCTTCATTATAGCCTTTGATGCAGCTCCATATATTTGATGATGTCGGCCTCAACCGCTTGCAGCGCCTTTTTTTTGGATGTATCTACGAACTCCATGCTCTGAACAATACCTATCAAACTATTTGCTCCAATATTCACCTCCATTATCTGATCTTAAAAAATTCATCTTATTTCCTATCTCAATCTCAACCAAATCTTTCCATTTCTTGAAAGTATCAAATACATCATATCTATTATGAATACACTAAATCCAAGTTTCTCTAGTTGCATGATCAATAAAAGTAACATAATAACGAGAGCCACAAAGATCTGAAACGTGAGCAGGTCCCCATACATATGTATGCACAAGCTCTAATTTTTCGCTCTTCTTTTCATTCCTAACTCTAAGAAATTTGACTCTCTTCTGTTTTCCATAAATAAAATTCTCGCATAAATTCAAATCAATATTCTTCAAACCGAGAAAAAAATTTCTTAAGTGAAGAATCTTCATCCCCTTGTCACTCATGTGTCCAAGCCTATGATGCCATAATGTTTCATATTCTCCTTTGGAAATTAAATCATTAATATAGTTAGAAATACCATTGCATAACTACAATGTACCAACATTTTCACCTTTTTCTATTATGAGGTCTCCTTTGGTGACCTTCTAGGTTTTATTTGTGAAAGTTGTCACACAACCTTCACAACCTAGTTGCCCTATTGAAGTCATATTTTTCTTTAGATCTGCAACATGCCTTACCTCCTTTAATAGTCATTGGTTTCCTTTCTATTTTTTTAAAATAACTTTACCCATTCCAACCATTTTATAGGGTTTATCATCACGCAAACGAACTTGTCCAAAATCTCATTGAACATAGTCATGAAAATATTTCTTATCAGGTGTGGCATGGAATGAGACCCAGGAATCAGTAACATTTTCAAAAGAAATAATCAAATCATCTTGTAACAAATCACTTGTCACACTTTTTTCATGATTGTTTTCTTGTTGTTTGTCTCCTTATTTTCGCTTCTGAGATCTACAATATTTCTTCATGTGTCCTTTCTTTTCGTAATTCTAGCACATTATCCCCGATCTGTACTTGGATCTTCCTTTCCTTGATTTACTATGATATCCTAAGCTCTTTCCTCTTTCCATTTTTCTTCCCCTATACTTTTCACTCAAAGCATTACCTGATGTCTCACCAAAGCTTTTCTGTCGCATTTCATCACTAAGGATAACACCGACAACATCATCAAACACTAAATTACTAGATCCAGAGATAGAGTTACTAATGGAAATAACTAAACCATTTCAACTTTCAGGAAATGAGCAAAAAAATAATAGAGCCCTAACTTCATCATCAAAGTTTACCCCTACAGAACTTAACGGACTAGTAACCTTATTAAAATCATTTAAATGGTCTGAAACATTTCCACCTTCTGAAATATTCATATTAAATGAATGTTTCATAAGAAATACCTTGTTGTAGGCCGAGGGTTTTTCATATAGTTCCGTAAATGGCTTAATAAAACGATATGTTGTTTCCTTCGAAATATTGAAGGCCATTGACACTACGAGGCACAACCGTATTGTTCCAAGTGTCTTTCTATCAAGAATCTCCCATTCTACGTTTGTCATAGTTATCGGATTATTTGTTTTTCCTCTCAATGATAGGTATAGATATTTATGATATAGATAATCTTCCATCTGCATCTTCCATAGCGGGAAGCTTTGGCTGTTAAATTTCTCAACCCTAACCTTACCATTTTCCGCCATTCCTCCCACTCGAACGAGGAATCCTTCTTTTCTGTGAGTTTATTAGCCAAACAAACCTTACGCTCTGGTACCAATTGTTATAAAATTATATATTATAGAGAAATGCAACACATAAAATATGCGGAAACACAAACACAGAAATAATATAAAACCAGACAGACACAGATATACATGGTTTACCCAATTTGGGCTACGTCCACCACAAACAACCAGTCATTCCTTTTTATTATCCAAGAAAATGAAGAGACACAACCTACAAAAACTCCACTATAACATCCTCTATTCCCTCTCACAGTCTCCCTATATGTTTCTCGCTCTAAGAATACACATACCATACACCGTCGCAATACAATATCCTCATACAAAACTGGGGGTTTCCTTCTAGGAAAAAAAACCCTAAATTAAACATAACATTTATCGTCATATCATCCACCTAATGAATGACCGAGATTGACTAGAAATTACAATACATTTACAAGGAAATTTTACATCTATTTTTAGCTTTGTGGGTGCTACCCCAAAAACCCCGTGCCAAGGGGGGCCTCCATAAAGTCGTAGCCGCCCCTCCATGGACCTCCCAAGTGACATTTAATTACGAGTGGCTTTGCCACCACATTGATAACAGGGGTCCAATGCCGTGATAAAAAATAAATAAGATAATCAAGCTCCACACCCAACAACATTGAGTACCTTCAAAGGCTTATAATTTTTATAATAGGAATAGATATGATTATACCACATATTCATGTCTAGGCATGAATTAACATAAGTTATTTAATTCATCCAGTCACCTGTAGGTTCTCATGCGTAGTGGAATAGAATTTATCTAGTCAATGATACCGAGAATTGTAAATAATGGAGCCGTGGATAAGGCTAGAGTCATTTACACATATTTGAATACACAAAGATAAAATATGTAAGTGCGATATATGATATTTTGTGTGGGTGTTATATTAGAAAAAATTATTATTCCAAATAATAACTGATATGTTATATTGATTTAGTCTGAACTAGGGGAAGAATTTGGATGTACATAGAGTAGGAGAAACTATTTAAATTAATTATAGGAAAATTCCTTTAGCTATGAGTTGATGTAGAATGAATGTATATAATGTTGCAATAGGGAATTGAAATGCTAGAACTAAATAATAACTAGTTAATTCATTAATTATACCTCAATGAATAAGATACGTCAATTTTTTATTCTACCCAATTATTAAATTCACATCAAGTTGACAGAGAAATGAAAGATAGTCTTAATCTAGATTATTAGTCCTGATATTGGGAGAAAATGTATCAAAAACAAAAAGGTGAAATTGTACAATGTAAATTACATAGAGAGACCAGAACCCAAGTTCAGTGGTGATATCTAGACTATAAATATACTATCTAACAAATAAGATACATTATAAGTACATAAAAGTAAATAGAGTCACTTTTGGAACATTTGGTATCCCCAAAATGATCTCCATATGCTTAGGTCTCAAGAAATGGAAGTGTTAAACCAAATAAAATTGAAGTATGATTTGATGAGAAGAAAAATTACAAAAAAAATAAAAGAATGTACTGAAGGAGACAATAAGTTCAACAAATCTCTCCATCATAGGAAATATGGCACCATGACATTCCAGTCAACTAACGATTTGGCGGTTGGTGCTAGTACCAACATATTTCCTGTAGAAAAGAAAGAATAACCAAAAAAATAGTATCTAAGATTGTCTAAATTTCAGTCATAGAGGCACCTAGTAGAGCTAAACCAATGTTACCATAAAATACCTTTTCGTATTTGACACTGATAAGGTTGAATTAAATACCACCACTGTTAGTTGATGGAGGGATTTTACCTGGTACCAGAACTAAAGATGATGATCTCATGCCCTGCTACTATCGAATCAAACACCACCAACGAGTGTAGATTAACCACGTTGACTTCCACCTTTGGATGCAGCAGATTTGAGTGATAGTACCTCAGCATAACAATGAAAAAAATAAGAGAAGACGGTACAAATTTTCAATCAAGAAAGTGGAAATCAGGGAGTTACCTGGGATCAGAACCAAGTAATCTGAGACCCAACTCTCTGTCACACGACTTTGAATAGAAACTTATTCCCTTAGATTCCATCTATCTCGAAAAAGTAAATGAGGTAAACTTGTTTAAGAAAAGAGATGAAACCCAATGAAATAATAGCAATTCATCCTTCCTAGAAACACACTGATGGAATACTCTTCGTCTCTTACCCCAAATGAGGTCTCTTCCACTAAATGGGTTTGGAGTGACTTGGTGCATCCTTTTATCCCTGTTATAGGATAAGCATTGTAAGATATTTTGAATTTAAGAAAAAAAATGGGGTTTCTGAAAAAGGTAGGGTAGCAAGTGTGATACCATAAATCACTGTAGAAACCCGATGTATAGAAGTATACCACTTTTAACCTAAGTTGCAGTGAGTGTTTTAGCATGAATACTGAAAAAGCTGAACTTCAAATCTTTATAGAATACCATCATTCCGTGGGGCTAGTGACAATAAAAAACCATATAAATATTGAGTTGGGATACAGTAATGCTCACAACCAATTATGAAAAACTAGAATTACCTTAGGCCAGTTATTCATAACACTAACCTGGGTTTTTAAAACAAAACCAGGAGTGACCATCGAAAATTCTGTAGAGTATGTTAACAATGACACGAAGAGTATATGTCGTAGTTAAAAACCAAACAAAATAATTGGGCTTGGTTGAAGTCAAATTACCTGTTAACTAGCAGTGATAATGGGTGGAAATAGCTCTCTCTTTGGTGGCCTACAAGAATACTCTAGCTATTAGTGGTGAACCATAAATGGAATTTCGAGTTTACGAGGGATGAAAAACTACAATACTCTTACTCTTGGACAAAACCCCAACCAAGTTCGCTTAGTGCTAGGTTTACGGAGAGGCAAGAGAAATGTTGATGATAATCTTGCATCTTATATGTCCAGATACTGTCATTTATTTTACTACTATCACATGGCCTCTGTATGGTAGAGGTAGAGGTGGAAGTTGGGAATGTGTGGTTAATCTCCCAATGTGCTAGGAAAAAGGTACAATGCGGTGTAATTCCCACTTAATGCATACACCTGGGCATAGGAAAGGCCATGGATTATGTTAAAAATGAATAATATAGAAGGCTTGTAGTACAGTTACCGTTGCGTTAATAACCCTATAAAAAAAAACTAAAGAAAAGTGTGTCATGTGAATGTAGACTTTTTCTATATGAAGTATTATAACAAAGATTGCATGGTAAATAAAAAATTTATAAGGGTGTAGATAACTAGAGGAAGATATATGATTAAAGTAAAGATATTAGAAGTAAACTTCCATGTGTAAACATAAATGATTATAAAACCCTCCTAACGGTTTCCTAAGAAGCAATGAAAAAAAAAATAGTATTGTAAGTATTTTAATAACACACCTCTCTGTTGGAGGGTTGGAGGCATAATATTTAAGACCTTACAAGTTAGTTGTGGTATCATAAATGCAACACCGAGAGTATCATGATATATATGATAGTTATCTCATGGGAGGTGAAAAATATACAAGATATATGTACTTGATAATACGTCCCACGGGGATATTCAAAATTGAGTTAAAATGTTATCATGTCATCTTATGGGTATGGGTATTAGAAAATATTAGTGAGGATTACCCAAACACATATAGTTATATAAACAAGGATAAATAGGATGGAATATATATATATATATATATATATATATATATATATATATATATATATATATATATATATATATGATGAAATTATTTCTTGATAGTTTGGGTGAGATACCTTGGAAATTGTAAACTCAAATCAAGACATAGAAGCTTTTTATAATCCACTCTCATAGGTAAATTGAAGGTTAAGGAAAATATGCATCATCCCATGTCTATGGAGTATCTAAAAAAAAATAGTAAGGACAGATGAGACAACGAGGGTCTTGACAAAATGGTATCAGAGCTTCGGCTCAACCCTTGGGCCACATGGGGATTATCGTTTACCACTAAGCAAACTGTGCAAGGAAAAAAATAAACTAAAATGAGTTGTAATATAATGATGGGGGTGTTGAAATTTTATTGGTTATTAGGCAGTGGAATCCTCCATGATTTCAAATACTAGAAATGTTGTCTTGATAGATGTTCCTAAGAGTAATTTTAGAAACCTAGAACGATAATCAGAGTTGAGAAATGATAATGGAAACTCTGCATAGGACATTAAATACCATATAATTATGGTTTATCAAACATAAATGAAGACTGAATTATTATAAGACGAGTCAATAGATTGTAAGTCAAATATGATTTAGATGTTAGATATTGGGTTATGTACGGGGAACATATACGTTAATGTTTGGAAATACATGGCATTGGTGTATAATATAGGTCGAATACCATTCTTCATTGAGAAGATCAACCTAGATAACGCCAATAATGGTTTTAAAAATCGACATATGTGCATAAATTTGGAAATGAGGTTGGTTATAAAATCAGGTTTTAGCATATGATGCCATAATCAATACGCTTTAAGCCAAAAGAAAGGATATTTTAGGGATAATAAGAAGAAATAGTTTTAACTACATGGAAGGATGTAAACACACCTCAAACACATGATACGTAGAAATTCAAAAGTTATTTCTACATTTCTCCCATATTGATATTTTTACACTATTAATAACTCCTTATGCTTTAACTTGGGTGAAAAAGGACACAACGACCATGAGAAATGGATATCATATCTTCAAAAGTGAGTGGCAATTATTGTCATGCTTGCAAGTTATGCATATATTTATGCCTAAGTCATATGGTAGGGTATGAACCTTATAACATTTAAGAGAGAGGGTATTGAAATTTACATGTTGGGTATTCTAACAGGGAAATCTAATCAGAAAAGTTAAATGAGGCCATGGAATTGACTAGGGAAGTATGTGATAAGATGTGTATAAAAGAATGAAAAAAAAAATATAGATATGGTTATAAATTTTCAAAAAAGTCTTTTAGGGATAGGTTTGTGAAAGACTCGAAATCCTTAAACATACCATGATTAAGGGTTGAAGGAGAAACCTTTCACATGATGACTAAAGCTATAAAAATATTTTTGGTGCTAAGGTTATTTGTATTGAAGAATACAAAAGACAACAATCAAATTAGATCCTTAAATTTATAATAGACACATA
Source organism: Pinus albicaulis (assembly GCA_034641835.2). Lineage (NCBI taxonomy): Eukaryota > Viridiplantae > Streptophyta > Pinopsida > Pinales > Pinaceae > Pinus > Pinus albicaulis. The sequence goes on from CM076584.1 coordinate 1,399,922,976, forward strand.
TATGAGAAAGTACTTGTAGTGAAGGAGCACTTTCATCATTTTTAACATCCTCTAAAAACTAAAATAGGCTGGTTACGAGACAAAAATATGTACCTGGATTAGCTATAATGATATTAATGGTGACATGGAGCGAAGTAATATAAAAGAAAATAAAAGGGCTAAGGTATAAATCATTCTCATTAAAGTTCACCTTAGGTTTAGAAAAAAAATATTAATGTTTTCAATGTTTTTAAATTATTGCATGTTAGTATTAAGAGGAAAAGTTAAGTAGGATTCAAGAGAAATTAGGGAAAATTAGTTGGGTTTTATCTCCATAAGTGAAGGAAGGCCTATAGACAAAAATTGTTAGGAAAATTGAAGAAATAAGTTTGCAAGTATATGAATGAATCAAATACAGAGATACATGTTGGATTTAAAGGAAAAAATAATTAAACATGTGTTTAATTATAAAATTTATGGGGAGAGATACAAAACCCAAAGGGTGATATCATTACTTTGTTCGACCTAGCTATAGATGTGCTTAATTGAATAAATTATACCTTTTGCACATGAAGAAGAATTGACCAAAGTAAATATAGGCACACCAATGTTGTGGTATGTGTGCCACGTTATGTTTATAAACACTTACAATTTCAAGTAGCACTAAAATAAGGCCGAAACTAACAACGTAAAAAAGAATAAATAAGTAAATAAAAACAATGAGAGGAATTAATAACGATGAATTGGGAAAGAAAAAAATATTTTTAGTGGCCTAATTATATGGTAATGTTTTAATGGAATTTAATGCATGATACAAGTAACCCTTGGAAGGAAATATACATATGAAAAATATATATATACACATAAGAATAAGGAGTTCTGAAATAGGGGAAAATAAAGGATATCAGAGTACTCTTAAGCTTATATGAGTAATATATTAGGGTTATATGAATATATAACAAACCGATCACCACAGATTGATTGAAAAATACATAATGGATAGTTATTGGATATCAAGGAATTAAATTCACGATACAAATATAGTGTGATACAAACAATCTCATAACTAGTAACCCTTGTTATGTGACTATCATGAAGGGAAAGGTGGGTAATTCCCATTCTGAATTCCACAAGAAAGTAGACCTATCTTACTGAATGTACTGATGAATGAAAAGTGACAGAAATATGTGGTATTGTTTTAATGATGTGCTAATGGTATGAACATGAGTTGAAAAACAGGTGGATAATGTGATGAGTGAAAAAAAAATGCAGGAATCAAGCACTTGCATTAAAATTTGTATATCACTTGTTGTAAGCATGTATTTTAAAGGATTAAAATTGTTGTCTCTCACAAAATTATTTGGAAGTTGTAGATAAAGTCAAGCGAGGTGTTATAATGGAAACACTCCTATCTTTTAACTGGAAAAGACTCTGACTTGGACTCGAGCTATCTTAGGATAAGAAAAGGGAAGTTATTCAACGATGTAAAGGATCGCATAAAATAAATTTTCACAGAACCAATAACACTAGAATTGCAAATTAAATAGTGTTTCATATGTTGTACTTGGAAAGGAAATACATTATAACTTGCATTTATTTATTTGGAAATTTCTATAGGCTATGTCAAGGTAAATTTTCTAGTGGAACTCAGTGCCACTTAAGCCAAAAAAATATTCAACTTTGGAATCAAGTCTACGCTCGGATAAAAGAACCATGGAAGAATCTATCTCCACTAGAATTATGTGATAACTAGATGATGGGAAAAGAGAACTAACCAACAAGGATGCCTGAAAATGAATTGAAAAACGAACATCAAGGATGGTGTTAATAAAAGGGGGGGAGTATGTAATATTCCTCCAACACTAGAATTTTATTTTAATTAAGATGGGTAGAACAGTGGAAAATCCATGAAAAAAAATATATTGTAAAAAATGTGTGAATGAATATTTAATAATAAATAAATGAGATGTATGTACTTGAGAATAAGACACCTAAACATGAGATGATTGCCATTCCTTCATGATAATAATTCTAGATGAAATTATATAAAGGATTAATGGATGGGAGAGAAAGATCCATTAAGTTGCGTAGCAAGAGAAAGATGTTGAGCTTGGAAAAAAACATAAAAGAATTGCGGGAGATAAAGGTGATATTTTATGGAAAATCCTAGGCAACTAGATAAGGATCCACGAAAGTAGGACAACACTATTAGGAAATTTATCATGAAGATAGGGTAATAGATACCAATGGTGGGAACAACTAGAGGGAAGCTAATTCTGGCAAGGCATCTTAGCTCAGGGGAGAACTAATGGTATAAAGTTCATGGTTAGGTGGAATAATTTGCCTCATTCATAGTTTCATACAGTTAGATATCTTGTTACGTGTGATTTTTTTTGTTCATTAATTCTATTATGAAAATATGATTGAATCGTGTTATGGAAATTTGAATCAATTCCGTTATGAAAAATTGAATGAATTCTGTTATTAATGGAATTTTGTTTTGAGAATCAATTGGCGATTCAGTTATGGGAGTTTCATGAAAATGAGTACTCATGGGAGGACTATTATGAAGATTATATTGTTTAAAAAGAGAATCCATTTAAATATCCACAAGGATTTTCTCTGTCTATGAAATTAGAATTAGGAAAATTATTCTTATGTATTTTTTCTTTAGAGAATTATCAGCATGCATATTCTAACAGAAAAGATTTAATATTGGTAATAGTGGTATTTTGGAAATATTTATGGTTCTAGGTGTATATTGAAATGGGAGTTAATAGATGGATGTAAATATAAATACCTTTATATATATATATCTTTCTGAAATAAAATAAGACAAATGGATTAGATCTTTAGAAATTTTAAGATGATAATTACATTGACTACCTATAAAGGCTTATGCTTTTTATAAGAGTAAATCTAATTCTACCACATATGAATATGGATAGGCATGCAGGAACATAAGCTATTTACTTCGTCCAAACACATTTAGGTGGGCATGCATAGTGGAATATAAGCTATCTAGTTGATGATACTGAGACTTGTAAATAAATGAGCCATGGATAAGGCTAGAGTTATTTACACATATTTTCATATAGAACGATAGAATATGTAAGTAGGAGATATTATGTTTCAGTTGGGTGCTATATTAGGCATAATTTTTATTCCAAATAATAGCTAATAAGTTCTATTGATTTATTTTGAACTATTCCCAGTGAGCTGGAATGATATCAAGAGGGAGGAGAATCTGGTGAGGAATAAAGGGAGGATGCGATGGCAGGGGCTCTGATATTTTCTACAGCTACGGGGTATCACGTGACAGCCTATGGCTAGGGTTCATGAATGTGACCATATCCTTCACCCATTGCATCATCCCCTCTTTCGATCCATACCCTCTACCTTTCACTATCACACCTCCCAATGCCCCCTTGTTTAACATGCAACTATCTACCGACCCGCAACGAACGCCATGTAGGACGAGCAGGTGGACTACTCCCCATATCCTTTAGAGAGAATACCAATCTAGAATACTCTGGGACGCTCCCCGTATATTACGACCTCACTGTCATCCCCCACATCATTCATTTCAACATATGGAACTATGGCATACACCTAGCCACACTTTTCTCTAAGGGGGCCTTCATCCCTTGACTACCACCTGCCATCTGAATCTCCACCATCCACCTTATTGGAATGCTTCCCATACCTATCCGTATCCTATCTAGCTCATAAAAACCCCCTCTCCCCTTCATCCCACCATTTTATCACCTCCCTCTTTCAACCGCAGTCATCCCCTCCTCCTCAGGATACCTCCTCCTCCCTGGAGCCTCCTCATTCTCTACTCGCTTCTAAACCCCCTCTCCATCTGATGCTTTCGAATATGTTTGATCCTATGCAATCTTCATCACGCCCCCTTGCATTGGGGTGTTTCACTGGCACACACCTATTTTATCCACCCACTCCTTCAGTTGGGACACACAAGGAACAAACCTCAGATTCGGCAGAGGACCAACCCATCCCGAGATCCAAACCTCGTTCATCCAGGAGAGCTAGATGTGTCAAGAAGGGTAGCAAAAACATAGACCTATCATTCGGAGACCATCACAAGATGGGCAAGGTACTTGATACAACAGAGAGGGTTTTTTTTGGACACGTTCAAGACCAAAAATACAACACGGAACACATCTGGATGTGCATGATGGAGATCTGGGGTTAGTTCATAGAGGTTTCACCCTCTATCATCATTCTCCCTAGCGTATGGTTCGCCCCCAACTTTAGTCAGTCGGAACACCTGCAATGGGTCCTAGCTCGTTATTGGCACATTTAATAAGCCCATCTCCTATTGAAGTAATGGAGCCTTATATTTGATCAAGAGTGAGATAATTTTGGCACAGGCCTCATCTGGGTTCGTCTCCCTCGGCTCCCACTGCACTTGTAGTTTGAATACACATTTTTTCACATAGGAAATGCTCTTGGGTCCTATCTGGACTACGAAAAAACCTACATTGCTACAGGTGTCATGGCCATGGCTTATATTTTGGTCCATTTAGACATGAGAGAGGACTTCAAAGAGACTATCATGTTACGATGGAAGCAATTTTCCATCATTTAACCACTATATTACGAAGGAGTTCCTTTTCGATGTAGATGATGCCATGCGATCGGACACCTATATAAGGCCTTCCCTCTACTATAGAAGAAGGAATCTCAACCTCTGCAACCTAAATCTACTCCAGTATCAACTCCTCAGGCACATTCCCCCTCTTGGAATAATTCTTAGCGTGGATGACCTCTACATACCAGCGGTCTGGTTGATGCACCAGTTGCTTACCTGCCTCGGCCTCATTTTTTTTGCATCAAACGATCCAAGATGGGTGCTCCAAAACTATCTACGGGTATTCCTTGAAACCCTCTCAGTAATTCTAAATTATCTGCTGCATCTTCTTTAACTCATACCTCTATTCACATCACATCTAGGTCTACTTTCCCTTCTATCTTTTTTCCCCCTTTCTCACCCCCCTCCCTTCGTCGATGAAATTTCCTTGCATTCCCTCCCACCCCCTCCCCATCCCCTCAAAAGCCTCATCTGATGCTACGGGTAGCCACTCTTATTTTCTCCGATCCCTCTCCAAGGTATCCACATCCCCCCTATGGATTAGCTATTATCCCCGCCCCGCAAGTCTGCGAATTCTTCTTAAGGCCATTGATCCTACATTTCTAAATCCATCATCCATCCTGGTCAGGATGTGGCCAATGGACAACATTTCACTCTAGACCAGCTTCTTAGAGCACATAATACCCAAGAATATGTTCCCTCGTGAAAATTCTCTCCTTCAAATCTCGTGGCCTAGCAAGTCAGTGAAAAAAACTTGCCCTTTATAGACTTTTTGACTCAACCCCTTGTAATATTATCTTCCTCCAAGAGACCCTCAGGCCTCAATCATTGATCGTCAATACCCTTCAAGCCTTGCGACCTGGCTGGGTCTTTCATTCTCTAGATGCTCGAGGCTAATCGAGGGGCATTGCACTGGGCATCAAACCCAAGATGATAAATATCCATAATATATGTGGTGGCGAGGGATTCCTAGGTGCTAACATTCAATCGAATGACTTTATATTTTTATTCCCCATCATCAACATATATGGCCCGTGCTCATATCGACTCGATTTCTAGGAACATCTTCTCAACCTCCCCCTCATGAATCATGATAGGCTCATCCTCATAGGCGATCTTATTTTCTCTCTTCGACGGGCTAAATCATTGGGACACTCCGCTAAGATCATTTCACTAATCGAATAGATCCAGACTGTCATAGAATAACATCGGCTTGTGGACATTATTTCCCCCAAGATTCATCCTACTTGGCACAATAATAGGACTACACATTCCTCCCTTGCGAGATGTTTGGACATATTTTTGGTCCATGAAGACATTGTATTCCATACCCCTAATTATCAGCAGTGGGTTGGATTGGGGGGACTCTCTGTTTACTCTCCCATTAACATGGAACTCATTGATCACTCAAAAATGCCAAGGGTACCCTTCAAATTCAATGCTTCTTGCCTAGGATATGCATCCTATACTGATGTTACCACTTAGTACTGGACTACCCACCCTGGGCCAGCAGACCTTGATCCCTGAGCCCTATTTTTCTTCAAGATGAAATAAGTTAAGAGACTAAATAGGCCATGGGCTAAGGAGACGCACATTAGGGATTAACATACTCTACACTCCATCGAAACTAAACTTGTAGATATAGGTACATCTGAGCAACAAGGGTACGCATCAAACGAGTCAAAGGCTCATATCATCCTACTGGAAACTGAGCATATTGAGATATTGAAGGCCCACGAAGAAACATGACGCCTACGTAGTAGGTC
>CM076584.1:1399929435-1400250910 GCA_034641835.2 Pinus albicaulis
ATCTGGTTGAAATCTAGGGATGAGAATACTAAGTTCTTCCACCAGTTTGAAATTCGTCGCAAAGCCATTAACACCATCTGGAAATTGGATGATGAAGAGGGGAATAGGGCTAAATACTTTCCAACAGCTTGCCAACATGGGTGTTGCCCATTTTCCAGATGTTTACTGAGCCCCTAATGATATTACGCTCCCTGAGAATACTATAGTGGCTATCCTATTCCCTCACTTTGTGGAACAGTAAGATGAGGCGGACCTAATCACCCTTGTCATGCTAGAGGAACTCCTAGACACTCTCAAATGGTTGGACAAGATTCTCAGACTTGACGGATGGCCCATTGAATTCTACCTATCCTTCATTGAGATCATGGGGCAGGACATTCTCAATGTGGTGGAACATTTCCAAATGGGTGGGAAATTATATGATGCCTGCAACTCCACCTTCATCGTTCTCATCCCTAAATCTGATTCCCCTCACTCCTTCGCTGACTATCGCCGCATTTCCCTATGTAACTAATTCTATAATATAAATGCCAAGATTATCGCCAACCAACTCAAGCCTATATTATCTGCACATATATCTCCTGAACAATTTGATTTCCTTCATAACTATCAGATCCACGAGGCTATTAGCATGGCATAGGAAGCTCTGCACTCCATTCGGATCAATCATCTGAAAGGCACCATCCTTAAGATAGAATTGGCCAAATATTTTGATCAATCTAGCTAGCTCTACATTTGTATGATCTTGACTCACTTGGGATCCCTCATGCTATATATCTACTAGATCATGTGCTGCATCACTAACGTACAATTCAGTGTCCTGATCAACGGATCAACCTTACCTTTTTTCCACTTAAAAAGAGGTCTTTTCCAGGAATTCCCTCTATCTCCGCTCTTTTTCCTTATCATCATAGAGGCTCTAAGTGATTGATCTCCCATGAGAATATATACGGTAGCATTTTGGGAATTCGTATTACTGAAGCTTACTCGCTCACTCACTTTCTATTTGTAGACGATGTACTCATATTTCTCAATGGATCTTTGGGGGACATCTCTTCCTTCTACTTTGTTTTAACTTCCTTTGGAACTGTAACTAGCATGACCTGAAATAACCACAAATCTACATTGACCAACGTTAGATGCACTCTTTAGGAACATACCCTTGCAGCCCGACAATTCCCCTTCACCATTCTTCGTTTATCAGATGCCTTAAATATCTTGGCTTCCACCTCCAACCACTCACATTTCACATTGTTGATTGGTCATAGCTCATATCCAAGCTGGAAAATCAGATCTCTACTTGGCACCACAGATGGTTATCTAGGGTTAGCATACTTACCCTAGTCAAGTTTGTTCTAATGGATACCCCTATGTACTGGATGTCCCTTGCTTGGATTCGCAAAGGCATTCTTAATAGGAAATAACAAATTTTTAGAATATTCCTATGGATGGGAAAAAAAGAAGGGAATTTTTTTTCATGGATCAACTTGGATAGTGTCACTCTATGTAAGAAATGGTGGGGTTGGGGCATTAGAAATTTTGACTAATTTTCCTTTGCACTTGCAGGAAAAATGGGATGGCAAATCATGACTTCCCACAACCTTTGGACTCAGGTGGTAACCTAGAAATATATTCGACCTCTATCGCCTATTGAATGGATCTGTATGCCCTCCTCGGGAAACCGAAATGTTTCTGTTGTATGAAAGGTTGTTATCAAGTCACTTCCTCATATCAGGGATGGTCTTGCTTGGCATATCAATTCAGGGGCATCTGCTAGGATTGGGCTTGACCCCTGACCAGGATGCGACGGTGCCCATATATTACCCTCTGCACTTGTGGATCATCTCAAAGGCATGGGGATCACCACATTTACTCAAATTGTGCACCATGAGGGTATATATATATTTGCATAGGATTGGAAATCTGACATTCTCCTTAGGCTACCCAAATAGTGGAATGTTCATTGGCTCGGTTTTATACATTCCCTCTCTGAATCACACATTCAAATCACACAAGTAGATGATTAATTAATTTGGAAACATGCCCCGAATGGTCGATACACTCCGAAGCTTGGTTACTCATTCATACACTCTGATCATCATCCCAATGATATCATATGGTGGTGGAGTTGTCTATGGAGGTTAGAGGCACCACCTCGATCCATCCTCTTCATGTGTTGCACCTGTGTAACATCGCCCCTACAAAACACAACTTACAAAAACTCTCTATCATCAAACCCACATGGTTTGTTTTATACAAAACAAATTCTGAATCGGTTTTTCACTTATCCCTTCAGTGCAATATATCCCTTGCACTTTGGTGACAGATATTGGTTGATATTAATATCTCAACACAGTGGCATGGGTCTGATATTTCCGAAGCTTGGAAATACTCGTGGAAAAAGGCCACTTATCTCAAAGCCCGCAACCTACATTTACTAACTTTCTGGTCCCTCTAGAAGATTCATAACCGAATCATCTTTCAAGACATTCATCCTTATTGGAAATTGGCCTCCACTCAGGTGACATCTATGTTTTATTGTCTCCCTTCGGTCGTCCCTCATGTAGCTCCTCGCATCATTACCTCGGAATTCATAAAAAAGGGAAAGTCGTGGCCATATTTCGATGGTTCCACACAAGTTCATGGTTGTGGGGGTAGTATCGAGCTTCATATCAATGATGATATACATTATAGAATTAGAATGGGTACGGGACAAGGAACCAATAAATTTTTCGAGCTCATCACCCTACGTCACCTCCCACATTTTGCAATTGAACATGATTTCCACCACCTTCAAATTTTCAAGGACTCCAAGATTATCATCAGTTGGTTCAATATTTCTTCTACATGTCACATTCACACACTTCGTCACATTTTGGAGGACCTATGGTAATTAAAAATACAATTTGAATCTATCTCATTTTTTCACATTTACAAGGAGTGTAACCAGCTTTCTGATGCGCTATCCAAGGAGACCATGCTCCAACCTCGGGGGACATGGTTGATCGATGAACACAATGGATAGGAAATTTCAGATATTATGATCGGTCGTACATAGATCAGCACCAGATTGTTGACATATAACAGATATTATTTTGGTTACTTCGCATATAGAACTAAAAATATGTATTTGAATTATTTAGATTATCAGAACTTGTTGAGACTATCATATACACCACGACAAGGGTACCTACTAGGACTATATTTTTTGATATGTGACTATGTCACATTTTGGTGCATATTCCTAGAGGCATCTACAACATGTAATTTTCCATATTAATTAAAAATTACGATTTTTCCAAGCGGAAAAAAAATTAGTTTCAACCAAGGGAAGAGGTTGGATGTAAAGAAAGTAGAAGAAACTATTTCAATTGATTACAGGAAACTTCCTTTAAATACCAATTTATGTAGAGTGAATTTAAATATTGTTGCAATAGGTAATTGAAATTGTAGAGCTAAATAACAGTAAGTTAACTCATTAGTTAAAGGAATGTGTAACCTAATCTACATTTGCAAATTGGAGTTTCTTCATCAAACCAACATAATATATTTATAAAAACATAGACATGTATACAAATACGTATGCGTTGTAGAGTAAAATAAGATGGAAGCATACATATGTAGATACTGAAGCATAATTAATAGTCATAGGAGAACTTATTATCGAAAGAAAAATTATGGAGCTACCTCAATTTGTTATTGTACCCAATTATTGAATTCACAAAAAATTAACAAAGAAATGAAAGGGAGTCTCAATCTATATTATTGAATTTAATTATTGGGAGAAACCTATGAACAACACAAAGGTGAATAAGTACACTTTAAATCACATAGTGAGACTAGAACCCATGTTCAGTTGTGATATCTAGATTATAAATATAGCAGCTAGTAGATAAGATACCTTGTAAGTACATAAAAGTAAATGGAAATTCTTTAGGAACATTTCGTATCCCCATAAGCTTCTTCATATGCTTAGGTCTCAAAAAAACTTTGGATATCATTCTGTGACAGAACCCCACCTGTTTTTAAGCATCGACCTAGAACCACTATTCGAAGATGAGTTAAAACTTGCATTTTGAACGAAATAAAATGTTGCTCAATATGTTTCCATGACTTCAGAGTTACTTGTAGGAACAAAAAAGAAAGTAAAAAAAGTCAAAATAAAATAAATCATATATAAACCTGGAAATTGAAAAAAAAACACACAGGAATTTGTATTGTTACTTGTTTAGGAGCTCATTTCATCATCATTGTCTTTTACATTTGCCCCAAGTGAATAAAAATTGTTAACTAGGCCAAAATGGCATAAGGTATCGTCATTTTAATCGTAGTGTTAAAAAAATAAAATTGAAGTATGATTTGATGAGATGAGAACTTCCCAAAATTTTAATTGAATGTACTTAAGGAAATCATAAGCACAAGAAATATCTCCATCATAGGAAATATGGCACCATGAAATTCCACTCAAGTAATAATTAGGTAATTGGCACCGGTACCAAAAGAGTTCTTGTATAAAAGAAAGAATAAACATAAAATTATTACTTGAGATTGTATAAATTATAGCCGTAGAGATGTGAGGTAGAACTAAACCTCGTTTTCCCTAATGCATAATTATTGGCACAGGAAAGGTCCTCGATTATGTTCAAAACCAAGAATATAGAAGGTTTTTATTACAGTTACCATCTGGTTGAAATCTAGGGATGAGAATACTAAGTTCTTCCACCAGTTTGAAATTGGTCGCAAATCCATTAACACCATCTGGCAATTGGATGATGAAGAGGGGAATAGGGCTAAATACTTTCCAACAGCTTGCCAACATGGGTGTTGCCCATTTTCCAGATGTTTACTGAGCCCCTAATGATATTACGCTCCCTGAGAATACTAAAGTGGCTATCCTATTCCCTCACTTTGTAGAACAGTAAGATGAGGTGGACCTAATCACCCTTGTCATGCTAGAGGAACTCCTGGACACTCTCAAATGGTTGGACAAGATTCTCAGACTTGATGGATGGCCCATTGAATTCTACCTATCCTTCATTGAGATCATGGGGCAGGACATTATCAATGTGGTGGAACATTGCCAAATGAGTGGGAAATTATATGATGCCTTCAACTCCACCTTCATCGCTCTCATCCCTAAATTTGATTCCCCTCACTCCTTCACTGACTATCGCCGCATTTCCCTCTGTAACTAATTCTATAATATAAATGCCAAGATTATCTCCAACCACCTCAAGCCTATATTATCTGCACATATATCTCCTGAAAAATTTTATTTCCTTCATAACTGTCAGATCCACGAGGCTATTAGCATGGCATAGGAAGCTCTGCACTCCATTCAGATCAATCATCTGAAAGGCACCATCCTTAAGATAGAATTGGCCAAATATTTTGATCAATCTAGCTGGCTCTACATCTGTATGATCTTGACTCACTTGGGATCCCTCATGCTGTATATCTACTAGATCATGTGCTGCATCACTAACGTATAATTCAGTGTCCTGATCAACTGATCAACCTTACCTTTTTTCCACTCAGAAAGAGGTCTTTGTCAGGGATTCCCTCTATCTCCGCTCTTTTTCCTTATCATCATAGAGGCTCTAAGTGATTGATCTCCCATGAGAATATATACGGTAGCATCTTGGGAATTCGTATTACTGAAGCTTACTCACTCACTCACTTTCTATTTCTAGACGATGTACTCATATTTCTCAATGGATCTGTGGGGGACATCTCTTCCTTCTACTTTGTTTTAACTTCCTTTGGCACTGTGACTAGCATGACCTGAAATAACCGCAAATCTACATTGACCAACATTAGATGCACTCTTTAGGAACATACCCTTGCAGCCCGACAATTCCCCTTCACCATTCTTCATTTATCAGATGACTTAAATATTTTGGCTTCCACCTCCAACCACTCACATTTCACATTGTTGATTGGTCATAGCTCATATCCAAGCTGGAAAATCAGATCTCTACTTGGCACCACAGATGGTTATCTAGGGTTAGCATACTTACCCTAGTCAAGTTTGTTCTAATGGATACCCCTATGTACTAGATGTCCCTTGCTTGGATTCGCAAAGGCATTCTTAATAGGAAATAACAATTTTTTAGAATATTACTATGGATGGGAAAAAAAGAAGGGAAATTTTTTTCATGGATCAACTGGGATAGTGTCACTCTACGTAAGAAATGTTGGGGTTGGGGCATTAGAAATTTTGACTAATTTTCCTTTGCACTTGCAGGAAAAATGGGATGGAAAATCATGACTTCCCACAACCTTTGGACTCAGGTGGTAACCTGGAAATATATTCGACCTCTATTGCCTATTGAATGGATCTGTATTCCCTCCTCGGGAAACCGAAATGTTTCTGTTGTATGAAAGGTTGTTATCAAGTCACTGCCTCATATCAGGGATGGTCTTGCTTGGCATATCAATTCAGCGGCATCTGCTAGGATTGGGATTGACCCCTGACCAGGATGCGACGGTGCCCATATATTACCCTCTGCACTTGTGGATCATCTCAAAGGCATGGGGATCACCACATTTACTCAAATTGTGCACCATGAGGGTATATATATATTTGCATAGGATTGGAAATCTGACATTCTCCTTAGGCTACCCAAATAGTGGAATGTTCATTGGCTCAGTTTTATACATTCCCTCTCTGAATCACACATTCATATCACACAAGTAGATGATTAATTAATTTGGAAACATGCCCCGAATGGTCGATACACTCCGAAGCTTGGTTACTCATTCATACACTCTGATCATCATCCCAATGATATCATATGGTGGTGGAGCTATTTATGGAGGTTAGAGGCACCACCTCGATCCATCCTCTTCAAGTGTTGCACCTGTGTAACATCGCCCCTACAAAACACAACTTACAAAAACTCTCTATCATCAACCCCACATGGTTTGTTTTATACAAAACAAATTCTGAATCGGTTTGTCACTTATCCCTTCAGTGCAATATATCCCTTGCACTTTGGTGACAGATATTGGTTGATATTAATATCTCGACACAGTGGCATGGGTCTGATATTTCTGAAGCTTGGAAATACTCGTGGAAAAAGGCCACTTATCTCAAAGCCCGCAACCTACATTTACTAACTTTCTGGTCCCTCTAGAAGATTCATAACCGAATCATCTTTCAAGACATTCATCCTTATTGGAAATTGGCCTCCGCTCAGGTGACATCTATGTTCTATTGTCTCCCTTTGGTTGTCCCTCATGCAGCTCCTCGTATCATTACCTCGGAATTCATAAAAAAGGGAAAGTCGTGGCCATATTTCGATGGTTCCGCACAAGTTCATGGTTGTGGGGGTAGTATCGAGCTTCATATCAATGATGATATACATTATAGAATTAGAATGGGTATGGGACAAGGAACCAATAAATTTTTCGAGCTCATCACCCTACGTCACCTCCTACATTTTGCAATTGAACATTATTTCCACCACCTTCAAATTTTCAAGGACTCCAAGATTATCATCAGTTGGTTCAATATTTCTTCTACATGTCACATTCACACACTTCGTCAAATTTTGGAGGACCTATGGTAATTAAAAATACAATTTGAATCTATCTCATTTTTTCACATTTACAAGGAGTGTAACCAGCTTTCTGATGCGCTATCCAAGGAGACCATGCTCCAACCTCGGGGGACAGGGTTGATCGATGAACACAATGGATAGGAAATTTCAGATATTATGATTGGTCGTACATAGATCAGCACCAGATTGTTGACATATAACAGATATTATTTTGGTTACTTCGCATATAGAACTGAAAATATGTATTTGAATTATTTAGATTATCAGAACTTGTTGAGACTATCATATACACCACGACAAGGGTACCTACTAGGACTATATTTTTTGATATGTGACTATGTCACATTTTGGTGCATATTCCTAGAGTTATCTACAACATGTAATTTTCCATATTAATTAAAAATTACGATTTTTCCAAGGGGAAAAAAAATTAGTTTGAACCAAGGGAAGAGGTTGGATGTAAAGAAAGTAGAAGAAACTATTTCAATTGATTACAGGAAAATTCCTTTAAATACCAATTTATGTAGAATGAATTTAAATATTGTTGCAATAGGTAATTGAAATTGTAGAGCTAAATAACAGTAAGTTAACTCATTAATTAAAGGAATGTGTAACCTAATCTACATTTGCAAATTGGAGTTTCTTCATCAAACCAACATAATATATTTATAAAAGCATAGATATGTATACAAATACGTATGTGTTGTAGAGTAAAATAAGATGGAAGCATACATATGTAGATACTGAAGCATAATTAATAGTCATAGGAGAACTTATTATCGAAAGAAAAATAATGGAGCTACCTCAATTTGTTATTGTACCCAATTATTGAATTCACAAAAAATTAACAAAGAAATGAAAGGGAGTCTCAATCTGTATTATTGAATTTAATTATTGGGAGAAACCTATGAACGACACAAAGGTGAATAAGTACACTTTAAATCACATAGTGAGACCAAAACCCATGTTCAGGTGTGATATCTAGATTATAAATATAGCAGCTAGTAGATAAGATACCTTATAAGTACATAAAAGTAAATGGAAATTCTTTAGGAACATTTCGTATCCCCATAAGCTTCTTCATATGCTTAGGTCTCAAAAAAACTTTGGATATCATTCTGTGACAGAACCCCACCTGTTTTTAAGCATCTACCTAGAACCACTATTCGAAGATGAGTTAACACTTGCATTTTGAACGAAATAAAATGTTGCTCAATATGTTTCCATGACTTCAGAGTTACTTGTAGGATCAAAAAAGAAAGTAAAAAAAGTCAAAATAAAATAAATCATATATAAACCTGGAAATTGAAAAAAAACACACAGGAATTTGTATTGTTACTTGTTTAGGAGCTCATTTCATCATCATTGTCTTTTACATTTTCCCCAAGGGAATAAAAATTGTTAACTAGGCCAAAATGGCATAAGGTATCGTCATTTTAATCGTAGTGTTAAAAAAATAAAATTGAAGTATGATTTGATGAGATGAGAACTCTCCAAAATTTTAATTGAATGTACTTAAGGAAATCATAAGCACAAGAAATATCTCCATCATAGGAAATATGGCACCATGAAATTCCACTCAAGTAATAATTTGGTAATTGGCACCGGTACCAAAAGAGTTCTTATATAAAATAAAGAATAAACATAAAATTATTACTTGAGATTGTATAAATTATAGTCGTAGAGATGCGAGGTAGAACTAAACCTCTTTTTCCCTAATGAATAATTCTTGGCACAGGAAAGGTCCTCGGTTATGTTCAAAACCAAGAATAGAGAAGGTTTTTATTACAGTTACCACTACCTTAATAAAATTTTCGTAAAACATTGAATATAAGTGTGTCATGTGAATGGAGACTTTCTCCAGATGAATTATTATAACAAAGGTTGCACAGTTAAGTAAAACATTATAAGGGTGTAGATAGCTAGAGAAAGATATGTGGTTAAAGTAAAGATACTACAAGAAAATTTCCCTGCATAAACATAGATGATTATAAAATCCTCCTAAGTGTTTCCTAAGAGGCAATGAAAAAAAATAGTATTATAAGTACGTTAATAACACACCTCTCGGTTGGAGGGTTGGATGCATAATATTTAAGACCTTAGAAGTTAGTTTTGGTATCCTAAATACAACACCGAGAACATCATAATATATATGATAGTTATCTCATGGGATGTGAAAAATATATGAGATATATGTAATTGATAATATGTCTGAAGGGGATATAAAAAAATGAGCTAAAATGTTATTGTATCATCTTATGGGTATGGGTATTAGAAAATATCATAGTGAGGATTACCCAAAAAAATAAAATTATATAACTATGGAAATAGAGGATGGAATATATATATATATATATAGATATATATGATGAAATTGTTTCTTGATAGTTTGGGTGAGATACCTTGGAAATTGTAAACCGAAAACAAGTCATTATTGTGAAACCAACTCCAAAAATAGAAGAAAAGAGATATCAACGCCTTAGAAATAACCCACTTCGAGGGGGCAACCTCCGATACATTACATGAATGAACAATTCTTGGATGATACAAATTACAAAACCTCCTTTATATATATAGGAGTCCATGGGGCCACAATGTAATCCTAGTGGGGCCACAATGTAATCCTAGCTGACCTAACAATAATAATTTAAGTGCACAATAATAACAATATGGGGGTTGCAGGGGTACAATAATAACAATAAGGGGGTTACACTAACAACAATAAGGGACTATACTAGTAATATAGGGACCTAACATGCCCCTCTCCTTCAAAAAAGTGTTGTCCTCAACGCTTTAGTAGCGTTGGGTGCTTCTGTATAAAATTCTCATCCTCCCATGTAGAATCTTCATTGGCTAAGTTCTTTCACTTGATGAGATACTCTGAAATTGATCGATTTTGTAGCTGTCGAGTTCTTGTTTCCATCACTGCTTCAAGTTCCAATATGATTTTTCCTTCCTCATCAAGTTCTGGAAATATTGTTTGAACCAGAAGATTTTCACCTATAACCTTCTTTAAACATGAAACATGGAAAACTGGATGCACTCGTGAAGAAGAAAGAAGCTCCAATTTGTATGCCATAGTACCAATCTTTTGCAACACCTTGTAAGGACCATAGTACTTTGGCAATAATTTATTATCCTTCTTAGCTTGATTGAGGGACATTTGTTTGTATGGTTGTAGCCATAAAAATATTGAGTCTCCTACATCAAAACTTCTCTCGCTGCGATGTTGATCTTCTTGTTGTTTCATTTGATTTTGTGCCAAATTTAGGTTATCCTTTAAGAGTTGGAGAACTTCTTGTTGATGCTCGATGTGATCTTCCACTTCTTGAACCTTCGAATTTTCTCTTAAATATGATGTGATGGATGGTGGATGATATCCATAAAGTTCCATAAATGGGGTCATTTTTGTTGCAGTATGAAAGGAAGTGTTATACCACCATTTAGCGACAAGTAACCACTTGACCCATTATGTTTGTTTATCAGATACAGAATAATGAAGATATCCTTCCAAAGATTTATTTACTATCTCAGTTTGACCATTGGATTGAGGATGATAAGATGAGCTATGAGCTAAGTGAGTACCCAAACAAGAAAATAACTCCATTAAAATATTTCCAGTAAAAATGGGATCTCTGTCGCTCACAATAACCCTTTGGTTTCCATGTATCTTTTGAATTGTGTCCATAAATGTAGTAGCAACTGTATGTGCTTTAAATGGATGAGATAATGCAGAAAAGGTGTGCATACTTGGTAAATCTATCAGCTACCACCATGATGACACTCTTTCCTTCAGAATTAGGTAAACCTGTGATAAAATCCATTGAAATATCCTCCCAACGTTGAATTGGAAAGGATAAAGGTTGTAGAAGACCCAATGTCTTAATTGTGTCAACTTTATTCTACTAGCAAGCCAAACATTCCACCACAAATTTTTGAATATCAGATTTAAGGCCATCCCAAAAAAATTATTTCTTCACCCTGTGGTAATTTTTTAAAATCGTGAGTGTCCTCCTAAAGGAGAAGTGTGCAATTCCAAAAGAATTTTTTGTTTTAGTTGGGAGTTCTTACAAAGATATAAGCGATATTTGTACCATAAGGAATCATTTTTCCAACTAAATGTATCAGATGTACTAGGATCTTGCTGCAAATTTTGAATGAGTGTCCACACTTCTTCATCCTTCTTCCAATCATACCTTGCTTCGGTTATCCAATCTGGTTCGATAATAGATATGGCACAAAGCAATGCTTCCACTTCTTCATTATTTCTTGAGAGTGCATCTGCAACAACATTTAGCTTCCCTTTTTTGTAGATTATTTCAAAGTCATAAACCAAAATCTTTATCACCCATTTTTGCTTCTCTTTTGAATATATTCTTTGTTCCAAAATGTGTTTAAGACTATCATGATCATTTTTTACCTTGAAGTGTCTTCCCATTAGGTAAGTTCACCATTTCTTTAGTGCATGCAGTATTTATAACATTTCCTTCTCATAAATAGCTTTCTATAAATACTTTCCTTTGATTGGACGACTTAAAAAAACAATGGGTCTTCCTTCTTGCATTAAAATAGCACCATTTCCATTTTGTGAGGCCTCACATTCCACAATAAATGTTTTTGTGAAATCTGGCGCAGCTAAGACCGGTGCTATGCACATTGCTTCTTTAAGATGTTCAGGTGTCCATGAAAATGCATCTTTCTTCAATAATGTTGTTAGAAGTGTTGTTGTTCTCCCATAATCC
The DNA here is from genome assembly GCA_034641835.2 of Pinus albicaulis. Taxonomy (NCBI): domain Eukaryota; kingdom Viridiplantae; phylum Streptophyta; class Pinopsida; order Pinales; family Pinaceae; genus Pinus; species Pinus albicaulis. Next base: position 1,399,941,743 of record CM076584.1, read on the forward strand.
TTAACAAACTTGCAATAATACCCTGTTAACATGAGCAATCCTCGCAACTTCTTTATCGTTGTGGGGACATTCCATTCCTTAATGGCTTTAATTTTGTTAGTGTCTACCTTAACACCCTCATGAGATACAGTATGACCCGGATATTCCACCTCTTGTAGTCCAAAGAAACATTTGGATGTTTTTGCATATAATTGTTTCTCCTACAATAGTTTGAGCACCATGTAAACATGTTGAACATGATCCTTCCAAGACCTGCTGTAGATTAGTATATCATCAAAAGATACTAGCAGAAAGTTTCTAAGGAAGGGTTTGAAAATGGAATTCATCAACCCTTGAAATGTAGAAGGTGCATTGGTAAGGAAAAAAGGCATGACCAAAAATTCATAATGAACCTCATGAGTTCAAAATGTTGTTTTCAGAATATCTTCAGTCTTCATTCTAATTTGATGATATCCTAAACGAAGATCCAACTTGGTAAAATAAATTGCTCCATGTAATTCATCCAATAATTCATCAATCACAGGAATGGGAAGTTTATATTTAATGGTGAGCTTATTGAGCTCCCTATAATCTGGACACATGTGCCATGATCCATCCTTCTTGTGTACCAATACTACAAGAGCATAGAAAGAATTTTGACTAGGTTGAATTATACCAACCTCTAACATTTTTGCAATCATACGTTCAATTTCGCTCTTTTGGACATAAGGATATCTATAAGGCTTGATGTTTGGAGGAGCACCTCCTGGAATCAAATGAATAGCATTATCATGATCACGAATAAGTGGGAATCCTTTGGGAGTTTCAAACACCTTAGAATAATTTTCTAGGACTTTTTGGAGATCTAAAGAAATAGATGATTTTGATGTTGGAACTTCTAGTGAGCATAATTGTGCAATTACGCCTCAGTGTTGTATATTTAGAAGCTTTTTTAGGACATTAGAGCTTATTATCTTTCTTTTCTTCACTGAAATACCCCGTAATTTGACTTCATTTCCTTCTGAAAAAAAATTCAAGAAAATTTCTTGAAAATTAAAAGCTATCGTCCCCAAATATTTTAACCATTGTACTCCTAGTACAACATCAGCACCTCCCATAGGAATGGAATGCATTTGACTATTCAATACATATTGACCCATGATTAGCTTGATATTATGGAATTTTCTAGAGAAATTTATAGTTCCTCCATTTGCAGCCATCACTTGACTTTCTGGTGTTGGGTATAGGAAACAATTCAGTTCCTTGGCTACCTTACAATGAATAAAATTATGGGTACTACCCGAATCAATCAACATTATTACTTTTTTCTTCTTGATATTTCCTTCTATCTCGAGAGTTTTAGGAGTGGTAATTCCTGCCAATGCATTACACGATGTGGTAATTCCTACCTTTTGCTCTTTTTTCTTCTAATTTTTGTGGTGTCAACCTTGTAGTTTGTGCAAATCTAGGAGTAGCAACACTTCCCTCTTTATAGAAGTGATTGGTAGGCTTCCTTTTCTCCATAATTTTACATTCAATTTTTCTGGCCAACTTGAATTCCTTCTCCAATGAATCAGGTTCCAAAGCACAAACTTCATGTTGGATGTTATCCTTTAAAGTACCTATGAAGAGATCAATCTTGTGTTCTTTTGAAATATTAGTTACCCTTATATTCAATTTTTGGAAGTCCTCAATGTGCTCCCCCACTGAAACCTTTTTTTTGAGATTTATCAATTGGCTAAAGAAGGTGTTTCTCTTTGCATCCTCATAATGTGCTATCATTTCCTCCGTAAAAATTTACCAAGTGAAATTTTTTTTTGGGAACAAAGCCATCGATACCATACAAATGTATTTTGTTCTAAAAGTAAAGTTGCAATTGTGTACCTTTTGTGTGTTTTGGACATTATTGAGATCAACATATTGCTCCATCTAGAGTATCCATGTCACAAGATCGTTTCCATCAAACTTCCTCATATCCATTTTTGGAATATGGTGGTTCTTCCCTCCAACATTAGAGTTTATGAAATCATGATTAACATTTGCTTTTTTCTCATCATGAGTTTCCTCTGCTATCTTTTCACCATTAGGAAAACTTACTTTTATCAACTTTTCCAAACCTTCTATGTCTAATTTTAGATCATTCTTCATGTTTTCCATGTTGTCTTTCATTTTCTCATTGATCTTAGCTTCCATGTCATCCATATTAGCTTCCATGCCCACTTCTATGCCATTCATCTTAGCTTCCAAACCATTCATCTTAGCTTCCACTCCTTTCTTCAAACCATCCATATTAGTTTCCATGCCTTTCTTCAAAAGTTCCATTTCATTTTTTTTTTCTCTTTGCAAAAGCGAAATTTGTTGCACTTGCTCTTGTAATTTTAACATGTCATGTTGCCATTCTTCGTCTTCATGAGTCATAGTAGAGCCTTCTAAAGTCTCAATGGGTATTGAATTATTTTTAGGGGCCATTTTAGAATCCAATATTGATATCTATTCTACAATATGCCCTTGGAATCAATTCAACTTGATTCTTCAAACAAGACTTATGAAATTCAGAAAAAAAAAATACACACCTTTTAATTTCTTTTGAGGATCTTGATATTTAAATTGAATTATCTCTATAATTGTGGATCCTCAATGTCTGAAATTCAGCCTTGTAGTAGCCCTCTAAAGCCTCTTTCAAATGCCACAGGTTTGATCTGATTTGGATTCTTCAAGGAAAATTTATGTCTAATCTCCCACAATGACCTAATTATGGACTGGTTCAGTATAAAGAAATTGTACGACTTGCCATGTGTCACTCTTTCCTCCTTTGGCTCTAAAATCAATAGAAAAAAAACTATAGTCGGTGTACTCGATAACACTATTTACAACATTCCAATCTGACGCTTAGAGAGAGAGCTATGAAGATTTTTCCACGGTCACCTCTTTGAGATGAAATTCAGAAGCTTGAAAAAGACCTAACTTCCATAAATCATATCTCCAAGAATATTGTGAACTAATAGTTTAAATTGTGTGAAGATATTCCTCAGGATTTTGGCTTCACACTCTAAAAATTTCAGCTACCATGATGACCTATTTAGGTTAAATTCAGGAGCCTAAATAATGACCTAAATTCCACAGATTATATCTCTGAAAATATTGCAAACCAAGCTCTAAAATTTTGTGACGATGTTCCTCAGGATTTTGGTTTCACCTACTAAACCTTTCAGCTTCTGAACCTTCATAGAAAAAAATTTATAGCGAAAATTCCACGGTGACCTGTTTGGAGCAGCGAAACCCTAGAATCCAAAGCTTTTATACCAAATGTTGTGAAACCAGCTCCAAAAATAGAAGAAAAGAGATATCAATGCCTTAGAAATAATCCACTTTAAGGGGGCAACCTCCAATACATTACATGAATGAAAAATTCTTAGACGATACAAATAACAAAACGTCCTTTCTATATATAGGAGTCCATGGGGCCACAATGTAATCCTAGTGGGTCCACAATGTAATCCTAGCTGACCTAACAATAATAATTTAAGGGCACAATAATAACAATATGGGGGTTACAGGGGTACAATAATAACAATAAGGGGGTTACACTAACAACAATAAGGGACCATATTAGTAATATAGGGGCCTAACAGTCATTAAAGTTTTTTATAATCCACCCTCATAGGTAAATTGCATCTTTAGGTAAATATTAATCATCCCCTATCTATAGAGGATATAAAATTAAAAAAATAAAAAATCAGTAAGGATAGATGAGGCAACAAGGGTCATGACAACTTGTAACCCCTAATTGTATTTAACAAGCATTTGAGGGGGTTCATAAAATTCAGCACACTAATGCACTAATTTGTTAAAAGGAAAGTATTAGGGAATCATAACTTGAGGGAGCCTAGTTTCCCATACAAGGAATAACTCATAATGTTCACTAATGTTGAAATTTTCAACAAGAAACAGTGAAACTAGAAACTAGAAAGGACAAAAATTATACACACATTGGTGAGGAAAGTATGTTGCACACTCGTGAGGAATTTCAAACACACATTGGTGAGGAAATTTAGTTACCCAATGGTGAGGAATTTCAGTTACACACTCGTGAGGAATGTGGGTGTCTAATTTATTTTTCCCTTAAATAAATTGGACAAAAAATTTTAATTTCATGTAATAAAAACTTGTATCAGTTAACTAAGTGATGATGACTTATTTAGCTCATGAAATTCGAGTTGAGAGTGTAAGATGAGGCATGTACAGTGATCCTAATATTTTTGGGGTCCAGTTGTAGTTAATGCACTAGTGGGGTGTAGGTGTAATCTGTTAACTTAATTAATTGAGTTAAAATCAGTTTAACTAGTTCTAACTAAGTAATGAATTAATTAGAGTTCCAGTGAATTAAATTAGATTTAATTAGCAAGTAGTGATCAATTAGATAATTGATGATTCGCTATTAATAGTTTCATGCATGTCTCTCCTGAGGAAGACTTAATTGAGACAAAGGTTAAAGTGAACATAACTATCAATTGTAATTTCAGATAATTGCCTAAGTGAAATTATGAAGCCATGAGGAAGGCATGAAGGATTGCACAATCAAGGAAGGATGCATTTCCTATTTAATAGGGGCCTAATTCTTTAGGAACCGCATGAGAAAGGCTGGCTGAAGGAAGGCTTATAATTGGCTATGTGTTTTTCCATTTTTTCCTAGATCAACGGGAGACAATTGGAAGATTGACAGAGAATCTCATAAGAGATTAAGCATCGTATTATTTTATGATTCCTTGACTTTATACAATATATGATAGTGAGGTTTTGAGTAGTTTCTTTTGCCAAGACCATATTTTGTTGTGTGATTGATTTACTTCTTTCTCTTACTTGTATCTGATTGAGCGATCATGTTTTGTATTCTGAAAATTTGTAGAAGGATTTTGTATCTTATCTTAGTACATCACAAGATCTGATTGAATTCATTGATATATAATTTCTATAAATTTCTACAACTAGACTACGAAGAAGGTTCAAAAAAATTTTATCCAAGATTTACCAATCAATCTAGGGTAAAAGAGGTATTTATTTTTATCAATTAATAGTTTTGATGTGTCATTTTCATCAAGAACCTTCTCTAGAAACCTCCCCTTCTCTGTAGGCACCATTTCAATAGAGATTATTATGTAAAATGGTGTACATTTAGGTTTAAATACATATAATTAACACTTTCTTTTTTTTCCCTATAAATGCATAGATTTTACCCTTTCACTTGATTTCATTCGTAATGATAATGAGTGAAATAACCTATGAAATCCACTTTAATATACCCTAATCATGTCATTAAATGTAACACACATGGATTGCAAAAGGAATTAAATTGATAGTACCTATGACATTAATGAAAAATTAATCATGTGGCATGGGTGCAGTCATTGATGGTTTCACCCATAACCTCATGTGGTTTCATGCCTTGAAAAATTAAGGAGAAAAACACTTGATTGGGCCACTGAGGTGGAGGTAATTTTAGCCATTCATCCCAAGAATTAGAATTAAATGTAAAGCAGATAGGTGGCATGAAATAAATGTATATCATTGAAGTTTCGTGATTGTGTGATTGTGGTATGATGGATAAGTCTGAGGACCCATGCAAGGATACATGTCATGGGGGAATTAAATGGTGCCTTGTTGTTATTTATGATGTGGATATCATGGTGATTTGTTAGTGTGAAAATGGATAATAGTTGTAGGCTTATTTGTCAAGAGAAAGGTAATATTGCACTTTTTATATTCAATGTACTAATCTATAGACTTAACATGGCTATGGCAGCAGATAATTTAATTATGCCTATGAAGAAGTTAATAGTGCATTTGTTACTTATTTTTGGATCGATTTTGTGATTTTTCAAAATATAATAGTTTCATACATTTCCATACTATGCATATATATTAAAATGGGTATTAAAAATGTTGTATAAAAGATGGATACCTAGGATATATGGTAGAAATAGGGATTTTAAAATGTATTGGAAGGTGGTGTCCAACAAAAGGAGTTTTAGGGGTATTTTTTAATATCTACAAGAACTAGGGGTATTTTGTAATTTCCCATGAATGAATGTTCTATTACACAAGTTCAATGAGTGAATACCAGATTGTATATAGCATGAGATCAAATATCTTCTTTATGGTTAATTATTCTAGATGGTAGCCAAGGTTGCAACAACTTCATTTTTATTTCCGCTTCTTGGCCTTCTTTTCCTCCAACTTAGGAGACTCATTTGGAGGCTTAGGATTGTTTCCCTTTCTTAGATCTCATTCTTTTTCCTTTCTTTTCCATTGTATTTTTGAATGGAATCTAAGAATAAATTTTCTCTTTCATGCACAATGAGTGAATGGTCTTCAAGACTTTTTAATGTGCCAATATTTATTACCTTATCCTACTCATGTATTAGACACTTAATAAAAGAATCAATTTGCTACTGTTTCAAGCATGACTATGTTAAAAGTGGGGAGAAATATAAAATACCGAGGACCCAATTTTGATAATATGGAAAGAATTAATTTTCCTTCTTTCATGGATTTTTCAATTCCCTATTATTTCAACTCTCAGTAACAAGTATTTTTTGTAAGACTCGCTAAGCCCCCTTGGAATTTTCTAGCTAATGGGAGGTATTAATTTTAACCAACCCAGCCTTTATGGCCTCATTATGGGAATGGATTTACAAAAATTGGTCTTTCCCAAAGTTATAATAATTAACCTTGGATAACACCATTACATATAGCTTATCAAGAGCTTTATAGTGATATAATTTTTATCTCAATTTAACCTATAGATTGAGAGACGTGTCACTTTAAATTCTAACTTGTTAGGCAGTTCCATGTGGCACCCCGATAGAAAATTGTTAAATGCTACACAACTTGAATTCCTCATGCAAATTTCTTGAATATATCAACGACCTATTAATATCGGCCCTTGCCTCTCAAATATTTAATAAAGGTCTAGGGTCTACAATTTTTCACTTCTACAACTAAACCCCTCACATTTTTTCCCTACCCGAGCTTGTCCACATTGCCAATTATTTACATCAGTAACTGATATTAATAGTGGGCCCCACCTTCCTTCTCAATAGATAAAGAGAGGGGTTCCACTATTTATCTTTTATGTGACCATTTTCCCCACCAAAATCATGTACATCTAATTAATGGTTATACCACATCACCTATGGACCAACTTGGAATCTATTACATCATTGCACAAAAGTGTCATTTCAAAACACCTCTAGACATGAATATTCACATTAATTAATAATGGAATAATCATTTAATGTTTTATGTCAGTCATCACAGTATGTGAAGATCAAACTTAAGAGCCATATTATAGGCACAACTCTAGGATGATGTGGCATGACCCATGGCTCCACCTGACATTCACACCGTCCAATTCCATGTCACATGTCTCCTTTGTCTCTTGATGACATCATGCTAAGATTAGGGTGATGTCACCCTCCCCTCTGGAATCCCCTCATGGTGCAACCTATCATCCAAAATATTTCCCTTTGGCTACCTAAAAGGTGTGCATTTTCCTAGCACACACATTATTAAAATTCCATCTCAGCAACCACACCAAGTCATCCAAAAATCCCACATGGGATCCATGTACCTTTACCAGTACATGGCTTCTGCCACCTCAGCCTAAGTCATGGGTCGCACATATTCTGTGCTTCTTGTAATTGAATTTTTCATGTTATTCAATGCTCCACCTTTCCATCCCCTAGGACATACAAATATTTTTCAACTAGGATAAATGAATCTCCATTTTATGAAACATACATATCTCCATCGCCTAGGATGTACATTTCTTTGTCCCCTATTATTTACAACTCTTAATATTTATTCCTAGGACTTAAAATTTGCATTAGGTAATAAGAATGTTCTAATCATGTGCCTACCATCTACCACAAATTTTGTCGACCTTTATCGTGTTTACGAAGAAAACTATAAAAAATCAAAGATTACTGTGCTTCATGTAAATCATTGTTTCATGTTATTCAATGCTCAATCTTTCCATCCCCTAGGACATACAAATATCTGTCAACAAGGATGGATGAATCTCCATTTCCTGAAACATACATTTCTCCATCACCTAGGATGTACATTTCTCTATCCCTTGTTATTTACAATTATTTATCTTTATTCATAGGAAATAAAAATTGCATCAAGTAATCAAAATGTTCAAATGATGTGGCTCCATCTAACACAACTTTTTTAAGCTTGCATCATGTTTATAAAGAAAAATATAAAAAATCACTTGCGAGCCAAGCTCCTTGGTGACATGGTTGTAGCCATGCGGACTTCACATTTTACCTATATGGAATTCCCAATCCATGTGGCACCAAAATCCACTGCTACATGTTAAGTGGATTGAACCAATTCAACCTTTGAAAGTGTCCATACTAGTTTCCATGTTTCACTTCCATTACAGTGGCATGTCATTGTATCATCCACATCACATGTCCACATGGACCAATTGTTAAGGTCTTCAATCCTTCGTTCACATGTAAGTTTTCACTAGGTAATAGGAAATAATTTGTGTTTCACTTTGCACCTCCCATAATTAATCAAGGTCTCCAAGAACACATAAAATTTGACACAACCCACATCAAGATAATTAGCACTATGAAAGGCCAGTAAGTGGTTGATTAAGAAAATTATTAGTGGTAACGATCATAGGTTAATAAATCTCTCCTCCCCCTCTTAAATTTCCAAATTCCTCAATAAATCTAACAAGGCTTATTTACTCCAAATATAAGCATGCTACTCTGTGATGACCTATATTTTAAATCATAAGGACTCTGATGGCTTGGGAACCCTCTCTTGGTATCACCCAAAACTCAAAACCCTAATCATGATAGGAATGGAACATTAACTTTGACATAATGATTCTATACATTATCATAACCATGATGTGATAGATGAATCCATTATCATGCTTGTTGACACATAAAAAAAATCCAAGCAATGACTAACACCTCTCTATGAACTCAGATGCAATAAAATCATATTAAAAAACATCATATATCTCGTACAATACTATCATATCCAATTATGAAACACATAGAAATATTAGTATTCCTTTACTAGGAAAGATTATTAGTAGCCTCAAATAGTCAAGGATGCATGAAATATATAACGTGCCAAACAATGTAATTCACACACAATAATAACTTGAGTTGTTCACATCAGGCATTCTTACAAGAACATGTAAGTAGATCTATAGGTTATGAACATATCAACAACTATAGGGATATATAATTCCATGAAAACCGTGAAAACAATAACACATATATCTTATTAAAGACGACTATTAATAACACATTTCTCCATCACAATGATGATATATTCACTATTATAACTCATAATAACAACATTCATCACTCATAGTGCGACACGTAAATATAATTATATACACTTATCTGTATAGGTTGAAAGAATGATAAATAGGGGGAATTTAACTCTCCACGCAAACATATGCCAACTACACTACAATATTTATTTTTATTGACTACCACCAAATCAAATTCAATGTCTGAGGACCAAAATTCTTAAGGGAGTTCACAACATTGAAAATCATTCCAATCACATAGTAATCTAGAGATAAAAGTGTCTCCACCCACTTACAAGGATTCTAGAGCCTGTATTGTCTCCAACACATCATTTATATATAGAAATATAGCTCCTATGCCTTCACCTACTCAAGATGGATATATAGTGCACACTAATTCCACATGAAAACCCATGTAGGTATTCAAATTCATAGATTTTCAAAAAAAAACAAACAAGATTTTAGAGAACATAATTTTCCACCCAATAACCTGAAAGTATCACAAAACAAATTTTCTCCATATGTATACTTCATTCTTATGCATGCACCCCTCCTTAAGTTCCTTCCTTTTCGGAATTCACTTCAAAAATATTGTATGTGAATCTTCGAATGCTCCATGAGAGTGAACTTATATCACCTTCTTGAAACTTCATCATTGTGCCTATGCCTCCTTCTCTTTATATATCATATTCCTATCCCAAAATACTCTTGATACACATCACACATTTTATTTCTGTATTCCTTTTCTAGACGAATACTCTCTTGCAATTTCTTCTACACATTAAATCTCTCCTCTCGCTCTTAAATTTTCAAATTCCTTAATAAATATAAAAATTCTTATTTATTCCAAATGCAATAATATTACTCTGTTATGAGTTGTATTTTAAGTCTTAAGGAATTTTATGGCTTGTGAAACCTCTTTTGGTATTAACCAAATATCAACACCCTAATCATGATAGGAACTGAGCCTTCACTTTCACATAATCATTCTATACATTATCATAACCATTATGTGATAGATGAATCCATTAACATGCCCGTTGATAGGTACAAAAACAAGCCAAGAAATAACTAACACCTATCTTTGAACTCAGATGCAACAAAATTATATTAAAAAACATCATAGATCTCGTACAATACTATCATAGCCATTTATGAAACATTCATGGAAATATTAGTATTCCTTTACTAGGAAAGATGATTAGTAGCCTCAAATAGTCAAGGACACATGAAATGTAGAACATTCCAAACAATGTAAATCACACACAATAATAAATTAACTTGTGCACTTCAAGAATTATTATAGGATCATGTAAGTAGATCTATAACTCAGTAACGTATCAACAACTATGGGTGTCTACAAGTCCTTGAAAATCATGAAAATAATAACACATACATCTTATTAAATACGACTAGGAATAACACATTTTTCCATGAATAATGATGATATATTAATTATCATACCCCATAATAACATCATTCATCATTCATAGTCTGACATGTAAATATAATTAATTACACTTATCGATATAGTTTGAATGAATGAAAACTAGGGGGGACTTCAACTCTCCACCTAACCATAGGCCAACTACACTACAATATTTCTTGCTATTGACCACCCCTGAGTCATATTCATTGTTTGAGGAATAAAGTGCTTAACGAAATTCACAACAATGAAAAAAATTCAAATGATATATTCATCTAGAGCTTAGAGTGTCTCCACCCACTTACAAGGATTCTATAGCCTGTAGTGTCTCCAACATCTATAGAGAACCATAGGCCCTATGCCTCCACCTACTCAACAAAGATCTATAGTGCACACTAATTAGCACTAATAAAGGGCATTAAGTGGTTTATTAATAAAATCGTTAGTGGTAAATATCATAGGCTAATAAATCTCTCCTCCCCCTCTTATATTTCCAAATTCGTCAATAAATCTAACAAGGCTTATTTAGTTCAAATGTAACCATATTACTCTATGTTGACCTGTACTTCAAATCATGAGGAGTTTCATTGCTTGTGAACCCTCGTTTGGTATCAACCAAACCTCAACATCTTGATCATGATAGGAATGGAACAATAACTTTGACATAATCATTCTATAAATTATCATAGATGTCATAACTGAATCCATTATCATTCCTGCTCACAAGTACAAAAAAAGTAATGAATAACACCGCTCTCTGAACTCTGATGCAATAGAATCATATTAAAAACCATCATATAACTCGTACAATACTATCATATCCATTTATGAAACACATGGAAATATAGTATTCCTTTGCTAGGAAAGATGATTAGGAGTCTCAAATAGTCAAGGTCCCATGAAATATATAACAAGCCACACAATGTAAATCACACACAATAATAACTTAACTTGTTCACATCAAGCATTCTTACAAGATCATGTAAGTAGATCTATAACTCATGAACATATCAACAACCATTGGAGTCTATAAGTCCATGAAAACCATGAAAACAATAACATATACATATTATTAATGAGGACTAGGAATAACATATTTGTCCATGCACAATGATGATATATTCATTATTATAACCCATAATAGCATCATTCATCATTCATAGTGTGTCATGTAAATATAATTAATTACTCTTATCTGTATAGGATGAATGAATGGAAACTAGGGGGAATTCAACTGTCCACCCAACCATAGGCCAACTATGCTACAATATTTCTTCCTATTAACCACCACAGAATCATATTCAATGTCTGATAACCAAAATTCTTAAGGGAATTCACAACTATAAAAATTATTCCAATCACATAGCCATCTAGATATCAAAGTGTCTCCACCCACTTACAAGGATTCTAAAGCTCATAGTGTCTCCAACATAACATTTCTATATATAATTATATCCCCTATTCCTCCACCTACTTAGTAGGCATCAATAATGCACACTAATTCCACCTACAAACCCCTTTAGGTATTGAAATTCACAGAGTTTCCAGAAAAACAAAGAACTCTCTATAGAACATAATTTTCCACCCACTAATTCACAAGTATAATAAAATAAAGTTTCTCCATCTGTACACTTCATTTTTATGTTTGCATCGCTCCTTAAGTTCTTTCATTTTGTGAATTCACTTCACAAATCATGTATGCCAATCTTCACATGCTCCCTGCGCTGAGTGAACTTCTCTCACCTTCTCTTGCCTTAATCTTTGTGCCCATGTCTACTTCTCTTTCTATATAATATGCCTATCCCAACATACTCTTTACATACATCGTACATTCTCTTTATGTATTCCCTATCTAGATGAATACTCTCTTGAAATTTTTTCTACACAATAAATCTCTCCTCCCACTCTTAAATTTCCAAATTCCTAAATAAATATAAAAAGGATTATTTAGTCCAAACGAAAGCATGTTACTCTATGATGGCCTGTATTTGAAGTCTTAAGGAATTTGATGGCTTCTGAACCCTCTCTTCGTATCAACAAAATCTCAAGACCCTAATCGTGATAGGAATGGAACCTTAACTTTGACATATTAATAATTTTATGCATTAGCATAACCATGATGTGATCTATGAATCCATTATCATGCCCGTTGATAGGTACAAAAACAAGCCAAGCAATAACTAACACCTCTCTATGAACTCAGATGTAGTATAATCATATTAAAAAACATAATAGATATCATACAATACTATCATATCCATTTGTGAAGCACTCATGGTAATATTAGTATTCCTTTACTAGGAAATATTATTAGTAGCGTCAAATATTCAAGGACCCATAAAATGTATAACATGACATACAATGTAAATCACACACAATAATAACTTAACTTGTGCACATCAAGAATTCTTACAAGATCATGTAAGTAGATCTATAATTCAGGAACATATCAACAACTATAGGGATCTACCAGTCCTTGAAAACCATGAAAACAAAAACACATTCATCTTATTAAATATGACTAGGAATAGCACATTTATCCATGCAAAATGAGGATATATTTATTAACATAACCCATAATAACATCATTCACCATTCATAGTGTGACATGTAAATATAATTGATTACAATTTTTTGTATAGATTAAATGAATGACAACTAGGGGGGAACTTCAACTCTCCAACCAACCGTAGGCCAACTACACTACAATATTTCTTGTTATTAAACACCCTCGAGTCATATTCGATATTAGAGGAATAAATTTCTTAAGGGAATTGACAACAATGAAATACATTCCAATCACATAGTCATATAGAGCTCACAGTGTCTCCAACCACTTACAATGGTTCTAGAGTCTTTAATGTCTCCAACATCTCATTTCTATAGAGAACCATATCCCTATTCCTCCACCTACTTACCAGGGATCTATAGTGCACACTAATTAGCACTAAGAAAGGACATTAAATGGTTGATTAATAAAATGATTAGTGGTAAATATTATAGGTTAATAAATCTCTCCTCCCCCTCGTACATTTCCAAATTCCTCAACAAATCTAACAAGGCTTATTTAGCCCAAATTTAACCATATTACTCTGTGATGACCTATATTTTAAATCATAAGGACTTTGATCTCTTTTGAACGCTCTCTTCATATCAACCAAAGCTCAGCATTGTAGTTACGATAGGAATGGAGCCTTCACTTTGACATAATAATTTTTTACATTAGCGTAACCATGATGTGATACATAAATCCATTATCATGCCTACTGACACGTACAAAAAAAAATCCAAGAAATGACTAACACCTCTTTGTGAACTCAGATGCAATAGCATCATATTAAAAAATATCACAGATATCGTACAATACTATCATATCCATCTATGAAACACACATAAATATTAGTATTTCTTTACTGGGAAAGATGATTAGTAGCCTCAAATAGTCAAGGACCCATGAAATGTATAACATGCCAAACAATAACAATGTTACCGATCAAATAGGTAACCGCACTGTTACCTACTTTTTTTTGGTAGCATAAAAAGCACCCGATTTTGAAAAGTGGTCCTCACGAATCACCTCTTTTTTCTTACCCTTTATTTGTGCTCTAATATTTTTATTTATGAAGTGTGAATATTTGTTTTAAAATGTTAGTGATTTTCATGCTAATTTTGAAACATATTGATGCAGCATCAACTTTTTTTTGAAGCAGTGATTTCGTACTCATTTTGAAAACGTGTTGATCTGATATCGAAAACTCTTTTTTTTGTTCAATTTTCATGTTGGTAATAAAACACAAAACTTAGATAAAAAAAATATATATATAAAAACAATATAAAAAACCAATAAAAATGTAAAAAAAAACAAAATTAACTCGTAACAATAAAAAATTTAAACAAAAAAAAAAATAAAACAAAAAAAAAAACAAAAATATTCGAAAATTATATCGAAAGAAATCACAAAATTTGAAAAAAAAAACACATAATTTAAAGAAAAAAAACAAAAATTAACAAAAAAAAAAATTAAAAAAAAACATCAAAAACATTTTTTTCCAAGTTATTAAAAAAATCCATATAATTAAAAAAAAAATTTAAATAGAAAATTAAAAAATAATTTAAATTACAAAATCAAAATTTAGATAAAAAAAATAAAATACAAAAAAGAAAAAATTAATTTTAAATTTTAAATTAAAAAAATAATAAGAATAAGAAAACAAAAATACAAATTTTAAAATTAACAAAAAAAAATAAAAAAATAAAAAAAAAAACAAAATTTAAAATTGAAAAAGAAAATTAAAATAAAAGAATTATAATAAAAAAAACTATCATTAAAAAACAAAAAAAAAAAAGAAAACCACGTGCAAATAATTAAAAAACAAATATCCATAAATTTGCTGTTTTTTTTTAAATGAAACAATTTATAAATTTTTAAAATGAAAAACCAATTAAACTAAAATATTTAAAAAAAAAATTAAATTAAATTAAAATTTAATAAATTTAATGAATAAATTTTAAATTTTAAAAAATAATTAATCTAAAATATTAAATTTAGAAACAAAATTTAAAAAAAAAAAAAAACAAATTAAAACAAATTAAATTTAAAATAAAAAATTTGAGTTAAAAAAAAATAATTTTAAATTTTTTGAATTTAAAAAAAAATAAAAATAAAATAAAAATCAAATTAAAAATATATATATTAAAAATTTAAAAAAATAAGAAAATAAAAGAATTTTTTTATCGTGGTGGCGCCGCCAATCGGCCTCCTGCCCAGGTGGTGGCGGAGGCCGGCCACTAGGCGGGCGGGGGGCTGTAGCCCCCCGCCTGCCCAGCGACCGGCCTCCGCCGCCACCTGGGCAGGAGGACGATTCCGGCAATCGCCCTCCCGCGGTGGGAGGCCGATTCTGGGAATTGCCCTCCTGCGACGGGAGGCCGATTCCGGGAATTGCCCTCAGGCCGCTTCCGGGAATCGCCCTCAGGCCGCTTCCGGGAATCACCCTCCCGCGGCGAGAGGCCGATTCTGGGAATCACCCTTAGGCCGATTCCGGGAATTGCCCTCCAGCGACGAGAGGCCGATTCCGGGAATCGCCCTCAGGCCAATTCCAGGAATCACCCTCCCGCGGCGGGAGGCCAATTCCGGGAATCGCCCTCCCACGACGAGAGGCTGATTTCGAGAATTGCCATCCTGCCGCGGGAGGGCGATTCCCGGAATCGACCTCTCGACGTGGGAGGGCGATTCCCGGAATCGGCCTCAGCGCGATTCCCAAAATTGGCCTCCCGCCACAGGAGGGCGATTCTCGGAATCAACCTCCTACCGCGGGAGGCCGATTCTCATAATCGGCCTCCCGCCTAGCGGCCGACCTCCGCCGTCACCTGGGTGGGAGGCCGATTGGCGGCCCCACCATAATCAAAAAATTCTTTTTTTATTTTTAATTTTTTTAATTTTTAATATATTTTTTTTTAATTTGATTTTTTTTATTTTTATTTTTAACTCAAAAAATTAATTTTTTTTTTTTTTTTAAATTTAAATTTTATATTTGAAATTTAATTTTTTTTAATTTTTTTTTCATTTTTTTGTTTTTAATTTTTTTTTTTTTAATTTTGTTAATAATTTTTATTAAATTTTGTATTTTTTTTTATTTAATTGATTTTTTTGTTCATATTTTTTTTTATTATTATTAAATTTTATGTTTAGTTTTTTCATTTCATTTTTTAAAATTTAGTAAATCTTGTATTTTTATTTATTTATTTATTTGAATTTAATATTTTTTTTTTAATTTTTATTATTATTTTTTTAATTACATACAATTTTTATAATTTTTTTTATTTCAATTAAAATTGTGTATTTAAAATTAGATTTTTTTTTAATTTAAACTTAATATTTTCAAATTAATTTGTTTTTTATTTTATTTTTTTGTTTAATATATTTTTTTCAATTTTTCAATTTTAATTGATTTTTAAAGTTTTTTAACTTTTAATTTTAAAAATGTTTTTTTTGTTTTCTTTATATTTAAAATTTAATTTTTATTTCAAAATTTATTTGTTTATTCATTTATTTATTAAAATTTGATATTTTTTTTTAAATTTAATTTGTTATTTTAATATTAAAATTTTTTTAATTTAATAAAATCTAATATATATATTTTTAATTTAAGTTCATATATATATATTTTATTTTTATAATTTAAATTTAATATATTTTTTAAAATCTATTTGTTTTTTTAATATATATTTCTTTAAATTTAATATTTTTATTGTATTTTTTTTTTCATTTTTTATTTTTAATTAATTTTTCATTTTTTTACTTTTAATTTCAATAATGTTTTTTTTTTTTTTAGTTTTAAATTTATTAAAATTTAATACATTTCTTTAAATTTAATTTTTTATTTTAAATTTAATAAACATTTTCTTTTTCTTTTTTAAATTTAATTTCTATATTTTATTTTTTATAATTTCTTTCTTTTTTTTAACTTGTTTTTATTTTTAATTTAATATTTTTATTTTGTTTTTATTTTTATATTTTTATTTCTATATATTTTGAAATTTTAATCTTTAATTTTTTTTAATTTTTAATTTTTAATTTTTTTCTTAAATTTTAGGTTTTTTTTTATGTTTGAATTAAAATTTTTATTTTGTTTTTATATTTATTTTTTTATTCCTATATATTTTTAAATTTTAAGCTTTAAAATGTTTTTATTTGTTAAATTAAATTTTTTTCTTAAATTTTAGGTTTTTTTTTTAATGTTTCAATTTTAAAAATTAAAAAATGTTATTTCTATTTTTTAAAATGTCAAAAATATGACAATTTTTTTTTTTTGGTTATTCTAACGTCAACTGGTTTTGTTTTGAGGGTGTTTTTTCAATCCTTTTTTCAAGAAACAATTTTGTTTTTAGCATAATTTTATAAAATGTTGAAATTTGACCTTAAAAAAAAAAACCAAGAGCGTTATGGAATACATTTTTTTTTGTTTTTGGGGTGTTTTTTCATGTTTTTTGAGTCTTTTTGGGCTAGAGTTCCCGTTTTTAGGTCAGGTTACCTATTTCATCGGTAACAGTGTTCAATGTAAATAAAATAATAATAACTTAACTTATTCACATCAAGAATTCTTACAATACCATTTAAGTAGCTCTGTAACTCATGAAAATATTAACAACCATAGGGATCTATAACTCCATGAAAACCATGAAAGAAATATCATATACATCTTATTAAAGACGACTAGGAATAACACATTTCTCCATGCACAATAATGATATATTCATTATTATAACCCATAATAACATCATTCATCATTCATAGCGTGAAATGTAAATTTAAGTAATTACACTTATATGTAAAGGTTGAATAAATGACAACGAGGGGGGAATTCCACTCTCCACCCAACCATAGGCCAACTACGCTACAATATTTATTTTTATTTTCCACCCCTGAATCAAATTCAATACCTGAGTACCAATATTCATAAGGGAATTCAAAACAATGAAAATCATTCCAATCATATAGTCATCTAGAGTTGAAAGTGTCACCTGTATTTAATGTCTTAAGGACTTTGATGGCTTCTGAACCCTCTCTTGGTATCAACCAAATCTCAACACCTGAATCATGACAAAAATGAAACCTTCACTTTGACACAATAATTATATACATTAGCATAACCATGATGTGATATATGAATCCGTTATCATGCCTATTGATATGTACAAAAAAAGCCAAGAAATAACTATCATCTCTTTATGAACTCAAATGGAATAGCATAATATTAAAAAAAAATATATATTTCGTACAATACTATCATATCCATTTATGAAATGTTCATGGAAATATTAGTGTTCCTTTACAAGGAAATATGATTAGTAGCCTCAAATAGTCAAGGACCCATGAAATGTATAACATGCCAAAAAATGTAAATCACACACAATAATAACTTAAGTTGTGCACATCAAGAATTCTTACAACACCATGTAAGTAGATCTATAACTCAAGAACATATCAACAGCTATAGGGATCTTCAAGTCCCTGAAAACCATGAAAACAATAACACATAAATACTATTAAAGACAACTAGGAATAACGGATTTCTTTGTGCACAATGATGATATATTCATTATCATAACCCATAAGAACATCATTCATCATTCATAGTGTGACATGTAAATATAATTAATTACACTTATCTGTAAAGGTTGAATGAATGAAATCTAGGAGGGAATTCAACTCTCCACCCAACCATAGGCCAAATACACTACAATATTTCTTGTTATTAACCACCCATGAGTAATCTTCAATGTCTGAGGACTTAAGTGCTTAACGTAATTCAAAACTATGAAAAACATTCCAATTACATAGTCATTTAGAGTTCACAGTGTCTCCACGCACTTACAAGGATTATAGGGCTCGTAGTGTATCCAACGTCTCATTTGTATAAAGAACCATAACCCCTATTCCTCCACCTAATCATTATGGATCTACAGTGCACACTAATTCCACTTGCAAACTTCTGTAGGTGTTAGAATTCATAGAGTTTCCATAGAAAAAAAAACAAGAATATAGAGCACATATTGTTCCACCCACTAACCTGCAAGTATCTGAGAACAAATTTTTTCCATCTGTATACTTGATTCTTATGCCCACACCCCTCCTTAAGTTCCATCCTTTTGTGAATTCACTTCACAAATCTCGTATGCCAATATTGACATGCTCCCTCTAAGTGAAATTCTCTCACTTGCTTGAACCGTCATCATTATTCCCATGTATCCTTCTCTTGCTATATTATATTTATATCCCAACATACTCTTCAAACACATCATGCATTTTATTTCTGTATTCCCTATCTAGACAAATACTCTCTTGCAATTTCTTCTACACATTAGATAATAATGCTCCACATACTCAACATATTGTCTAGATGATCCCCCATTCTCTTTCATGTTATTATTATATTTTATCGATCCTTATCTCCTCTCTTAGATATCGGCCACACAAACATGCCCCATGAGGACATAGGTGGTTTGGGCTTTATCCTTTATTTAGGACATCGATAATTCACCCCCTTTGCTACAGTGTAGGCCATTAAACTTAGCTAGATATATGGTGGCATATTAAATGAATCACCCTGAGTTTAATCAGTTCCCAAGAAACTCCTACTCAAACCTTTGAATCCATGTCCACTCCTCTCAACCCAATTATTGCATTACATTTCCACAATATCTACATGATTTACAATGAAAATTGACTTTTATATTGATTTAAAAAAAAAAATACTTCCAGATATAATGATTTGAACTCATATTCAAGGATGTGACCCAACATCTCATTCTGTTTCCAAAATACTGTCTCCAAGGTGGTAGAAATTTGATATGGAGTGGTCTATGCTTCAACATGAAAAAACAATTCTACAAAATTAATAAGCATATGAGATCAAAGGCTTCATCAATGAAGTTGAAATATTCAAAATTTTCAATTATGGATTTTTTCTCAATATTTGTCTCCATGGATATCCAATATAGGTTTGTATTTCTGAGTTGTAGTAGAATATTTGGAGTTATATGGCATGCTAATTTTGAAATGTTGAAACTCCATTCTTTCCAATAGCTCCAATATTCAATACCCACAAATAGATTGTTTATAATCTTTCCTAGCTCCTAAGGGCTTTAACACCATGTGAAATTGTATTTGAGATTGTGCATATAGGATATGCATGAAAACAATCAAAAAAAATTGCAACGAACGAAGAGAGAAAATTGATAGAGAAAAAAATTAAAAAGTTATAATCATGCACAAAAAAGATACAAGAGAATTACAATTAATTTCAATATAATCTACATAGTTGAACTAACATACTAGTGAGTCTAGTATTCAATCTAAAGAGATGTGTACATGCACTAAAGAAAACTAATACCTATTCCTAGTTAACTAGTCCTGTAGTCATCAGTTATTTGTCTCATGCAAGTGGATATAGTCCTAGATAATTGGTCATGCAATCATCAGTTAACTGTCTCATACAGGTGGAGATTAGTAACTCATGCATGCACTTATGGAGTATCGTCGTGATAGCAATAATGAAGTTTCCATGTGTATATCCACTAACTAGTCTACCTAGAGTATATTTAAGTGTATATTATCTCCAATATCACTTCAATCCGAATTTTATATATGTGATGAATAATGTGAAAGATGATATTTTATTGTTTTAATTTTATTTCAATTTTAGGTGTGGGAGAGGGGAAACATTATCACCTTTACTTTTGATATAGAAAAACATGAAATCCAAAAAAAAAATTAGTATAAAAAATATTTAGAAAGATTATAAATTCCCATTCCTATAAAGAAACCAAATTATAAACTCCCAAATGTTATTAATCATCTCAAATATAATTCAAAACTAGGAAAGAATTATACTCGAAATTAGCTTATATAATACATTTAACTTGGGAAATAAAAGTATCATAGCAAGAAAGCTTAAAATAACAAATTCACATTAGGGGAGGAAAAACATCTGGACATTTCCTTAATTTAATAGTTTTAAGTTTTCTACATCAATTTCAAACCTAACCTATTTAATTTCATAATTTTTTTCTATAAATGAGGGTTTGTTAGACATTGGATAAACCAACACCCAACGTGTGTTTAGCGACAAGGACTAACTGCCTCATCTCTGGCGATGTGAACATTGACTAAAAATTCCAAGTTTTGGTTTAACGACAATAGTGATTCCCAATAGGGTTGATCAATCTTAACTCTATATCTATTAAGTTTCAAAAGGGATCAAATATCTCAAGGTGAATTTTTTTTTTTTTGTGCAAAACTTGATAAAGGGTCTTCACCTTAAGATATGTTACCCATCTTAGTGCATGATAGGTCTAGATTTAATATGGATCAAAGTTGGTTTAATTATTAATTATTAATACCTACAATTATTAATTTTATTTTATTTTCATATCTTCAATTTAATATTTTAATATCAAGAAAAATATATATAGAAAATTAAATAAATTAAATATGTGGTTCATAAACTTTAATTATATTTTAATTAAAACATACGTAAATGTAAATTTTAATGTAACATAAAATGTAAAATTCAATTAAAAATGTAAATGGTAAAATACAAAATGTAAAATTTAAGGCACATAGCTATCAATTTGATCAAAATTGTTTGACACCTAATTCTCTATGGGTAGGTGTATAAGGCTAATGGACATAAGAAGTCCAAGAGGCCTTGGAAGATGAATCCAAGGGTCACCTAATGTACCATAAATGCACCCTATATGAATAATAACTGCATCTAATTTCTTATCTTTCTCATGTGTTTACCATGGAGGAGTTTAACATGGTATCAGAGTGGGCGATTGTTGGCCCTGCTCCAATTAGCTAAATTCTAGCTGGTCTCTACATTGTCTACAGTATTGAAATAGAAAATATGTAACTCCTAATTTTAGTATTGTCTCCTTCTCACTAATTATTAATTATTAATACGTACAATTATTGATTTTATTTTATTTTATTTGCATATCTTTCATTTAATTTTTTCTTTTTGCGATTTCAAGAAGTGAAAATGTTTTAATTGAGCCAAGAGGTTCTCTACAATGCAATATAAGGGAAATGTATAGGCCTAGTGTACTTATGTATGTAAACATATTTAGATATCTAGAAAAATATATATATTTTAATTAAAACATACGTAAATGTAAAATGTAATGTAATGTAAAATGTAAAATTCAATGAAAAATGTAAATGGTAAAATGCAAATTGTAAAATTTAGGGAACATAGCTACCAATTTGATCAAAATTGTTGGACACCTAATCCTCTATGGGTAGGTGTATAAGGGGAATGGACATAAGAATTCCAAGAGACCTTGGAAGATGAATCCAAGGGTCACCTAATGTACCATAAATGAGCCATATATGAATAATAAACGCATCTAATTTATTATCTTTCTCATGTCTTCTATTTCTCGGGTGTTTACCATGGAGGAGTTTAAAATGGTATCAGAGTGAGAGATTATTTGCCCTGCTCCAATTAGCTAAATTCTAGCTGGTCTCTGCATTGTCTAAAGTATTGAAATAGAAAATGTGTAACTCCTAATTTTAGTATTATCTCCTTCCGACATATTCTTTGTCTCGTGAGGGCTTTATCTTCACTATTTTCTACATTGAATATTTCAAAAATATGCTCCTCCAGATCCATATTTGGATTGAATCGAAGAATGTCCACATTCCAAACCCTCTCTCATGTCTTTAATCATTTTAAGAAAAGTTTCATATAACTTATGACTAGAGCTAGCTGATACTGGTTGTAGTACACATCGACTTGTAAGAGATCTTGTATCAATCATTTGATATTGTATCACATTAGCATCATCATAACTATTTTTTTTTTCTGGCAGTGGCAGTAGCATGGGAGGCCGCACTGCTACCTACATTGACGATTTATCTTAGACAACATGATCATGTTGGATCTCATATTGTTTTATATCTGATTCATCAGAGGTAGCAAAAAAGAGCTCCACATCATTTCCAATTGGTTTTTTCCTAACCTTGGCACTTTTCCTCACAATAAAATGAACAATGAAAACATCGTTTTCGAAGGTCAATTCATCTACTAACCTCTAGTCCTCAAGCTACTTTCCTTTGAAAATCAACTCTTGTTCCTCTAAACACGAGCCTTTTCTCTCTATGCAATCCACTGCTTTAACTCTCTAATATTGTGATTCCTTTCCAGCAAAAATACAAGCTCCTTTCCATCGAATATATTCACAGTCACAAACTGAATATCGGAAAGAGGGAGAACAAGATGCAACACATTCCCATCGGTGATGACATAATCCTTGATTAATATGTTACTCCTAGACAACTCCCTCCCCCCATACACTAGCTTCTATTTTTTGACATAAAAACCCTTGTATGCTTGAATCTTCATTTTCACAAAATTTATTCTATCCGAGGCCAGAACCCTCCGAGGTATGAAATATTTTTCAGTTGAAAAGTGAATCCATATCCCACTTGACAGAAATCTGTGCCATTGTCGTGATGGTGACCGTGGCAACTTGAAATTATCTCGGGGACTTGAAATCAATTTTCTGCAAGGGCCACTCTGTTTGTTCATTGTTGGACATCATCTCTTTATGCATTGTTGGATAGTGTATTTCACTAGGAATTTAATGGTTGACTATCAAAATTTATCGTCGGACAAAGCTTGAGACTCTTTTAATTGTTATCAAAATGAAGGATTTCTTCATTGTAAAAGGGAACGTCCTCCCTTAAACTTGTCACTAGAAGACACATTTCAATGTCTGTAGCAGCGCATCCACACAAATGTGACTTTGTTATCAGTTAGAGGGCATAATTTTTTAGTGTCATTCCAAGCTTGAGAAATACCGAGTTTATAGTCCCTTCGCTAGTTGAATGCAATCCCCTCTCTCAGGCTATGTTGTCTTCATTTCCCTAGATGGGATTTATGTGGAGGAGAAATACTATTTCTGTTAGCAGCCATTTTTTTCAGGTATCACGAGTGGAGGCCATTAAAGGTTGAGTTAGTGTTGAATTTTGTGTAGCAAACTTCAGCGTTGGAGATTGTAATGAATCTCATCTATATGATTAATGAAACAAAAGATTTTCCTTTTGATGTGCATGTTACACATGGTTCCAAATGGCTGCCGCAGTAAGAAATCTAAACGCATAATTGTACTGACATTATGAGTGGGTACTACTTCTTAGTTCATAGTTGTAGTTAGTGCTTGAAGTGTAACTTTGATTTGTTGAGAAAAATGGCTAAAATCAATGATGTATTAGATTTTTTGAATAAACTCATAAATTCCATTGTTCAAGATATGGTAAAAATGAACAAGAACACTCTCTCTAATATTAAAACTTCTTTGCAAGATTCACAAGACAAAATTTATTTGTTGCAGCTTGAGTCACAATTAAAACAAGAGGAACTACAACAACCTAGTCATGATTTTGAACTTGTTTATGGTCTGAAAATTTAAAAAAACTCCCATAAGTAGCGAGTTTATTTACATCTAGTGCCCAATGAAGCTTCAAAGTTACATGCAGATGCAAAATTTCACTTTGTACTTCTCAAGCCCATCATCAAACCTTGGGAATATCTTTTCCACAACAAGCACATAAATAGTCTTGGAT
The DNA here is from genome assembly GCA_034641835.2 of Pinus albicaulis. Lineage (NCBI taxonomy): Eukaryota > Viridiplantae > Streptophyta > Pinopsida > Pinales > Pinaceae > Pinus > Pinus albicaulis. Next base: position 1,399,966,634 of record CM076584.1, read on the forward strand.
ATGACAAGGATGTGTCCTTTCATATTCGAACTACTCCAAGCCCATAAAATTTCAGAGTTTCGGATTTCTTCATGACAGTTCAACTTTAGTTCTAGATTATGCTCCTCTTCCACATCAACAAAAATAAATTGTAAAATTATGACACTATGATCGAGTTGGTCATATGAAAGATCATTGTTTTGATCTTCAGCCATGCAAGAAGTGTGGTTAGCACACCCATTCTTCACACAAATGCTTCAAAATCAAGCCTTGTGCAAGAACAAAGAATCATCGTGTATGGATCAATTCTTAGCAAGGGGCATAAAAAACCAAGAGTTTGTTTCATTCACAAGATGAAATTTCTTCTAGAATATTAAAAGGTCTTGCAGTGGAGTTTTCTCTATCATCTCCCCTTGTACCTGACATGGGTGAAAATGGTGGTCATCTACAAATTTCGTAGCCACATCAAGTGAGCCTGAGCCACAATCTATCATTCAAAATTTCGAGTTGCAGACAAAGACACATATGCCCATGAGCATGAATTTAGTTGGTGGTTATTCTTAAACCATCTTTGTGAGGTTCATATTCTTCCTCTTCAAAAATTTTGGGATAAATCCTCTAGCATAAGACTTCAACTTCTTGCCAGTTTTGGAAGAGTTCTAGGAAATGCATCAAGAATTCTAGTGTTGGTGGTAATCCTTAAACCATCACAGGCTATATACCTCCCTTATTTCAGGTGGAAGTTCTCCCTCTTCAACATATGAGAAGCACTTCCTCTAGCAGAAGCCCTCAGCTTGTTGCCAGATTTGGAAAAGTTCCAGGAACTGCACTAAGCGTTCCAATGTTGCTGGTCATCATTAAACCACCTCTTTATGCCAACATTTCAGAGAGCTCATTCACCGTAAGTGCTGACATGCATACCTTTGCCATTTTTTGTATTACAACCCTCTTCTTGGACTCACACATACCCCTTCATATTAAGGGGGTGGATGTGGGACACCTAATCCTCTACGGGTAGGTGTACTGGACATAAGAATTCCAAGAGACCTTGGAAGATGAATCCAAGGGTCACCTAATGTACGATAAATGCACCATATATGAATAATAAATGCATCTAATGTCTTATCTTTCTCATGTCTTCTATGTCTTCTGTGTTTACCATGAGGGAGTTTAACAAAAATAAATTTGTTTCTCTATGATGTAAATCTAACATACTATTATTTCTTTAATGGGTAATTTTTATTATATTACTACTAGCATAATAATCAATAATATTCATTATTAAGAAATTATCAATTGGAGTCATTCTGTGCACGACCGTGTAGAGCTCAAGAGAAGGGGAGCTAATTGTCCATATTCAGCCAGGTGACTGAGTTGAGCAGTAGATCTGAAGCTAGGGCTCGCAGAGGGTTTCGCTCTCCAGTCAGAATACTAGCGAGAAGACCAGATCTTCTCCAAGATCTGCGACGAAGGGGCATCAAGCTGGCTCAGAAGATGGGAAGACCGGGGGCCCCCAGAGCCCCCACTTTCAAGCAAGTCACAATAGACAAGGGCAAGAGGCAGATGGAGGGTTTGAAAATCACCAGCTCTTCAACCGTCGAGGGTCGCTCAAAGGGCGGTAACTCAAACCCAAGCGATCGCACAGTCAATACGACAGATGAAACCATAAGAAGGCGAGACAAAACCCCTGAACAACCCTCGCAGGAAGTTGTTCCACAAGAAGGAGGAATAGATCTGGACAACAAGGCGAATAGCAGTCCTGATCTGGATAGATCAACTGCAAAGGAATCCAGAGACACCGACAACCACACAAAATACCAAGGCAGATGCAAGCCGAAGGCAAGCAAAAGCCTCAGGGTCATCATCAATGACCCAGATCTGCAAGCTTATAGAGACCACATGGCCATTCACGCTGTGATCTGCAAGTTTATGGGTTTCTGGCCCAGTGAAAAAGCCCTCTGTCAATGGATCAAGCAAGTCTAGAAACCGAAAGGAGATGTGCAGTTGCACTTCGGTGCCAAGGGTTTCTTTACAGTAGTTTTCATGAATCTGGAAGATAAGGATTGGATTTTCGAAGGCAGCCCATACTTTTATGCCTCAACCGGCCTCTACATGAAACCCTGGATACCCAACTTCGCTCCTGAGCAAGAAAAGTTCACCCAAGTATCGGTGTGGATCCGAGTGTTCTCTCTACCAATATATTATTGGAGACCAGTAGTGCTGGAACAGATTGGAAACACCTTGGGAACTTTTTTCCGTGCTTCTGAAGCCACTCTTTAAAAAAGGTACACTTCTTATGCCCGCATTTTTTTTGAAATAGATGTATCTGGGTCTCTGCATGAGGGTTTATGGTTGGAATACAAAGACAATGCCTATTTTCAGACCATCGACTACAAGCAGATACCGTTCAGGTGCAGGAAATTTCATGAACATGGGCATTTCATTTGCGAATGCCCACTAAACAAACCAACCAATAATCCCAAACAAAAATCTACCTCGGCTTCGGATGGATTTGTTCGACCCACAGGCAGACATCGGGCCAGTTGCAAAAATATACCTAAATCAAATGATTCGCTCACCAAAACAGCGAACACCTTCGAAATATTAGGAGAAGACTCTCCTTCTGAAAACATAGAAGAAACCCTAGCAGCAGAGCAACAGGCCATCAGAACGGAAGAACAAAGCAACCAATATAGGGAACCCTTCAAGCCTTCAGATCCGCTTTCAGCCACATCAGAAGGCAAAGCTGAGGAAGAGGATGCGGACATGGTCCTCAGTGAACTGGGCATGGAAGAATTGTAATTAGGGGAGATTCTGGAGAAAGAAGGACTAGATTTGAATTCTATAGTGGAGCAATGGAAACAGAAAGGAATAGACAAAATAATAGAGGAAGAAATCAATAGGGTAAACTACCTATTCCTAACCAGACATGATGTAGCATTGAAGGGGATGAAACGAGGTAGAGAAGCAACCAAAGGCTTAGGCGTAAAATCACAGACTCTCCACCAAACTCAAGCCAGTCTCAAGCATAGGAGGAAACGAGGAAGACGATCGAATAATGATGCTCTTCAAGAATTGGGTCAGATGTTGATTAATTCGGGAAAGCTAAAAGCCCTAGAGGCTTTCTCCTTCTCAACTTAAGACCTAGTTAGAAATGAAAGTTCTCTCCTGGAATGTAAGAGGATTGGGCAGCCTTAGGAAACAGAGGCTCCTGAAAAAGAAAATTATGCAAGAAAAACCGGACTTAGTTTTCCTCCAGGAGACCAAATGTACGAATCAGAAATTGGATGAGGTAGGTAAACATCTAGGAAGACAACTCGAATACCTAGCAATAGAAGGAAATGGCATGAGCAGGGGTCTTGCTACTTTTTGGACCCCGAAATCTCTTCATCTCCTTAATGTAGAAGCCACCAAAACCTTTCTAGCCCTAGAAATGCAGGTCATAGGGGAGAAAGGAACCTTTCTGTTCACCAATGTTTACAGCCCTCAAAGACAAGAGGAAAAAATGATGCTACTCAGCAATCTAACCAAGCTACATCAGAGACACTTCAACTCTAGTGCCATTTATGGAGGCGATTTCAACATGATTACCTCGCTCAATGAAAAGAAGGGGGGCACACTTGCACTGGGAAATGATGCCATAGCCTTCAACTCCTTCATTCGTGATGTCAACTTGGTGGACGTTCAACCCCGTACGGGCAATTTCACCTGGACTAACAGAAGAAGAGGAGACAGGCTCATTGCCTCCAGGTTGGACCACTTTTTGGTCTCTGAAAGTATCCTCTTGGAAGGGAACATTATAAATTCGGATATCCTCCCCGCTGGAGGCTCAGACCACTGGCCTATAATGCTCCAGGCCTCGATTTTGGGCACTCCTAGAAACAGGCCCTTCCGTTTTAAGAAATTTTGGCTTTCTCACAAGGATTTCTCTAGCAATATTAAAACATGGTGGAAAGAACCCCTTCCTATGGAAGGAACGAAAATGTTCAAGCTGCAAGCAAGGCTCAAATTTATCAAAACCAAATTGAAGGCTTGGAATTGAGAAGTATTCAGAAACATTCTTGCAGATAAGCAACACCTTGAGCAACAGCTGGAAGAAATCCATAACACTTGGATTCAAGGAAGCATTTCGCAGGAGTCTATCAATACAGAGCGGGAACTCATGCAGCAATGGAATGAAATATGCAAGCAGAAAGAAATTCTGTGGCGGAAAAAGTCACGAATTCAGTCGCTTAAGGAGGGAGAAAGGAACACAAAATTCTTCCATAGATCTGCTATGGATTACAGGTGCAATAACAGAATCACCAAGATCTAAGATGAGCAAGGGAATGTCTTCCAATCACATCATGACATTGCTTGCCAACTCAGAAATCATTTCAAACTCATTGCCACTAAACCTGATGTGGAACGACAGGAAGCCATTAAAGAAGTAGTCTCATCCATTCCCCTCCTCATTACTGAGGAACAAAACAGAGCCCTGGAGAGACCGATCTCCCTCTAGGAGGTGGAGGAGGCAGTCAAAGAGATTGCCAATGGGAAAGCTCCAGGGCCATACGGTTTTATAGTGGATTTTTTTAAATCCTGTTGGGACATGGTAAAGGAAGACATATGGGAGGTAGTGGAAGATTCCAGAATCTCATCTTCAATTATGAATTCCCTAAACTCCATGTTCATAGCACTAATTCCCAAGGAAGCGGAGGCCTGTACCCCTGCCAAATTTAGGCCTATAGTGCTATGTAATGTACTATACAAGATCATATCAAAGGTCATGGAAAATCGCCCGAAACCTATTTTCCCTCAGATTATTTCCGAGGAACAGTCAGGTTATGTGGAAGGCAGACAAATTATCGACAATGTGCTGCTAACTCATGAGATGATCCACACGCTGCAAACTCACAGAAAAGCTGGCATGATAATGCAATTGGATCTATCCAAGGCATATGATAAGGTCAGTTGGGAATATCTAGAAGCCGTTCTCAAAGCATTAGGCTTTGGAAATAAATGGATCACCTGGACTTTAGCTATGATTAAATCTCCCAGTCACTCCATTTTGATCAATGGAGCTCCCTCTCAGCCTTTTTATCCTTCAGGAGGCATCAGGCAGGGGGATCCCATTTCACCCTTCCTCTTTGTCATCCTAATGGAGGGCCTTAGCCGCCTCATCAAGTCAGCTAAAGATAGGAATGTGATAACAGGCCTCCAACCCTTAAGCAATTTTTTGGCCACCACCCATCAGCAGTTGGTGGATGATACAATGCTGCATGGAGTCCCGACCGTTAAGGAAGCTAGAGGTTTCAAGCGACTTCTAAACTTGTTCAGTCACGCCTCAGGTATGGACTTTAATTATAAGAAATCCTCTGTTTTATTTTTCAACACGCATTTAGCTATTCAAAGGCATTTGACTGGCATCCTGGGTTTCAAGAGAAGTAATCTCCCATCCAAATACCTGGGCATTCCCCTTACGGACAAACCTTGGCAGAAGTGTCACTGGGAGAAGCTTCTCTCAAAGCTGGCAGATAGGTGTAGTCATTGGACCAACCGGGTCCTCAACCTGGCTGGTCGTCTGGTCATGATGAAGGCCATTCTCCAGGCTATACCTCACTACATGCTCTCGATCCTTCTAGCTCCTAAAGGATTTCTTCAGAAAATTAGGAACATCCAACGGGATTTTATTTGGTCTGGCAACTCTGGGAAGCCTAAGTGGGCGCTGGCATCCTGGGACAAACTTTGCAAGCCTAAAAGCTATGGCGGATTAGGTTTACAGGATCCAAGCTCTACCAATAGGGTATGTGGTGCTAAAATATGGTGGAGATGGCTCTCAGAACCACAAACCCCGTGGGCACGCCTCTGGAAAGCCAAATATGCGGCGCAATGGCAGCTTGAGGTGCTAGTTAGAATAACTGATACCCCTGCAGGCTCTCCCATATGGAACCTGGCCCAAGCCAACCGGAACATCATACAAGACCAATGTTTCTGGGAATTAAGGAATGGGCACCATGCTCTTTTCTAGGAAGATGCCTGGCATCAACTCCCGAAAATCGAACATCCTGACCTACAACCTCTACAGCTTTGGTTTCAGAACAATGGAAAACTGAAAGTGCATCATTATTGGGATAGTAACGAAGACCAGCATCATTGAAGAACTTGGACTCTCTCTCCTCCTCCATCGGATGATCACCTGAAGAATCTCCTCAATACCCTCAATACTATCCTCAGGAAGAGACTAATCAGGACAGTAAAAGGGCCAGACATTCTGCGTTGGGGTAAGCTTACCGGAGGATCTTTTAACCTCAAATAAGCCCACTCCTATTTGGAAAATAGGAATGTTGATGATAAGGTGGCCTGGGATGATAAGGTATGGGAGTGCAACCTTTGGCCCAAAATCAAGACCTTTTCATGGCTTCTTCAGAATGGAAAAATCTTGATGTGGGAAAATCTTTTAAAGAAAGGGTTCATAGGACCCTCTCGGTGCCCCTTATGTGAACAGCAGGAGGAGACTATGAATCATCTGCTCAATGACTGTGTATGGACTAGCCACCTTTGGGACTAGATACAAAGCATTTTCCACCAAACAGACAGAAATAGAAATTCCATTAACGATACAATCACCCACTGGCGCTCTAACTACTCCAATAGCAATATGGTTAATAATATTTGGAGGCTCAGTCCGGGTTTCTTAATCTGGACAGTATGGAAGGAGAGAAACAATCGCATTTTTAACAAACGTAGCTTCAGACAGGTCGATGAAATAAAAACAATTATTATGCAAGGCCTAACAGAGACTACTCTCACTTGGTGCAAAGAAGAAAAAGTCGAGTTGTTGTCTCCTAATGACCTCCGAATTCTGGCTATTTTTGGTCTCTCTGAGATGGCAGAGCGTTATATACAAGAGCACGCCCGTCGACCCGCACCCTCTCCTGCAATTTGGCATTGTCCTCCTCCAGGATATTGCAAATTCAATTTTGATGGGGCCTCCAAAGGTAACCCAGGCCCGGCTGGCATGGGAGGTGTCCTGCGAGATGAAAAGGGAGAAATTATGCATGTCCTTTGTAGAAATCTAGGAGAAACTACGAACAATGATGTGGAATTCGCAGCTCTAGAACAAGGGCTAAGGCTTTTAATCTGACTCGGCAGAGGATTGACCATTGTAGAAGGCGATTCTCAGCTCGCCATAATAACCATTAGGAAAATTCAGTATGGAACTAAGCCCGATAAGGGGATAAAACACTGGTGTCTAGCCGTTTTCACAGAGCTCATAGCACAGCACCTTGCCTCCCTCGGTGGCATCATCCTTCAAGAAGTGCGAAGAAAAGCTAATTCTCTCGCAAACCACCTCGCAAATTACGTGGTCGATAACCCAACTAATTCCCTGGACTCCTGTTGGATGGATCTACCACATGCAGAGCTTAGGAATCAGTGCTATAGTGTTTCGAAGCATGACTTAACTGCCGGTACTACCGTGGAGACGGACGATAGCCTATCCATCATAAGTAGATCATGAATACCCGTCTCATGATAAATTATATTAGATGGCACAGCGTGGAAACAGTACCGAGATTTTCTTGGGTTCAACAGTTCATAATGAGAAAGGACAACTATACAAAATCCATTCCTTACGGCGAATTAAGAGGATATTTTAAGCGTGTGATCGGTATACTTAGGGTATGGGGATCTCTGTTTAGGACCCTGACTTTAGTGGGTGGATCGGACGACGATTTTCCATGCATCATCACTTTAATTGGATATCCTGCATCATTTATCACCCCCCCTCCTGACTTTCTATTTATGCAGCTCTTTGGTTCTGCATTCTCATTCATTCTTCTCACTTATCTCTTAGCGGTGCGCTATCCTTGCTCTAAACCTAGGTTACACTCGGCTCCTCTCAGTTATATCTCAGATCTCTCTAACCTGGAATCCATGGCAGATATCAACCTCCACAGTATTAAAGCTTCGCAGGCCCCTAAGTGGGCCAAAGACAGTTATGAAGCCTCGGTCTCAAAACGGGGAAAGCAAACGATTGAATTGCTGGAAGAAGAGGTGGAACTATCCCAGGCTCGGACTGACGACAATGCTATTAGTGAAGAGGTCGACTGGTTAGTCGACCCCGGCACACCTTCCACTTGCCATACACAATTCCTGCAGACCCAAGTGGTGGCATGGAAAATGAAAACTATGCTAGCGAAGGCAATTGCCATGAGGGTGCCGCGGTCAAAGAAACCTTTGCAGCTACCTCCATGGCATCGGCCAAGAATACTGCGCGGTTAGACAAGATGGAAGTTGCCTTTAACTCACTCACAGAGGAGCTCCATAAGCACGACAAAGCTCTAGACAGTTTTGTTCGGCGTTTTGACATTTATCTCTGCCATGTCCTCAACGTGTCCATTGAAGTTCCAACAGATGATTCGCAAACCACTATCATCCGGCGTTTCAAGCCCAGAACTCAAGTGAAGGGTGAGGAGGCGGCAAATCCTAGCATGGTTGGTCATTCTGGAGCTTCGACTCCCACTCAGTAATGTGTTTGTTCTCTCTTGGGTATTCTGTTCAGACTGCACATGTCAACTGTTGTTTTCTATATATAACTATATTTTCTACTGGTTGCATCGGGTATGTAATAGGGATCCTCTGGCCGTTAGAGCTTTTTGGTGAATTTCTCAAGTCTCTCAGGTAACCCTGCGTGGTGGACCTGTGTTTGTGTTTTGGTTTTAGTTGTTTCATTATCACAAAGCCTGGCTTCTCACAGTCCCTGTCTCCTCAGTCTAACAGTCAGCTCATTATGGAGCAGGCCTGTGGCACTTTATGCTGATGCTTTCAGGCCTTTTTACTCTTTTATAATCTCTGGTTCATAATATAATATACTGATACTGACTTACAAAAAAATCAATAATATTCATTATTATTATTTCAATATATTATAATAATAATTTCCATTATAATTATTACTATATTATACCTTACATATATTATTCATTACATAAAGTGAAAATTTTTTATCATTTGGATGGAGGGGGGAGAGAGGGAAAAAGAGAGACACAGAGATAGAAGAGGTAGAGAGAGGGGAGAGGGGGGAGACGGTGTTGGATGATGAGAGAGCAATGGAAGAACAAATACATAGAGAGATGGAGGTGGGGAGAGAGAGAGAGAGAGAAAGGAGAGGTTGGAGAAACTAAGGGAGAGATTAGGAGGGAAGAGAAAGAGAAGGAGACAAAGTTAGAGGGTTAGAAAGAGAAGTAGAGAGGCGGGGATATAGTGATACAGTTGGAGAGAGAGAGAGAAGAAAGAGGAAGCTAGAGGAGAGAAAGGACTTGACAACGAGAAGAGAGAGGAAGGGAAGAACAAAGAAAAAGAGAGAAAGGTGGAGAGAGGGAGAGTGGGTGACAAGGGAGAGATGGACAAAGAGTGAGGGGGTGAGTATATTGGGAGGGAAGAGAGAGAGAAGGGGAAGAGAGAGATATAGATAGATATGGAGAGAAAGTGTGTATGTTTTGGGGGTAACATAAAGATACAAAGAACAAGCGATGGAGGGAGATAGGGATATAGATGAAATGGGAGAGAAAAATGAAGAGAGATAGACAAAGGTAGGGAGAGATAGAGTATGTGTGTGCATTTTTCGGGTGAGATAGAGAGACAAAGAAGGAGGTATGGAGGTAGATATAGAGATGGTGGGAGATGGAGGCGGACAAAGAGAAGGAGAGATGGAGGGGGAAGAGAGATGGAAGAGAAAATAGACACATGGAAAAATCTAGATAGTATATACTATTATATAATAGTGAACATTATTGACCATAGAGGAAGAAGAAGTAAGGATTTTAGAAAAATTAAAAGAAGTTGAATTTGGAAAGTCATATATTTTGTTTTTTCACTCAAATGTGTCCCTTAAATTCATTGTAGATCATGATTCTTAATCCTATTTTATTTATTGCACCAAATACATTAATCAATTTAGTTTTTGATATTTAATCTTATTTAATTTCTTGCACTACATTTCTAATTTTATTTGATTGCTTGCACTATATGCATTGATTTCAATGTGAATGTTGAGTTCTAATCTTATTTTATTATTTGTGTTATATGCATTCATTTTAGTGTGGAAGTTGAGTTTTTATTTGATGTAACTAAATGTATGTACATTAAAAGTAATTAAATTAATAATATGCATTGATTTAAGTGTAAGCACAAAAAGTTTACTTACAACATGCATTTCTTTTTGTATCTTATTAATTAAACCATAAATAAAATAATGAAATTTTGATCATAAATAAAATGTTCACATACCCTAAATATTTGCTACTAGAAACTATAAATTATTAGTAATTGATTGCATTCTTAATATTCACATTTTACAACAATCAAAATTGTTAGTAACTTTTACTTCAAATTAGGGAATAGAAAAATACAACCATTGAAACTTGTTTGGGGTTTAACACTCCATAAGTCACAATGATTGACTTTAAAGAACTATGCTATAAATATTGTAGAGAAAGAGAGATAAGGTAAGATCTTTATCACTCTTTTCATTTGATCTATGTGAAAAGGTGGAAAAATTAACATGTGTTACATTGAAGGCTATTTAATTGACTATATTCGTATTATTCACATTTTCTATTATTCAACACTATTACATTGTCACTTTGCATTCAAAATTTTTATTTCATTATTCAAGTTATTAAGAATCTCTATCATCTCAATAATTTCATTTTTAGTTTTTATTTCTAGATAATTTGACCTATTCAAAATGTCTCATCATTCAATTTATTAAGAGTGTCTATCATCTCAATAATTTGAGGTAATTGAGAGAATCCAAAATTAGAATGACAAAATTAGAATCTAACCCGCCCAATCAGCGAAACCCGCCTGTAACATTAATGGAAACATACAAGTACTAACATATCACACAACATTTGGGAAAAGGGAATTCAAAATAAATCCGACAATAATAAGTGAGAAATATGTCTCCTAAACAAATCAATGAAATTTTCAGTTGCATTAACTACAACCATAACATCTGTTTGCCTTTCCAAACAGACGATGTAATATCCAGTCCAGAGAAACAAATTTTAACTATTGACTAACTAACAAGAAAACTTCACTAACAAACATAAATACTGATATATGAAAACTCAGAATTGGGTCTTGTCTAGATCATCAAAATAAGGATGATTCAAGGCCGCCTTTGCTGAAATCCTGCTAGCGGGATTGCACTGCAGTATTTTCTGCAAAACATAATTAAATTAGTCATGGTCTTAATATGTTCAATGTCAATAAAACTTTAAGAGATGTGACAGATATCGTGGGTTTGACAGATAACACAGAACATACACTGAGAAGATCGAGGCCGCTACAACATAGATTTGGAACTTCCGAAGCGAGACTCAAAGGTTTCCATTTAGGATATTGATGCCAGTCCTTGAGACTTTTAACTCCAGGCCACATTTGCTCAGTTGGGGTTCCAAACAACCTTTCCCACGAAAATGCAATTCAAGTCAGTTTTCTATGTGATTCAATGAGATTCAAGGCAGTTAAAAAAGTTTTCCAAGCCACTTTGCAACCATACCTGAAAATATAAAGTAGTTGTTCCATTTCTGAATCCCCACGCAAAAGCGGTTGTCCTCTCACCATTTCAGCTAAAAATATGAAGACAACAAGTTGGAAATCAATTCCATTCCAGGGGAGCAAAATTAGGAATAAATATGACTGACAGATCAGAAAAGAAATTGCAAGCTGGAAAAGACAATTCTCAATATTTCTTCACACTCACCGAAAATGCATCCAACAGACCAAATATCCACAGGGGTGGAATAGTGGGTGGATCCCAACAATATCTCTGGGGCCCTATACCATAGGGTGACAATCTGCAAATATGCAGATAAGAGGTCATATAGAATGCTTAACTAAACCAACAACTTAAATAACATTCTTTTGAAAAAACAACTAAAAACATGAAAGCAAATAATGCCCACTTTATAGAATGGGAAAAAATTGAAAGGCAAACCTCATGTGTGTAACTCTTCACAGGTACTCTAAATTCCCGTGCAAGTCCCAGATCAGCAATTTTGAGCATGCCTTTACTCTTTTCAACCAATATATTCTGTGGTTTTAGATCCCTGAAGGAAATCATTTCGTGACAATCTTGCTAACTAATTTGAGCTCAGACAACCCCATAGGTTTAAATTCAGAGAATCCTGATTTGTGTCATGTCATAACACAATATAAATGAGCGCCAAGTTAAAATAAACTGTAATGTGCACAACTCATCATTTGTTACCTGTGCATCACACCATGAGAGTGACAATGAACTACTCCCTTGCATAGTTGATACATGAAACTCTGTACTCCAACACCCATATATAAAAATTAGAAACCTGTCTTTCCAAAAATGCCAATGCAATGGAATAATGAGAACGAAAGCACAGATTAAAAAATACCTTAATAATTTTTGGTGGAAGAGGACGATGATAGTCTATGAATTTTTTGAGATCTTTGTCGAGGTACTCGAAGACAAGGTAAAGATATGATTTTCCATTCTTCATCACATTGTCGACATAAATCAACCTGAAAATTCCAGTATAAATCCTTACTGAACAAATAGTTTAGAACTTTATTGAGGCCTAACGCTGAAATCACATAGGAACTAATGTAATGATTAAATAAAAAAAATGAAGATAATAAGTAGGGGAAACTTCTTTCGGAGAGAAACATTAGTTTGCACATCCATGGCTAAGTAAATTTAGCAGACCACATACAAAAATTACTGTCCTTTTAATCAAAAGGGTATAATAATAATATCGTAAGTAAAGCCTTTGGATCATGCAATAGATCATGGGGTACTTTCAGAATCCCGGGATTCAAATACCATGATGTAACTAGCCTCTAACATTTCTGCAATCATATGTTCAATTTCGATCTTTTGGACATAAGGATATCTATAAGGCCTGATGTTTGGAGGAGCACCTCCTGGAATCAAATGAATAGCATGATCATGATCACGAATAGGTGGGAGTCCTTTGGGAGTTTCAAACATCTTAGAATAATTGTCTAAGACTTTTTGGAGATTTGAAGAAATAGATGATTTTGATGTTGGAACTTCTAGTGAGCATAATTGTGCAATTATGCCTCAGTGTTATCTCTTTAGAAGCTTTTTCAAGAAATTAGAGCTTATTATCTTTCCCATCTTCACTACAATACCCCGTAATTCGACTTCCTTTCCTTCTGAAAAAAATTTCAAGAAAGCTTCTTGAAAATTAAAAGCTACCGTCCCCAAAGATTTTAAGCATTGTACTCCTCGTACAACATCAGCACCTCCCATAGGAATGGAATGCATTTGACTATTCAATACATATTGACCCATGGTTAGCTTGATATTATGGAATTTTCTAGAGCAATTTATAGTTCCTCCATTTGCAACCATCACTTGAATTTCTGGTGTTGGGTATAGGAAACAATTCAATTCCTTGGCTACCTTACAATGAATAAAATTATGGGTACTACCCAAATCAATCAACATTATTACTTTTTTCTTCTTGATATGCCCTTCTATCTTGAGAGTTTGAGGAGTGGTAATTCCTGCCAATGCATTACATGATGTGGTAATTCCTACCTTTTTCTCTTTTTTCTTCTAATTGTTGTGGTGTCAACCTTGTAGGTTGTGCAAATCTGGGAGTAGCAACACTTCCCTCTTTATAGAAGTGATTGGTAGGCTTCCTTGTCTCCATAATTTTACATTCAATTTTTCTAGCCAACTTGAATGCCTTCTCCAATGAATCAGGTTCCAAAGCGCGAACTTCATGTTGGATGTTATCCTTCAAAGTACCTATGAAGAGATCAATCTTGTGTTCTTCTGAAATATTAGTTACCCTTATATTCAATTTTTGGAAGTCCTCAATGTGCTCCCCCATTGAACCCTTTTGTTTGAGATTTATCAATTGGCTAAAGAAGGAGTTTCTCTTTGTATCCTCATAATGTGCTATCATTTCCTCCGTAAAAATTTACCAAGTGACAATTTTTTTTTGGGAACAAAGCCATCGATACCATACAAATGTATTTTGTTCTAAAAGTAAAGTTGCAATTGCGTACCTTTTGTGTGTTTTTCACATTATTGAGATCAACATATTGCTCCATCTATAGTATCCATGTTACGAGATCCTCTCCATCAAACTTCCTCATATCCATTTTTGGAATATGGTGGTTCTTCCCTCCAACATTAGAGTTTATGAAATCATGATTAACATTTATTTTTTTCTCATCATGAGTTTCCTCTGCTATCTTTTCACCATTAGGAAAAATTACTTTTATCAAATTTTCCAAACCTTCTATGTCTACTTTTAGATAATTCTTCATGTTTTCCATGTTGTCTTTCATTTTTTCATTGATCTTAGCTTCCATGTAATCCATCTTAGCTTCCATGCCCACTTCTATGCCATTCATCTTAGCTTCCAAGCCATTCATCTTAGCTTCCGAGAGCGAAATTTGTTGCACTTGCTCTTGTAATTTTGATATGTCACGTTGCCATTCTTCGTCTTCATGTGTCATAGTAGAGCCTTCTAAAGGTTTAATGGGTATTGAATTATTCTTAAGGGCCATTTTAGAATCCAATACTGATATCTATTCTACAATATGCCCTTGGAATCAATTCAACTTGATTCTTCAAACAAGACTTATGCAATTCGGAAAACAGAATACACACCTTTTACTTCCTTTTGAGGATCTCCATATTGAAATTGAATTATCTCTATAATTGTGGATCCTTAATGTCTGAAATTCAGCCTTGTAGTAGCCCTCTGAAGCTTCTTTCAAATGCCATAGGTTTGATCTGATTTGGATTCTTCAAGGCAAAGTTATTTCTAATCTCCCACAATGACCTAATTATGGACTGGTTCAGTACAAAGAAATTGTACAACTTTCCATGTGTCATTGTTTCCTCCTTTGGCTCTAAAATCAATAGACAAAAAACTGCAGTCCGTGTACTCACTGACACTATTTACAGCATTCCAATCTTACGCTTAGAGAGAGAGCTATGAATATTTTTCCACGGTCACCTCTTTGAGATGAAATTCAGAAGCTTGAAAAAGACCTAACTTCCATAGATCATATCTCCAAGAATATTGTGAACTAATAGTTTCAATTGTGTGAAGATATTCCTCAGGATTTTGGCTTCGCACTCTAAAAATTTTAGCTACCACGATGACCTATTTAGGTTAAATTCAGGAGCCTACAAAATGACCTAAATTCCACAGATTATATCTCTGAAAATATTGCAAACCAAGCTCTAAAATTTTTTGACGATGTTCCTCAGGATTTTGGCTTCACCTACTAAACCTTTCAGCTTCTGAACCTTCATAGAAAAAAATTTATAGCGAAAATTCTACGGTGACCTGTTTGGAGCAGTGAAACCCTAGAATCCAAAGCTTTTATACCAAATCTTGTGAAACCAGCTCCAAAAATAGAAGAAAACAGATATCAATGCCTTAGAAATAAGCCACTTTAAGGGGGAAACCTCCAATACATTACATGAATGAAAAATTCTTAGATGATACAAATAACAAAACCTCCTTTCTATATATAGGAGTCCATGGGGCCACAATTTAATCCTAGTCGACCTAACAATAATAATTTAAGGGCACAATAATAACAATATGGGGGTTACAGGGGTACAATAATAACAATAAGGGGGTTACACTAACAACAATAGGGGACCATACTAGTAATATAGGGGCCTAACAGTCATTAAAGCTTTTTATAATCCACCCTCTTAGGTAAATTGCATCTTTAGGTAAATATTAATTATCCCCTATCTATACAGGATATTAAATTTAAAAAAATAAAAATTAGTAAGGATAGATGAGGCAACAAGGGTCATGACAACTTGTAACCCCTAATTGTATTTAACAAGCATTTGAGGGGGTTCATAAAATTCAGCACACAAATGCACTAATTTGTTAAAAGGAAAGTATTAGGGAATCATAACTTGAGGGAGCCTAGTTTCCCATACAAGGAATAACTCATAATGTTCACTAATGTTGAAATTTTCAACAAGAAACAGTGAAACTAGAAACTAGAAAGGACAAAAATTATACACACATTGGTGAGGAAATTCTGTTGCACACTCATGAGGAATTTCAGACACACATTGGTGAGGAAATTTAGTTACCCAGTGGTGAGGAGTTTCAGTTACACATTGGTGAGGAATGTGGGTGTCTAATTTATTTTTCCCTTAAATAAATTGGACAAAAAATTGTAATTTCTTGTAATAAAAACTTGTATCAGTTAACTAAGTGATGATGACTTATTTAGCTCATGAAATTCGAGTTGAGAGTGTAAGATGAGGCATGTACAGTGATCCTAATATTTTTGGGGTCCAGTTGTAATTAATGCACTAGTGGGGTGTAGGTGTAATCTGTTAACTCAATTAATTGAGTTAAAATCAGTTTAACTAGTTCTAACTAAGTAATGAATTAGTGAGAGTTCTAGTGAATTAAATTAGATTTAATTAGCAAGTAGTGATCAATTAGATAAACGCTGATTCGCTATCAATATTTTCATGCATGTCTCTCCTGAGGAAGACCCAGTTGAGATAGAGGTTAAAGTGAACATAACTATCAATTGTAATTTTAGATAATTGCCTTAGCGAAATTATGAAGCCACGAGGAAGCCATGAAGGATTGCACAATCAAGGAAGGATAAATTTCCTATTTAATAGGGGCCTAATTCATTAGGAATCGCATGAGAAAGGCCGGATGAAGGAAGACTTATAATTGGCTATGTGTTTTTCCATTTTTTCCTAGATCAACGGGAGACAATTGGAAGATTGACATAGAATCTCATAAGAGATTAAGCATCGTATTATTTCATGATTCCTTGAATTTATACAATATATGATAGTGAGGTTTTGAGTAGTTTATTTCACCAAGAACATCTTTTGTTGTGTGATTGATTTACTTCTTTCTCTTACTTGTATCTGATTGAGAGATCATGTTTTGTATTCTGAAAATTTGTAGAATGATTTTGTATCTTATCTTAGTACATCACAAGATCTGATTGAATCCATTAATATATAATTTCTATAAATTTCTACAACTAGACTACGAAGAAGGTTCAAAAAAAATTTATCCAAGATTTACCAATCAATCTAGGGTAAAAGAGGTATTGATTTTTATCAATTAATAGTTTTGATGTGTCATTTTCATCAAGAACCTTCTCTAAAAACCTCCCCTTCTTTGTAGGCACCATTTCAATAGAGATTATTATGTAAAATGGTGTATGTTTAGGGTTAAATACATATAATTAACACTTTATTATTTTTCCCTATAAATGCACAGATTTTACCCTTTCACTTGATTTCATTCGTAATGATAATGAGTGAAATAACCTATGAAATCCACCTTAATCTACCCTAATCATGCCATTAAATGTAACAGACATGGATTGAAAAAGGAATTAAATTGATAGTACCTATGACATTAATTAAAAATTAATCATGTGGCATGGGCACTAACACTGATGATTTCACCCATAACCTCATGTGGTTTCATGCCTTGAAAAATTAAGGAGAAAAACACCTGATTGGGCCACTGAGGTGGAGGTAATTTTAGCCATTCATCCCAAAACTTAGAATTAAATGTAAAGCAGATAGGTGGCATGAAATAAATGTATATCATTGAAGTTTTTTGATTGTGTGATTGTGGTATGATGCATAAGTCTAAGGACCCATGCAAAGATACATGTCACGGGGGAATTAAATGGTGCCATGTTGTTATTTATGATGAGAATATCATGGTGATTTGTTAGTGTGAAAATGGATAAGACTTGTAGGCTTATTTTTCAAGAGAAAGGTAATATTGGACTTTTTATATTCAATGTACCAATCTATAGACTTAACATGGTTGTTGAGTCTCAAATCTGCATCTTTCCTATACACCTTTCTAGACCTTTTTCATTCACCTGGACCTTCTAAGTCACCAATATCATTGCATATTAATTGTAAAAGAGCATTTAAAATGGTTTTAACTATGTTTTGTGTCTTCTGTTTGAATTATATTTTTGCTCATTAAGCTGCGGAATCTTGTCACTTTCTGCAGCTGCTGCAACTTTCCGCAGCCATTTTGTTAAAGTCTATATTGCAGGTGTCTTCAGGCAAATCGAGCCACATGGGCAAGTTAGAAATGACATGGAAATAGATCGTGTCCTATTGGCTCAGTCGAATTCACCTAAGAAGGCTGTGGTCAAAGGTAGCCCAGTGGTGGTCAACCGAAGAGTCCCACGGTGACAGAACTCTGTTTCTCATCACGTGAAGATTTGCGTGGCCGTTTCTAAATCATGAGAGACACATCAACACCTGTAAATGGCTCCATAAGCCGAATCCAACAGCCACTCTCCATAGATTTAATCCTCATGGCGGTCATAATGCTAGATCTCTGGACGTGGTGGTTCACATGTCTTCTATTAGCAGAGACTTTAGGGAATTAGTTATGTCACCCTTTGTTATAAATAATGCATTCTCATACGCATAATAGTTAGCTCTGTAATTTAATTGCATCGCCATTGTGCTGTGACATTATTTCTCTGTTATGACCACATTTTAATATATGAGAAGACTCTGTTCATAAGCGTAATTCGTATTTGAAAGCTGCTTCCCAAGGTTTGTGAAGAGGGCCCCTGCACACGCTGAGGTTTTGTGTATTACTTTATAGTTTCATGCTTCATTTCTTTACATTCATTGTGCCATAGTCATTCACATGTATATATATTACATCTTTCATGGTATTTACGTTTCATCTCTGTCCATAATCTTTCATGCTTTACATTTTACTTCTGTCCATAATATTTTATGTTTTATGTTGTTGTTAACTAATCAGTGTTTTTGTTCCAGATTACAATAGGCAGCCCGGGCATTTGCACATCATTTTATAATGACTAATGACATGGAATCAATATTGTCCTTCTGCTGATTTCTTTTTCTTAGTTTTTGTTTAATTCCAGCATTGTTTTGTTTATTTCAGTCTTGCACATTTGCTTTAGTAGTTAGATTAGATATTAAATTGTTCATGTCATTTTCAGTTACCTCCGAAAGCCATAGCGAGACTAATGGTGAGGGATTGAAGTATGATTGTATAGTTTGATATTAGTTTACTTTTCTACAAGTTATATATTAAATTGTTCATGTCATTTTCAGTTACCTCCGAAAGCCATAGCGAGACTAATGGTGAGGGATTGAAGTATGAGTGTATAGTTTGATATTAGTTTACTTTTCTGCAAGATAGATATTAAATTTCTCATGTCATTATCAGTTACCTCCGAAAGCCATAGCGAGGCTAATGGTGAGGGATTGAAGTATGTGTGTGTAATTTGATATTAGTTTATTTTTCTGTAAATTAGATATCAGATTGCTCAAGTTGTTTATGATTACCTCCGAAAGCCATAGCGAGACTAATGGTGAGGGGTCAGAATATGAGTTTATGTAATTTGATTTTAGTTTTACTTTACTTGCAATATTTTCTTTGAATACAGTTTCTTTTGTGTTTAGACAGCAGCAAGGGTAATGGTTTTCATGATCAATAGTTCACTATTTGTTTAATTAGAATAGTGGCACATTTTCATTTCCATTTTAGGAACTAATTTTCTCATTGTATGTTTCAAAATCCTTTTGAAGTTTGAAGTTTGGTAAATAATTATAAAGGACATCATTGCCTTGAAAAATCATAACCATACTTGTCTTTTAGAATTTCCATCTCATATTAGGAAACCAACCAAGATAAAAAGAAAAAAACCAAAAACGACAAAAAGTAAGAGATAGGTTATCTTGCACATATAGTGTGCCACACTTCATCAGCTTACGAATCCAGGATTGAAAAATTAATGTAGCAATTTAGGACACACTAAATTGACCAAACATTTTGGCGCCGTTGCCGGGGAAGTGTAACTAGGTAGCCAATTTCTTTAAAAAAAATAAAAATAAAAAGAAGGGAAAACTTGATAACTTCTTGAATTATGCTCTCCTCTTGCACCTAGTGTGATCTGGAGGATCAGAAAAGAGAGTTATTGGTTCAATAATTTCTTAAGTATGCTCTCTTCTTGCACCTAGTGTGACCTGGAAGATCAGAAAGAGAATTATTAGCCCAACTTAAAAAAATAATAAAAATGACATGCATAGAGCAAGAGATTCTAGGGGAAGGTTTATAACTAGAGCTAAGAGTTCGATTTTCACAACTCCATCTTCTTCAAGGCATAAAAAAGATTCACCACCATCTACCCCTAGCCTTAAGATTCTTGGAATTCAAGGAGCAGTTGAATTAGAGGATTCTCCTATACCACCTACTAAATCTCATTTAGAAAAGGATCCTTTCTTTACTTCTACAGGAGAGTATATTGTAATCAAAGAAGTAGAATCACTTGAAGAAGAAAAGGAAGAGACTCCCTCTCATCCTCCCTTAATAGAAGAACCAGAGGACTTTGAGGACTCTAAAGAAACTATCATGGCAGAGGAAATAATAGATGGATTTGGAGGTAGAGGTAGAGGTAGAGGAGGAGGAAACAATGGAGACAACAATGGTGAAGGTAATAATGAAAGAAATAGGGAAGGAGACAACTTGTTTGGATTCCCTATAGTTGATGAGGAAACTCATACAACAATGAAAAACATCTCACCATCTGTCCTCCCCAACTTTTATGGATTGCAAGGTGAGGATCCTGAAACATTTCTATTTGAGTTTGAAGTCGTGTGCCAAACCTATGACTATATGGAAGACTCTCAAAAACTCAAACTGTTTCCTTCAACATTGAAGGGAGCCGCTTTGAAATGGTTCATGGGATTAGCCACCAAATCTATTAGGACTTGGACTGACATGAAACAAACATTTTTGGATAGATACTTGGACTATTGCATGCCCACCAATCACAAGGATGAAGTATTCAAAATGGTGCAAAAAGAAGATGAAAATCTGGAGGATTTACTTGAAATATTTCAATCCAACTTAAAAGAGAAAAGATGAGCAACTTAGATGAAGAAAATTTGAAAGCCCTCATATTAAAATCCATCAGAGATGAATGGATAGATATTTTAAACATGATGGGGAAAGGAGACATTTCTCAACTTCCACTTCGTGACATAACAGAACTATGTGTCCATCTCTCAAGAGGAAAATCTAAAACAGGAAAAGGGCCTAGGGATCCTTCTCTTATCAGGGCTAACAAATCTGCAACTGGATCATTAAGTAGGGAAGAGATTGGCAATATGCTTGATGAATTCAAAACCGATATCTTAGGGAGCCTTAGTGAACAACTAGACACCCTTAAGATCCAAAACAAGCAGAAAGCAGAAACAGATGCTCTAACCATCTTTTGTCCGAAATGTAGGAAGAAACATGCTTTAAGGGAATGTCCCTTGGATGCAAATGTTGTAGAAACATGTATGATTTGCTCAGAGAATCATGAGACCAAGGATTGTCCTTCAATTATTGGACTCAAAGTTGTCTTTCAAGAAGACCCAAATTCAGTAGAATCTCTCTGTTTTGTTGCAAGAAGACCTTGGCAGGGACAACAAACTCAAGGGTTTAACAACCCTATGAATCTTCAAATCCCACCAAATTGGAATCCTTGGCAACAACCTTGGCCCCAACATCAAAATCCATATCAAACATGGGTACAAGGGATGCAAAATCCTTATGGGAGATTTGCTCAATTTTATCAATATCCTCCATCTTTTCAAAATCAACAAGCTCCACAACTTCCAAACCCAAATCCACAACTTTCATTGCCATTTCCACAACAAAAACCTTCTCATCAGAATCCAAATCCTCAACTCATGCTTCCATACCAACAAAAGACAAATCAACTTCTAGCTCAGCCATTGCCAAATCCTAACAATAAAAATCCTCAGAATACTTACATGATAGAAGGACAACAATTTCCTACCTATATGATTGTTCCTCTCAATGATGTACAACTCAGGTCTGGTATAGTTTTAGAAAAACCTTCTATAGATGTCCAAGAGCAAGATACCTCTCAGGAGGACTCTCTTAAAGCCAATAGGGGTTCTGAGGAAACATCTCTTCAAAACTCGAACATTCAAAAAATAGAAAGAAAAGTTAACACCCACAACTCCTATAGTTGAGCAACCTGCATCTTCATCCACACCTCCTTTCCCTGAAAGATTACAAATTGATAAAGGGGTGGAAAAAAAAATCTTGTTGCCTAACTATGATTTTCTAGATGAATTAAAGAATGTTTGTATCAAGATTACCTTGCTACAAGCCATTCGAGAGATTCCTATTCTAGCAAAAACAATAAAGGAGTTGAGTTTCAAAAGACCAGGAAGGAAACTAAAAGACACAAGAAGAATCCACCTGGTAGGAAAAATTGTAGATATCATGATGGGAAAAATTACCATGCAGAAGTATGTAGATCCAGGAAGTCCAATTGTCAAGACACATATAAATGGGATAGAAATTCCAAACACATTTATTGACTTAGGGGCTGCTATCAACATTATGAGTAGACAGACTATGGACCAGCTAAAACTTCCTAACCTTCTTTTTACACCTACTTTACTGCAACTTGCAGATCGATCAATTATTAAACCGGATGGTGTATTAGAAGATATTTCAGTCTCCTTAGATTCTTGGGAATATCCAGTAGATTTTATGATTTTGACTCCCAAGAGTAATCTAGGAGGGCACCCACTTATTTTAGGAAGACCTTGGCTAGCCACAGCTGATGCTTTTATTAGTTGTAGATTTGGGGATATGTACATTTCTAATGGTAATTCGACAAAGAAATTCAATTTGTATCCTCCGGCAAAAGCAATCACAGAAGTAGGAGACAATGAATGGGTTGATGATGAGGACACTATACAACCTGTCTTTACCATTTCTGAAATCAGTGAGGATAGTCAAATTATGAACACATTAGAAAATTTTGAGACATCTTCAGAATATGACCCCACACAATTTCAGTTGGAATCTAACATTGAATATTTATCATCAAGACAAATGTCTCTTTACTCTATGGAAGAGTTTGGTAGTTCTACCATTGAAATTTTTCCAGAAAAAACATTGAATATCAACAAAAATTTGGAAAAGTCACAACAGGAAGAACTAACCAAAATCTTGCAAAAACATTCTACCGCATTTGCATGGGAGTATACTAATATGAAAGGTATTGATCCTAAGACCTGCATTCATCATATCTATATTGAGGAAAACAGTAGACCAATCAGACAACCTCAAAGAAGGATGAATCCAAATCTTAGGGAGATAGTGAAAGAAGAGCTCCAAAAACTACTCAATGTAAACTTCATTTATCCAATTTCGGATAGCCG
Organism: Pinus albicaulis; assembly: GCA_034641835.2. Lineage (NCBI taxonomy): Eukaryota > Viridiplantae > Streptophyta > Pinopsida > Pinales > Pinaceae > Pinus > Pinus albicaulis. The sequence goes on from CM076584.1 coordinate 1,399,989,921, forward strand.
ATGGGTTTCTCCTTTGGTTATAGTACCTAAAAAGAATGGTAAATGGAGGGTATGCATTGATTACAGGGAATTGAACAAAGCAACTTTAAAGGATCACTTTCCTTTGCCCTTTATTGATCAGGTATTAGATACATTAGCAGGTAAAAAGTACTTTTCATTTTTGGATGGTTTTAGTGGCTATAATCAAATTCAGGTAGCACCTGAAGATCAAGATAAGACCACATTCCCCGTCCATGGGGAACTTTTGCCTATCGAGTACTTCCTTTTGGGTTATGTAATGCACCCGCAACATTCCAAAGAGTAGTACTAGGAATTTTTTCTGATCTAATCCATGATTGTGTAGAGGTTTATATGGATGATTTTACAGTTTATGGTAATTCATTTGAAGAGGGATTAGAAAATTTGGAAAAAGTCCTTATAAGATGTAAAGAAAAAAACCTTTCATTAAGCCATGAAAAATGCTTTATGGTGTTTACTGAAGGTATTGTTTTAGGGCATCATATTTCAGGAGATGGGATTAAGGTTGATAGATCAAAAGTTGAAGTCATCTCCAAGCTGCCTATTCCAAATTGTCAAAGAGATGTTAGAAGTTTTCTAGGATTTACTGGTTACTATAGAAGATTTATAGAAAACTTCACTAAAATAGCATCTCCACTCTTCAAATTGCTTACAAAAGACTCTGAATTTAAATGGGATCCTGATTGTCAATCAGCTTTTGAAACTTTGAAAACAAGAATATCTGAAGCACCTATCTTGAGAGGACCAAATTGGAAACTCCCTTTCCATATTTCTACAGATGCTTCAGATACAGCTCTAGGAGCTGTGTTGGGTCAAAAATATTTAGTCCCTTATGCCATTTACTATACCAGTAAAAATTTGACTCCCACTGAGTTGAACTATACTGTAACTGAAAAAGAGTTTTTAGCCGTTGTTCATGCAATCAATAAGTTTAGACATTATATAACAGGCTATGAAACTTTTATTCATACTGATCATTCTGCGATTAGATATCTAATGAACAAACCTGTTACTAATGGCAGAGTGACAATATGGCTCTTACTTTTGCAGGAATTCAATATTACTGTGTTGGATAGACCAGGAAAACAAAATACAGTAGTTGATTTCTTGTCTAGGATTCAGAATTTTAAAGAAGATTCTCCTGTAGAGGATAAGTTTCCTGATGAATACTTGTTTGCAGTAACTATTAAGACTCCTTGGTATGCATATATTGCTAACTATTTGGTTACAGGGAAACTGCCTCCACATTTATTTCCAAGTGAAAAAAGAAAAATTATTCAGGAGAGTTCAAAATATTCATGGATTTCTAACGAATTGTTTAAAATAGGGCCAGATCTTGTGATCAGAAGATGTGTCAGGGAAGATGAAATGCCTGATATCCTTAAGGCATTTCATGATGAACCATGCGACGGACACTTTGCAGACAAAAGGATAGCCTATAAAATCCTCTCTTTAGGATATTATTGGCCTTCCCTATTCAAAGATGCAAAACAATATGTCAAAAGGTGTGGCAGCTGCCAAAGAGTAGGGAAACCTACCCTTTCAAATGAAATGCCATTACAAACACAGGTACTCATCGAACCCTTTGAAAAATGGGCTTTAGATTTCATTAGACCTATTAATCCACCATCTAAGCAAAAGAAGTATATACTGGTTTGTATTGATTATGTTACTAAATGGGTAGAATCCAAAGAATTAGTGTCTGCTACTGAAAATTCAGTTGTTAATTTTCTTTATGAGGATATTTTTACTCGTTTTGGTGTTCCAAGATAAATTTTGACAGATCAGGGAAGCCAATTCACATCCAACCTGGTGGAGAAGTTGATGAAAGAATACAAAATCAAGCACATAATATCTACTCCTTACCATCCGCAAGAAAATGGTCAAGTGGAGTCTACAAACAAAGTTCTTGAAAATATCATCACCAAAACTGTTCATCTACATAGAAGAGATTGGGCAGAAAGGCTTTCTGAAGCCTTGTGGGCCTACAGAACTACATGGAGAAATACAACAGGACATTCTCCCTATGAAATTGTTTATGGGAAATAAGTCCTGCTCCCCATTGAGTTCCAAGTCAAGACCTTCAAGATAGCAGTTCAGTTGGGGATGGATTTATCAGAAGCTCACAAGCATAGAATGGAGCAGTTGAATGAGCTAGATGAGATCAGACAAGAGGCAATTCTAAGAACTGATCTAGTTCAATATCAAGGAGCTAAATGGCATGACAAAAACATCAAAGAGAAGAAGTTTCAAGAAGGAGATTGGGCATTGTTATTTGATTCCAAGTTTAAAGATTTTAAAGGAAAATTTCAGATTCATTGGCTTGGGCCATATGAGATTGACAAGATCTTTAGCAATGGAGCAGTAAGAATCAAGACCATTGATGAATTTCAAACTCCTCTTATTGTGAATGGCCACAGATTAAAAGTCTATCATAAGCCACTCTCAAAAGAGGAATTTCTCAAGATGTTTCAAGAAAATTCTACAATCAGGCTGGTACAGAAGAATTCTTCTTCTCCACCAGCCTAGCTTTTGTTCTTTTCAGTTTAAAAAAAACAAAAAACAAAAAACAAAAATTTTATAAGCCTGAAAACCAATCATTGATTGGCAGTCTTATACAAAAAATGTAGGGTGAAAATCAGGAACACCTGACACCCTATATTTTCCAAAAATAAAAAAATCTCTCTTTCATTTCACAAATTTTTTGACCATCCACTCCATTCCATTCCACTTCATTCCACTTCATTTCACTCCACTTCATTCCATTTCACTTCATTTTATCTATTTCATTTCATTTCACCAATAAAATTTCTTTCATGACCATTTTCATTCAGTCAGTTATCATCCGTCTATTTCCATTCACCCAAATAATAGTTGTGTCAGTTTCCGCAGCTGAAACCTGTTTCTGCAGCTGACACCAGTTTTCGCAGCTGGAAGCAGATTCTGCAGTTACCACTTTGTTTTTCAAAAAAATGTACAGTTAGATGTTATTTCCACAATCATGAAATCAAATGCAGGTATGAAGACATATTATGAAGACATGGGGCATTCAAGATATCAATGAGGAGCAACTAATTGAAGACCAATGAAAAATGGCAAGAATTCCAAGGGATGAGTAAAAATTTATTTCAAATGGAATTCAAGCACATTTTTACATAGTTATAAACCATAGCTCCATTATATGCAATGATTGTGTTGAAAAACTCCGTAACCATTCCACGATCTCTATATGATCTTCCCACAATCCTTGCATTCATTTTCAAATGGTCCCATAATCAAGCCTCCGATCTTCACTCATACTCTGATACTCCACCTGTGATGATGAAACGTGGTTGATTTGACTACGGCATCTTTTAGCCGCATAAAATCTGTAGCCGTTTCATAAACATGCTTACATTTACTCTGCAGCCACCCAATTTTAAATACTGCCGGATGCGTTATACTCATCCTACTGTTCTATTGATCTCATAGCTGCATTTCCACCGTGCTCACATAACCTTTCTCTGTTCCGCTTTACCCCATTTTGTTCTCTGTTACGCTAAATTCCGTATACCCATTCTTTGATATCCGCTTATAGTCACTGGTCTCCTCCATAAATCGTGCTCATTTCCACTCATTCAGCCATTTTACCTCCATTGAACCCTCCTCACGCAGAAGAGTTTTAAAGAACAGAAAGAAGGATGGGTCAGTTGTTGAGGACGGAGCCAGAGGGACCCAAATTCATGGAAGGATATCCGCAAGTCAGAGATATATTGAAAAAGGAAAAGTGGCTTCGGTTTATTCTAAAGTTTAGAGGCTACCATAAAGAGGTGACAAAAGATTTTGCAAGGTCTTTCAATGGCCTGGAGGTAGAAATTGGGGACCTCAAATTTACGGTGAATGAGGCATCCATAACATCTGCTACAGAACTCCCTCAAGAAGGTGAACGCTGGTTCAAGAACAAAAGAATTAGTGATAAAGCCTGGAGAATGATCCTACGTAACCTAGGTATGGATGTAACTATTTTTAAAAAGGGAATTCCTGTTCATGCTTTGAAAGAAGAGTGGGCCAGTTTACTGTTAGTTATTCAAAATTTTATCACCTGTGAGGGACGTTTTGGATCAATGTATATGTATCATACCCGATTGCTGATGAATTTTCTAGACAACCAGACCCTCAATCTGCCATACTTTTTATTAAATAGTTTGAAGAAGATATCTGTGACCATCCAGAAGCATCTAGGGGACATAGAACCACATTTGTATCACCATGGTCTTGTGAAAATTTTGATTGAAAAACAGTTAAAAGAGAAAAAGGACACATGGGAACAATTTTTGATTAGAAATTTCTTTGAAGAACCCCAGGAAATTTCTGAAGGTAGTACATCAAGAAGGAGTAGGAGAAACAGAACAAATGATGAAACTCAAAGCACTCCTACTACTACAGTTGAAAGAACTAGTAGAGAAGAGAGACTGTCAAAAAGGAGGAAGGAAGAAACCAAGGGTAAAAATCCAATAAAATCAAAAGAGAAAAAAAGTATTGAGGCTATGCATCAAACCCCTTCTTCAGAAGAAGACCATCAAATATTGTCTGAGAGACTAGTTCACCTTCAGGAACAGTCATCTATAACCAAAAAGAGGGGAAAATAAAAACAAAAGGGAAAAGACAGTAGTCCACAGTATATAAGAAGAAGCAGCAGGCTTAAAGGGAAGTTGAGGAAAACACAAACAAAAGGACCCCATTTTATTGATTTGGGAGAAGAAACACCTGAAAAAACTCCAGCTGGCCATATTTCATCTCATTCTCAGTCAGACATTGAACATAGTCCATCTCATTCTCAGCCAGACGTTAACATGAGCCCTTTTCAGCCAGATTTTGAAGACAATTCTCCTCCACGGCATTTTGGGGACAGCCCAATGAAAATGATACCCGAGATAGACCCAAAGTAGCAAGAAGTATATGATTATATAGAATCTTTAGAAAGAGCAGCCACGGGTCCCATCACTTCATCCAATCAGCCTCACACAACACAAGAAGATCTCGTGCAATCATTGAAACAATAAGTCTTTGAGTTGGAGGTTTTAAATAGACACATTAAAAATGAAAATGAGGCATTAAAGGAACAAAGAAAATTGGACAAGATCATTCATGACAATACCATGCTACATCTAGGACTATGGACGAAAAAGAACAGGAAACTGAAGAAGAAATGCCAGAAGATAAGTAGAGCACTAATTAATCTCAAATACAGATGCTTGATGAAGAAGCCCAGGATGTTAGCAGCACCAAGCAAGAGGAGAAGAGGACTGTATGTACTGGCAAAAGTGTCAAGGCATATGAATTGAAAAAGGATTATTAAAATTTTGGTTGCATGAGGACATGCAACACCTTCAGAGTGGGGGTATGTTGAGTCTCAAATCTGTATCTTTCCTATACACCTTTCTAGACCTTTTTCATTCACTTGGACCTTCTAAGTCACCAATATCATTGCATATTAACTGTGAAAGAGAATTTAAAATGGTTTTTAACTATGTTTTGTGTCTCCTGTTTGAATTAGATTTTTGCTCATTAAGCTGCGGAATCTTGTCACTTTCCGCAGCTGCTGCAACTTTTCGCAGCCATTTTTTTAAAGTCTATATTGCAGGTGTCTTCAGGCAAATCAAGCCACATGGGCAAGTTAGAAATGACATGGACATAGATCGTGTCCTATTGGCTCAGTCGAATTCACCTAAGAAGGTTGTGGTCAAAGGTAGCCAAGTGGTTGTCAACCGAAGAGTCCCACGGTGACAGAACTCTGTTTCTCATCACGTGAAGATTTGTGTGGTTGTTTCTAAATCACGGGAGACACGTCAACACCTGTAAACTGCTCCATAAGACGAATCCAACAACCACTCTCTATAGATTTAATCCTCACGGCGGCCATAATGCTAGATCTCTAGACGTGGTGGTTCACGTGTCTTCTATCAGTGCAGACTTTAGGGAATTAGTTATGTCACTCTCTGTTATAAATAATGCGTTCTCATACGCATAATAGTTAGCTCTGTAATGTAATTGCGTCGCCATTGTGCTGTGACATTATTTCTCTGTTATGACCTAATTTTAATATATGAGAAGACTCTGTTCATAAGCGTAATTCGTATTTGAAAGCTGCTTCCCGAGGTCTGTGCAGAGGGCCCTTGCACACACTGAGGTTTTGTGTATTACTGTATAGTTTCATGCTTCATTTCTTTACATTCGTTGTGCCATAGTCATTCACGTGTATATATATTACATCTTTCATGGTATTTACGTTTCATCTCTGTCCATAATCTTTCATGCTTTACATTTTACTTCTGTCCATAATATTTTATGTTTTATGTTGTTGTTAACTGATCAGTGTTTTTGTTATAGATTACAATAGGCAGCCCGGGCATTTGCACATCATTTTATAATGACTAATGACATGGAATAAATATTGTCCTTCTGCTGATTTCTTTTTCTTCGTTTTTGTTTAATTCCAGCACTGTTTTGTTTATTTCAGTCTTGCACATTTTCTTTAGTAGTTAGATTAGATATTAAATTGTTCATGTCATTTTCAGTTACCTCCGAAAGCCATAGCGAGACTAATGGTGAGGGATTGAAGTATGAGTGTATAGTTTGATATTAGTTTACTTTTCTGCAAGTTAGATATTAAATTTTTCATGTCATTTTCAGTTACCTCCGAAAGCCATAGCGAGACTAATGGTGAGGGATTGAAGTATGAGTGTATAGTTTGATATTAGTTTACTTTTCTGCAAGATATATATTAAATTGCTCATGTCATTATCAGTTACCTCTGAAAGCCATAGCGAGACTAATGGTGAGGGATTGAAGTATGAGTGTGTAATTTGATATTAGTTTATTTTTCTACAAATTAGATATCAGATTGCTCAAGTTGTTTATGATTACCTCCGAAAGCCATAGCGAGACTAATGGTGAGGGGTCAGAATATGAGTTGATGTAATTTGATTTTAGTTTTACTTTACTTGCAATATTTTCTTTGAATACAGTTTCTTTTGTGTTTAGACAACAGCAAGGGTAATGGTTTTCATGATCAATAGTTCACTATTTGTTTAACTAGAATAGTGGCACATTTTCATTTCCTTTTTAGGAGCTAATTTTCTCATTGTATGTTTCAAAATCCTTTTGAAGTTTGAAGTTTGGTAAATCATTATAAAGGACATCATTGCCTTGAACAATCATAACCATACTTGTCTTTTAGAATTTCCATCTCATATTAGGAAACCAACCAAGATAAAAAGAAAAAAACCAAAAACGACAAAAAGTAAGAGATAGGTTATCGTGCACATATAGTGCGCCACACTTCGTTAGTTTACAAATCCCGGATTGAAAAATAAATGTAGCAATTTAGGACACACTAAATTGACCAAACAATGGCTATGGCGGAAGATAATTTAATTATGCCTATGAAGAAGTTAATAGTGCATTTGTTACTTATTTTTGGATCGATTTTGTGAATTTTCAAAATACAATAGTTTCATACATTTCCATACTATGCATATATATTAAAATGGGTATTAAAAATGTTGTATAAAAGATGGATACCTAGGATATATGGTAGAAGTAGGGATTTTAAAATGTATTGGAAGGTGGTGTTCAACAAAAGGACTTTTAGGGGTATTTTTTAATATCTACAAAAATTAGGGGTATTTTTTAATTTCCAATGAATGAATGTTCTATTACACAAGTTCAATGAGTGAATACTGAATTGTATATAGCATGAGATCAAATATCTTCGTTATGGTTAATTATTCTAGATGGTAGCCAAGCTTGCAACAACTTCATTTTTATTTCTTCTTCTTGGCCTTCTTTTCCTCCAACTTAGGAGACTCATTTGGAGGCTTAGGATTGCTTCCCTTTCTTAGATCTCATTCTTTTTCCTTCCTTTTCCTTTGTATTTTTGAATGGAATCTAAGAATAAATTGTTCCTTTCATGAAAAATGAGTGAATGGTCTTCAAGACTTTTTAATGTGCCAATATTTATTACCTTATCCTGCTCATGTATTAGACACTTAATAAAAGAATCAATTTGCTACAATTTCAAGCATGACTATGTTAAAAGTGGAGAGAAATATAACATACTGAGGACCCAATTTTGATAATATGGAAATAATTGATTTTCCTTATTTCATGGATTTTTCAATTCCCTATTATTTCAACTCTCAGTAACATGTATTTTTTGTAAGACTCGCTAAGCCCCCTTGGAATTTTCTAACTAATGGGAGGTATTAATTTTAACCAACCCAACCTTTATGGCCCCATTATGGGAATGGATTTACAAAAATTGGTCTTTCCCAGAGTTATAATAATTAACCTTGGATAACACCATTACATATAGCTTATCAAGAGCTTTATGGTGATATAATTTTTATCTCAATTTAACATATAGATTGAGAGATGTGTCACTTTCAATTCTAACTTGTTAGGCAGTTGCATGTGGCACCCCCATAGAAAATCGTTAAATGCTACACAACTTGAATTCCTCATGCAAATTGCCTGAATAGATCAACAACCTATTAATGTCGGCCCTTGCCTCTCAAATATTTAATAAAGGTCTAGGGTCTACAATTTTTCACTTCTACAACTAAACCCCTCACATTTTTTCCCTACCTGAGCTTCTCCACATTGCCAATTATTTACATCAGAGACTGATATTAATAGCGGGCCCCACCTTCCTTCTAAATAGATAATGAGAGGGGTTCCACTATTTATCTTTTATGTGACCATTGTCCCCACCAAAATAATGTACATTTAATTAATGGTTATACCACAACACCTATGGACCGACTTGGCATCTATTACATCATTTCACAAAAGTGCCATTTCAAAACACCTCTAGACATGAATATTCACATTAATTAATAATGGAATAATCATTTAATGTTTTATGTCAGTCATCACAGTATGTGAAGATAAACCTTAATATCCATATTATAGGCACAAATCTAGGATGATGTGGCATGACCCATGGCTGCACCTGACATTCACGCCGTCCAATTCCATGTCACATGTCTCCTTTGTGTCCTGATGACATCATGCTAAGATTAGGGTGATGTCACCCTCCCCTCTGGAATCCCCTCATGGTGCAACCTGTCATCCAAAATATTTCCCTTCGGCTACCTAAAAGGTGTGCATTTTCCTAACACACACATTATTAAAATTCCACGTCAACAACCTCACCAAGTCATCCAAAAATCCCACATGGGATCCATGTACCTTTACCAATACATGGCTTCTGCCACCGCTGTCTAAGTCATGGGTCGCACATATTCTGCGCTTCATGTAATTCATTTTTTCATGTTATTCAATGCTCCACCTTTCCATCCCCTAGGACATACAAATATTTTTCAACCAGGATAAATGAATCTCCATTTTATGAAACATACATTTCTCCATCGCCTAGGATGTACATTTCTTTGTCCCCTATTATTTAAAACTCTTTATCTTTATTCCTAGGACTTAAAACTTGATTTAGGTAATAATAATGTTCTAATCATGTGCCTACCATCTACCACAAAGTTTGTCAACCTTTATCGTGTTTATGAAGAAAACTATAAAACATCAAAGATTACGGTGATTCATGTAAATCATTGTTTCATGTTATTCAATGCTCAATCTTTCCATCCCCTGGGACATACAAATATCTGTCAACAAAGATGGATGAATCTCCATTTCCTGAAACATACATTTCTCCATCACCTAGGATGTACATTTCTCTGTCCCTTGTTATTTACAATTACTTATCTTTATTCCTAGGAAATAAAAATTGCATCAAGTAATCAAAATGTTCAAATGACGTGGCTCCATCTACCAGAACTTTTTTAAGCCTGCATCATGTTTATAAAGAAAAATATAAAAAATCACTTGAGAGACAAGCTCCTTGGTGACATGGTTGTAGCCATGCGGACTTCACATTTTACCTATATGGAATTCCCAATCCATGTGGCACCACAATCCACTGCTACATGTTAAGTGGATTGAACCAATTTAGCCTTTGAAAGTGTCCATACTAGTTTCCATGTTTCAATTCCATTACAGTGGCATGTCATTGTATCATCCACATCACATGTCCACATGGACCAATTGTTAAGGGCTTCAATCTTTCATTCACATGTAATTTTTCACTAGGTAATAGGAAATAATTTGTGTTTCACTTTGCACCTCCCATAATTAATCAAGGTCTCCAAGAACACATAAAATTTGACACAACCCACATCAAGATAATTAGCACTAAGCAAGGCCAGTAAGTGGTTGATTAAGCAAATTATTAGTGGTAACGATCATAGGTTAATAAATCTCTCCTCCCCCTCTTAAATTTCCAAATTCCTCAATAAATCTAACAAGGCTTATTTACTCCAAATATAAGCATGCTACTCTGTGATGACCTATATTTTAAATCATAAGGACTCTGATGGCTTGGGAACCCTCTCTTGGTATCACCGAAAACTCAACACCCTAATCATGATAGGAATGAAACATTAACTTTGACATAATGATTCTATACATTATCATAACCATGATGTGATAGATGAATCCATTATCATGCTTGTTGACACATATAAAAAAAATCCAAGCAATGAATAACACCTCTCTATGAACTCAGATGCAATAAAATCATATTAAAAAACATCATATATCTCGTACAATACTATCATATCCAATTATGAAACACATTGAGATATTAGTATTCCTTTACTAGGAAAGATTATTAGTAGCCTCAAATAGTCAAGGACGCATGAAATATATAACATGCCAAACAATTTAATTCACACACAATAATAACTTGAGTTGTTCACATCAGGCATTCTTACAAGATCATGTAAGTAGATCTATAGCTTATGAACATATCAGCAACTATAGGGACATGTAATTCCATGAAAATCGTGAAAACAATAACACATATATCTTATTAAAGACGACTAGGAATAACACATTTCTCCATCACAATGATGATATATTCATTATTATAACTCATAATAACAACATTCATCATTCATAGTGCGACATGTAAATATAATTATATACACTTATCTGTATAGATTGAAAGAATGATAAATAGGGGGAATTTAGCTCTCCACGCAAACATATGCCAACTACACTACAATATTTATTTTTATTGACTACCACCAAATCAGATTCAATATCTGAGGACCAAAATTCTTAAGGGAGTTCACAACATTGAAAATCATTCCAATCACATAGTAATCTAGAGATCAAAGTGTCTCCACCCACTTACAAGGATTATAGAGCCTGTATTGTCTCCAACATATCATTTATATATAGAACTATAGCTCATATGCCTTCACCTACTCAAGAGGGATATATAGTGCACACTAATTCCACATGCAAACCCATGTAGGCATTCAAATTCATAGATTTTCAAAAAAAACAAACAAGATTCTAGAGAACATAATTTTCGACCCAATAACTTGAAAGTATCACAAAACAAAATTTCTCCATTTGTATACTTCATTCTTATGCATGCACCCATCCTTAAGTTCCTTCCTTTCCGGAATTCACTTCAAAAATCTTGTATGCGAATCTTGGAATTCTCCATGAGAGTGAAATTCTATCACCTTCTTGAAACTTCATCATTGTGCCTATGCCTCCTTCTCTTTCTATATCATATTCCTATCCCAAAATACTCTTGATACACATCAAACATTTTATTTCTGTATTCCTTGTCTAAAAGAATACTCTCTTGCAATTTCTTCTACAACTTAAATCTCTCCTCCCGCTCTTAAATTTTAAAATTCCTTAATAAATATAACAATGCTTATTTATTCCAAATGCAAGCATGTTACTCTGTTATGAGTTGTATTTTAAGTCTTAAGGTCTTTTATGGCTTGTGAAACCTCTTTTGGTATTAACCAAATATCAGCACCCTAATCATGATAGGAATTGAGCCTTCACTTTCACATAATCATTCTATACATTATCATAACCATTATGTGATAGATGAATCTATTAACATGCTCATTGATAGGTACAAAAACAAGCCAAGAAATAACTAACACCTATCTCTAAACTCAGATGCAACAACATTATATTAAAAAACATCATAGATCTCGTACAATACTATCATAGCCATTTATGAAACATTCATGGAAATATTAGTATTCCTTTACTAGGAAAGATGATTAGTAGCCTCAAATAGTCAAGGACACATGAAATGTATAACATGCCAAACAATGTAAATCACACACAATAATAAATTAACTTGCGCACTTCAAGAATTATTATAGGATCATGTAAGTAGATCTATAACTCAGTAACGTATCAAAAACTATGGGTGTCTACAAGTCCTTGAAAATCATGAAAATAATAACACATACATCTTATTAAATACGACTAGGAATAACACATTTTTTCATGAATAATGATGATATATTAATTATCATAGCCCATAATAACATAATTCATCATTCATAGTTTGACATGTAAATATAATTAATTACACTTATCGATATAGTTTGAATGAATGACAACTAGGGGGGACTTCAACTCTCCACCTAACCATAGGCCAACTACACTACAATATTTCTTGCTATTGACCACCCCTGAGTCATATTCATTGTTTGAGGAATAAAGTGTTTAACGAAATTCACAACAATGAAAAACATTCAAATGATATAGTCATCTAGAGCTTAGAGTGTCTCCACCCACTTACAAGTATTCTATAGCCCATAGTGTCTCCAACATCTATAGAGAACCATAGGCCCTATGCATCCACCTACTCAACAAAGATCTATAGTGTACAATAATTAGCACTAATAAAGGGAATTAAGTGGTTGATTAATAAAATCATTAGTGGTAAATATCATAGGTTAATAAATCTCTCCTCCCCCTCTTAAATTTCCAAATTCGTCAATAAATCTAACAAGGCTTATTTAGTTCAAATGTAACCATATTACTCTGTGTTGACCTATACTTTAAATCATAAGGAGTTTCATTGCTTGTGAACCCTCTTTTGGTATCAACCAAACCTCAACATCTTGATCATGATAGGAATGGAACAATAACTTTGACATAATCATTCTATACATTAGCATAGATGTCATAACTAAATCCATTATCATTCCTGCTCACAAGTAAAAAAAAAAGTAATGAATAACACCTCTCTCTGAACTCTGATGCAATAGAATCATATTAAAAACCATCATATATCTCGTACAATACTATCATATCCATTTATGAAACACATGGAAATATAGTATTCCTTTGCTAGGAAATATGATTAGGAGCCTCAAATAGTCAAGGTCCCATGAAATTTATAACAATCCACACAATGTAAATCACACACAATAATAACTTAACTTGTTCACATCAAGCATTCTTACAAGATCATGTAAGTAGATCTATAACTCATGAACATATCAACAACCATTGGAGTCTATAAGTCCATGAAAACCATGAAAACAATAACATATACATCTTATTAATGACGAATAGGAATAACACATTTGTCCGTGCACAATGATGATATATTCATTATTATAACCCATAATAGCATCATTCATCATTCATAGTGTGTCATGTAAATATAATTAATTACTCTTATCTGTATAGGATGAATGAATGGAAACTAGGGGGGAATTAAACTCTCCACCCAACCATAGGCCAACTATGCTACAATATTTCTTCCTATTAACCACCACAGAATCATATTCAATGTCTGATAACCAAAATTCTTAAGGGAATTCACAACTATAGAAATTATTCCAATCACATAGCCATCTAGATACAAAAGTGTCTCCACCCACTTACAAGGATTCTAAAGCTCATAGTGTCTCCAACATAACATTTCTATATATAATCATATCCCCTATTCCTCCACCTACTCAGTAGGCATCAATAATGCACACTAATTCCACCTACAAACCCCTTTAGGTATTGAAATTCATAGAGTTTCTAGACAAACAAAGAACTCTCTATAGGACATAATTTTCCACCCACTAATTCACAAGTATAAGAAAATAAAGTTTCTCCATCTGTACACTTCATCTTTATGCTTGCATCGCTCCTTAAGTTCCTTCATTTTTTGAATTCACTTCACAAATTGTCTATGCCAATCTTCACATGCTCCCTGCGCTGAGTGAACTTCTCTCACCTTCTTTTGCCTTAATCTTTGTGCCCATGTCTACTTCTCTTTCTATATAATATGCCTATCCCAACATACTCTTTACATACATCGTACATTCTCTTTATGTATTCCCTATCTAGATGAATACTCTCTTGAAATTTTTTCTGCACAATAAATCTCTCCTCCCCCTCTTAAATTTCCAAATTCCTAAATAAATCTAACAAGGCTTATTTAGTCCAAACGAAAGCATGTTACTCTGTGATGACCTGTATTTGAAGTCTTAAGGAATTCGATTGCTTCTGAACCCTCTCTTCGTATCAACAAAATATCAAAACCCTAATCGTGATAGGAATGGAACCTTCACTTTGACATAATCATTTTATGCATTAGCATAACCATGATGTGATCTATGAATCCATTATCATGCCCGTTGATAGGTAAAAAAACAAGCCAAGAAGTAACTAACACCTCTTTATGAACTCAGATGTAGTAGAATCATATTAAAAAACATAATAGATCTCATACAATACTATCATATCCATTTGTGAAGCACTCATGGTAATATTAGTATTCCTTTAATAGGAAAGATTATTAGTAGCGTCAAATATTCAAGGACCCATAAAATGTATAACATGACATACAATGTAAATCACACACAATAATAACTTAACTTGTGCACATCATGAATTCTTACAAGATCATGTAAGTAGAACTATAATTCAGGAAAATATCAACAACTATAGGGATATACCAGTCCTTGAAAACCATGAAAACAAAAACACATTCATCTTATTAAAGATGACTAGGAATAGCACATTTATCCATGCAAAATGAGGATATATTTATTAACATAACCTATAATAACATCATTCACCATTCATAGTGTGACATGTAAATATAATTGATTACAATTTTTTGTATAGGTTGAATGAATGACAACTAGGGGGGGACTTCAACTCTCCAACCAACTGTAGGCCAACTACACTACAATATTTCTTTTTATTAAACACCCTCGAGTCATATTCGATATTAGAGGAATAAAGTTCTCAAGGGAATTCACAACAATGAAATACATTCCAATCACATAGTCATCTAGAGCTCACAGTGTCTCCAACCACTTACAATGGTTCTAGAGTCTTTAATGTCTCCAACATCTCATTTCTATAGAGAACCATATCACTATTCCTCCACCTACTTACTAGGGATCTATAGTGCACACTAATTAGCACTAAGAAAGGACATCAAGTGGTTGATTAAGAAAATTATTAGTGGTAAATATTATAGGTTAATAAATCTCTCCTCCCCCTCATACATTTCCAAATTCCTCAATAAATCTAACAAGGCTTATTTAGTCCAAATGTAAGTATGTTACTCTGTGATGACCTATATTTTAAATCATAAGGACTTTGATCTCTTTTGAACGCTCTCTTCATATCAACCAAATCTCAGCACTTTAGTTAAGATAGGAATGGAGCCTTCACTTTGACATAATAATTTTTTACATTAGCGTAACCATGATGTGATACATAAATCCATTATCATGCCTACTGACACGTACAAAAAAATAATACAAGAAATGACTAACACCTCTTTGTGAACTCATATGCAATAGAATCATATTAAAAAATATCACAGATATCGTACAATACTATCATATCCATTTATGAAACACACGGAAATATTAGTATTTCTTTACTGGGAAAGATGATTAGTAGCCTTAAATAGTCAAGGACCCATGAAATGTATAACATGCCAAACAATGTAAATAGCATAATAATAACTTAACTTATTCACATCAAGAATTATTACAATACCATTTAAGTAGCTCTGTAACTCATGAAAATATTAACAACCATAGGGATCTATAACTCCATGAAAACCATGAAAGAAATATCATATACATCTTATTAAAGACGACTAGGAATAACACATTTCTCCATGCACAATAATGATATATTCATTATTATAACCCATAATAACATCATTCATCATTCATAGCGTGAAATGTAAATTTAAGTAATTACACTTATATGTAAAGGTTGAATAAATGACAACGAGGGGGAAATTCCACTGTCCACCCAACCATAGGCCAACTACGCTACAATATTTATTTTTATTTTCCACCCCTGAATCAAATTCAATACCTGAGTACCAATATTCATAATGGAATTCAAAACAATGAAAATCATTCCAATCATATAGTCATCTAGAGTTGAAAGTGTCACTTGTATTTAATTTCTTAAGGACTTTGATGGCTTCTGAACCCTCTCTTGGTATCAACCAAATCTCAACACCTGAATCATGACACAAATGAAACCTTCACTTTGACACAATAATTATATACATTAGCATAACCATGATGTGATAGATGAATCCGTTATCATGCCTATTGATATGTACAAAAAAAGCCAAGAAATAACTATCATCTCTTTATGAACTCAAATGGAATAGCATAATATTAAAAATATATATATATATATATATATATATTTCGTACAATACTATCATATCCATTTATGAAACGTTCATGGAAATATTAGAGTTCCTTTACAAGGAAATATGATTAGTAGCCTCAAATAGTCAAGGACCCATGAAATGTATAACATGCCAAAAAATGTAAATCGCACATAATTATAACTTAAGTTGTGCACATCAAGAATTCTTACAACACCATGTAAGTAGATCTATAACTTAAGAACATATCAACAACTATAGGGATCTTTAAGTCCCTGAAAACCATGAAAACAATAACACATAAATACTATTAAAGACAACTAGGAATAGCGGATTTATTCGTGCACAATGATGATATATTCATTATCATAACCCATAAGAACATCATTCATCATTCATAGTGTAACATGTAAATATAATTAATTACACTTATCTGTAAAGGTTGAATGAATGAAATATAGGAGGGAATTCAACTCTCCACCCAACCATAGGCCAACTACACTACAATATTTCTTGTTATTGACCACCCATGAGTAATCTTCAATGTCTGAGGACTTAAGTGCTTAACGTAATTCACAACTATGAAAAACATTCCAATTACATAGTCATTTAGAGTTCACAGTGTCTCCACGCACTTACAAGGATTATAGAGCCCATAGTGTATCCAACGTCTCATTTGTATAAAGAACCATAGCCCCTATGCCTCCACCTACTCATCAGGGATCTACAATGCACACTAATTCCACTTGCAAAATTCTGAAGGTATTAAAATTCATAGAGTTTCCACAGAAAAAAAAAAAAAACAAGAATATAGAGCACATATTGTTCCACCCACTAATCTGCAAGTATCTGAGAAGAAATTTTTTCCATCTATGTACTTGATTCGTATGCCCACACCCCTCCTTAAGTTCCATCCTTTTGTGAATTCACTTCACAAATCTCGTATGCCAATATTGACATGCTCCCTCTAAGTGAAATTCTCTCACTCGCTTGAACCTTCATCATTATTCCCATGTATCCTTCTCTCGCTATATTATATTTATATCCCAACATACTCTTCAAACCCATCACACATTTTATTTTGTATTCCCTATCTAGACAAATACTCTCTTGCAATTTCTTCTACACATTAGATAATAATGCTCCACATACTCAACATATTGTCTAGATGATCCCCCATTCTCTTTCATGTTATTATTATATTTTATCGATCCTTATCTCCTCTCTTACATATTGGCCACACAAACATGCCCCATGAGGACATAGGTGGTATGGGGTTTATCCTTTATTTAGGACATCGATAATTCACCCCCTTTGCTATAGTGTAGGCCATTAAACTTAGCTAGATAGATGGTGGCATATTAAATGAATAACCATGAGTTTAATCAGTTCCCAAGAAACTCCTACTCAAACCTTTGAATCCATGTCCACTCCCCTCAACCCAATTATTGCATTACATTTCCACAATATCTACATGATTTACAATGAAAATTGACTTTTATATTGATTTTTTTTTTAAATACTTCCAGATATAATGAGTTGAACTCATATTCAAGGATGTGACCCAACATCTCATTCTGTTTCCAAAATACTGTCTCCAAGGTGGTATAAATTTGATATGGAGTGGTCTATGCTTCAACATGAAAAAAAAATTCTACAAAATTAATAAGCATATGAGATCAAAGGCTTCATCAATGAAGTTGAAATATTCAAAATTTTCAATTATGGATTGTTTCTCAATATTTGTCTCCATGGATATCCAATATAGGTTTGTATTTCTGAGTTGCAGTAGAATATTTGGAGTTATATGGCATAATAATTTTGAAATGTTGAAACTCCATTCTTTCCAATAGCTCCAATATTCAATAGCCACAAATAGATTGTTTATAATCTTTCCTAGATCCTAAGGGCTTTAACACCCTGTGAAATTGTAGTTGAGATTGCGCATATAGGATATGCATGAAAACAATCAACAAAAATTGCAACGAAGGAAGAGAGAAAATTGATAGAGAAAAAAATTAAAAAGTTATAATCATGCACAAAAAAGATACAAGAGAATTACAATTAATTTCAATATAATCTACATGGTTGAACTAACATACTAGTGAGTCTAGTATTGAATCTAAAGAGATGTGTACATGCACTAAAGAAAACTAACACCTAGTCCTAGTTAACTTGTCCTGTAGTCATATGTTAGTTGTCTCATGCAAGTGGATATAGTCCTAGATAATTGGTCATGCAATCATTAGTTAACTGTATCATACAGGTGGAGATTAGTAACTCATGCATGCACTTCTGGTGTACCGTCGTGATAGCAATAATGAAGTTTCCATGCATATATCCACTAACTAGTCTACCTAGAGTATATTTAAGTGTATATTATCTCCAATATCACTTCAATCTGAATTTTATATATGTGATGAATAATGTGAAAGATGATATTTTATTGTTTTAATTTTATTTCAATTTTAGGTGTGGGAGAGGGGAAACATTAGCACCTTTCCTTTTGATATAGAAAAACATGAAATCCAAAAAAAAAAGATTAGTATCAAAAATATTTAGAAAGATTATAAATTCCCATTCATATAAAGAAACCAAATTATAAACTCCCAAATTTTATTAATCATCTCAAATATAATTCAAAACTAGGAAAGAATTATACTCAAAATTAGCTTATATAATACATTTAACTTGGGAAATAAAAGTATCATAGCAAGAAAGCTTAAAATAACAAATTCACATTAGGGGAGGAAAAACATTTAGACATTTCCTTAATTTAATAGTTTTAAGTTTTCTAAATCAATTTCAAACATAACCTATTTAATTTGATAATTTTTTTCTATAAATGAGGGTTTGTTAGACATTGGATAAACCAACACTCGACTGTGTTTAGCGACAAGGACTAACCACCTCATCTTTGGAGATGTGAACATTGAGTAAAACTTGCAAGTTTTGGTTTAACGACAATAGCGATTCCCAATAGGGTTGATCAATCTTAACTCTATATCTATTAAGTTTCAAAAGGGATCAAATATCTCAAGGTGAATTTATTTTTTTTTTGTGCAAAACTTGATAAAGGGTCTTCACCTTAAGATATTTTACCCATCTTAGTGCATGATAGGTCTAGATTTAATATGGATCAAAGTTGGTTTAATTATTAATTATTAATACGTACAATTATTAATTTTATTTTATTTTCATATCTTCAATTTAATATTTAGATATCAAGAAAAATATATATAGAAAATAAAACAAATTAAATATGTGGTTCATAAATTCTAATTATATTTTAATTAAAACATACGTAAATGTGAAATGTAATGTAATGTAAAATGTAAAATTTAATCAAAAATGTAAATGGGAAAATACAAAATGTAAAATTTAAGGCACATAGCTATCAATTTGATCAAAATTGTTTGACACCTAATTCTCTATGGGTAGGTGTATAAGGCGAATGGACATAAGAAGTCGAAGAGACCTTGGAGGATGAATCCAAGGGTCACCTAATGTACCATAAATGCACCCTATATGAATAATAACTGCATCTAATTTCTTATCTTTCTCATGTGTTTACCATGGAGGAGTTTAACATGGTATCAGAGTGGGCGATTGTTGGCCTTGCTCCAATTAGCTAAATTCTAGCTGGTCTCTACATTGTCTACAGTAATGAAATAGAAAATATGTAACTCCTAATTTTAGTATTGTCTCCTTCTCACTAATTATTAATTATTAATACGTACAATTATTTATTTTATTTTATTTTATTTGCATATCTTTCATTTAATTATTTTTTTTGTGATTTAAAGAAGTCAAAATGTTTTAATTGAGCCAAGAGGTTCTCTACAATGAAATATAAGGGAAATGTATAGGCCTAGTGTACTTATCTATGTAAACATATTTAGATATCAAGAAAAAATATATAGAAAATAAAACAAATTAAATATGTGATTCATAAATATTAATTATATTTTAATTAAAACATACGTAAATGTAAAATGTAATGTAATGTAAAATGTAAAATTAATTGAAAAATGTAAATGGTAAACTACAAATTGTAAAATTTAGGGCAGATAGCTACCAATTTGATCAAAATTGTTGCACACCTAATCCTCTATGGGTAGGTGTATAAGGGGAATGGACATAAGAAGTCCAAGAGACCTTGGAAGATGAATCCAAGGGTCACCTAATGTACCATAAATGAGCCATATATGAATAATAAAGGCATCTAATTTCTTATCTTTCTCATGTTTTCTATTTCTCGGGTGTTTACCATGGAGGAGTTTAACATGGTATCAAAGTGAGAGATTATTTGCCCTGCTCCAATTAGCTAAATTCTAGCTGGTCTCTGCGTTGTCTACAGTATTGAAATAGAAAATGTGTAACTCCTAATTTTAGTATTGTCACCTTCCGACATATTCTCTGATCTTCACTATTTTCTACATTGAATCTTTCAAAAATATGATCCTCCATATCCATATTGGGATTGAATCAAAGAATGTCCACATTCCAAACCCTCTCTCATGTCTTTAATCATTTTAAGAAAAGTTTGATATAACTTATGACTAGAGCTAGCTATCACTGGTTGTAGTACACATCGACTTGTAAGAGATCTTGTCTCAATCCTTTGATATTGTTTCACATTAGCATCATCATAACTATTTTGTTTTTTTGGCAGTGGCAGTAGCATGGGAGGCCCCACTGCTACCTGTATTGACGATTTATCTTGGACAACATGATCATGTTGGATCTCATATTGTTTTATATCCGATTCATCAGAGGTAGCAACAAATAGCTCCACATCATTTCCAATCGGTTTTGTCCTAACCTTGGAACTTTTCCTCACAATAAAATGAACAATGAAAACATCGTTTTCCAAGGTCAATTCATCTACTAACCTCTAGTTCTAAAGCTACTTTCCTTTGAAAATCAACTCTTGTTCCTCTCAAACACGTGCCTTTTCTCTCTATGCAATCCACTACTTTAACTCTCTAATATTGTGATTCCTTTCCAGAAAAAATACAAGCTCCTTTCCATCGAATATATTCATAGTCACAACCTAAAGATCGGAAAGAGGGAGAACCAGATGCAACACATTCCCATCGGTGATGACATAATCCTTGATTAATCTCTTACTCCTAGAAAACTCCCTCCCCCCATACACTAGCTTATATTTTTTGACATAAAAACCCTTGTACGCTTGAATCTTCATTTTCACAAAAGTTATTCTATCCGAGGCCAGAACCCTCCGAGGTATGAAATATTTTTCAGTTGAAAAGTGAATCAATATCCCACTTGACAGAAATCTGTGCCATTGCCGTGATGGTGACCGTGGCGACTTGAAATTCTCTTGGGGACTTGAAATCAATTTTCTGCGAGGGCCACTGTGTTTTTTCATTTTTGGACATCATCTCTTTATGCATTGCTGGACAGTGTATTTCACTAGGAATTGAATGGTTGACTATCAAAATTTATCGTTGGACAGAGCTTGAGACTCTTTTAATTGTTATCAACATGAAGGATTTCTTCATTGTAAAAGGGAAAGTCCTCCCTTAAGCTTGTCACTATAAGACACATTTCAATGTCTGTAGCAGCGCATCCACGCAAATGTGACTTTGTTATCAGTTAGAGGGCATAATTTTTTAGTGTCATTCCAAGCTTGAGAAATACCGAGTTTATAGTCCCTTCGCTAGTTGAATGCAATCCCCTCTCTCAGGCTGTGTTGTCTTCATTTCCCTAGATGGGATTTATGTGGAGGAGAAATACTATTTCTGTTAGCAGCCATTTTTTGCAGGTATCACGAGTGGAGGCCATTAAAGGTTGAGTTAGTATTGAATTTTGTGTAGAAAACTTCAGCGTTGGAGATTGTAATGAATCTCATCTAGATGATTAATGAAACACGATATTTTCCTTTTGATGTGCATGTTACACATGGTTCCAAATGTTTGCCGCAGTAAGAAATCTAAACGCAGAATTGTACTGACATTATGAGTGGGTACTACTTCTTAGTTCATAGTTTTAGTTAGTGCTTGAAGTGTAACTTTGATTTGTTGAGAAAAATGGCTAAAATCAATGATTTATTAGATTTGTTGAATAAACTCATACATTCCATTGTTCAAGATATGGTAAAAATGAACAAGAACACTCTCTCTAATATTAAAACTTGTTTGCAAGATGCACAAGACAAAATTTATTTGTTGCAGCTTGAGTCGCAATTAAAACAAGAGGAACTACAACAACCTAGTCATCATTCTGAACCCATTTATGGTCTGCAAATGAGAAAAAAACTCCCGTAAGTAGCGAGTTGATTTACATCCAGTTACCAATGAAGCAGCAAAGTTACATGCAAATGCAAAATTTCACTTTGTACTTCTCAAGCCCATCATCAAACCTTGGGAATAGCTTTTCCACAACAAGCACATAAATAGCCTTGGATATGACAAGGATGTGTCCTTTCATATTCGAGCTACACCAAGCCCATCAAATTTCAGAGTTTCGGATTTCTTCATGACAGTTCACCTTGAGTTCTAGATTATGCTCCTCTTCCAGATCAGCAAAAACAAATTGTAAAATTATGACACTATGATTGAGTTGGTCATATGAAAGATCATTGTTTTGATCTTCAGCCATGCAAGCAGTGTGGTTAGCACACCCATTCTTCACACAAATGCTTCAAAATCAAGCCTTGTGCAAGAACAAAGAATCATCGTGTATGGATCAATTCTTAGCAATGGGCATCAACAACCAAGAGTTTGTTTCATTCACAAGACAAAATTTCTTCTAGAATATTAAAAGGTCTTGCAGTGGAGTTTTCTCTATCATCTCCCCTTGTACCTGACACGGGTGAAAATGGTGGTCATCTACAAATTTCGTAGCCACATCAAGCGAGCCCGAGCCACAATATATCATTCCAAATTTAGAGTTGCAGACAAAGACACATATGCCCATGAGCATGAATTTAGTTGGTGGTTATTCTTAAACCATCTTTGTGAGGTTCATATTCTTCCTCTTCAAAAAATTTGGGATAATTCCTCTAGCATAAGACTTCAGCTTCTTGCCAATTTTGGAAGATTTCTAGGAAATGCATCAAGAATTATAGTGTTGGTGGTCATTCTTAAAACACCACAGGTTATATACCTCCCTTATTTCAGGTTCAAGTTCTCCCTCTTCAACATATGAGAAGCACTTCCTCTAGCAAAAGCCCTCAGCTTGTGGCCAGATTTGGAAAAGTTCCAGGAACTGCACTAAGCATTCTAGTGTTGCTGGTCATCATTAAACCACCTCTTTATGCCAAGATTTCAAAGAGCTCATTCACCGTAAGTGCTGACATGCATACCTTGCCATTTTTTGTATTACAACCCTCTTCTTGGACTCACACATACCCCTTCATATTAAGGGGGTGGATGTTGGACACCTAATCCTCTATGGGTAGGTGTACTGGACATAAGAATTCCAAGAGACCTTGGAAGATGAATCCAAGGGTCACCTAATGTACTATAAATGCACCATATATGAATAATAAATGAATCTAATGTCTTATCTTTCTCATGTCTTCTATGTCTCCTGTGTTTACTGTGAGGGAGTTTAACAAAAATAAATTTGTTTCTCTATGATATAAAGCTAACACACTATTATTTCTTTAATGGGTAATTTTTATTATATTACTACTAGCATAATAATCAATAAGATTCATTAGTATTATTTCAATATACTATAATAATAATTTCCATTATAATTATTTCTATATTATACCTTACATATATTAGTCATTACATAAAGTGACAATTTTTTATCATTTGGATGGAGGGGGGAGAGAGGGAAAAAGAGAGACACAGAGATAGAAGAGGTAGAGAGAGGGGAGAGGGGGGAGACAGTGTTGGATGATGAGAGAGCGATGGAAGAACAAATACATAGAGAGATGGAGGTGGGGAGAGAGAGAGAGAGAGAGAGAGAGAGAGAGAAGGGAGAGGTTGGAGAAACATGAGGGAGAGATTAGAGGAGGGAAGAGAAAGAGAAGGAGACAAAGTTAGAGGGTTATAAAGAGAAGTAGAGAGGTGGGGATATAGTGATACAGTTGGAGAGAGAGAGAGAGAGAGAGAGAGAGAGAGATGGGGTAGATATAGAGGTAGATGAGAGAGAAAGGGAGAAAGAGGAAGCTAGAGGAGAGAAAGGACTTGACAACGAGAAGAGAGAGGAAGGGAAGAAGAGAGAAAAATAGAGAAAGGTGGAGAGAGGGAGAGCGGGTGACAAGGGAGAGATGGACAAAGAGCGAGGGGGTGAGTATATTGGGAGGGAAGAGAGAGATATAGATAGATATGGAGAGAAAGTGTGTATGTTTTGGGGGCAACATAAAGATACAAATAACAAGCGATGGAGGGAGATAGGGATATAGATGAAATGGGAGAGAAAAATGAAAAGAGAGATAGAAAAATGTAGGGAGAGATAGAGTATGTGTGTGCGTTTTTTGGGTGAGATGGAGAGACAAAGAAGGAGGTATCGAGGTAGATATAGAGATGGTGGGAGAGGGAGGGGGACAAAGAGAAGGAGAGATGGAAGGGGAAGAGAGATGGAAGAAAAAATAGACACATGGAAAAATCTAGATAGTATATACTATTATATAATAGTGAACATTATTGACCATAGATGAAGAAGAAGTAAGGATTTTAGAAAAATTAAAAGAAGTTGAATTTGGAAAGTCATATATTTTGTTTTTTCACTCAAATGTGTCCTTTAAATTCATTGTAGATCATGATTCTTAATCCTATTTTATTTATTGCACCAAATACATTAATCAATTTAGTTTTTGATATTTAATCTTATTTAATATCTTGCACTACATTTCTAATTTTATTTGATTGCTTGCACCATATGCATTGATTTCAATGTAAATGTTGAGTTCTAATCTTATTTTATTATTTGTGTTATATGCATTCATTTTAGTGTGGAAGTTGAGTTTTTATTTGATGTAACTAAATGTATGTACATTAATTTCTTTTTGTATCTTATTAATTAAACCATAAATAAAATAATGAAATTTTGATCATAAATAAAATTTGCTTCTGGAAACTATAAATTATTAGTAATTGATTGCATTCTTAGTATTCACATTTTACAGCATTTGTTAGTAACTTTTACTTCAAATTAGGTAATAGAAAACAACAACCATTGAAACTTGTTTGGGGTTTAACACTCCATAAGTCACAATGATTGACTTTAAAGAACTATGCTATAAATATTGTAGAGAAAGAGAGATAAGGTAAGATCTTTATCACCCTTTTCATTTGATCTATGTGAAAAGGTGGAAAAATTAACATGTGTTACATTGAAGGCTATTTAATTGACTATATTCATATTATTCACATTTTCTATTATTCAACACTATTACATTGTCACTTTGCATTCAAAATTTTTGTTTCATTATTCAAGTTATTAAGAGTCTCTATCATCTCAATAATTTGAGGTAACTGAGAGAATATAAAATTAGAATAACCAAATTAATATTAGACATATTAGATGCTCAAATTTGTGTGACTATACACAAATGAAACTAGCTTAGATTTGTCTTAACATTGGATATATAAAGCGTACGTCTTAATATTGGATATATAAAGCGCCAAAGGGGATCACATCTCTCAACGTGCAAACATTTCCTCAAATTTTGCACTAAAATATAAGTTTCCAGCTCGAGAGATTTGATCCATTTCACTGCTTTATAGATCTAGATTTAAGATAAATCTAGGATGTTTAATAATTATAATTATTAATTCTGTTTTTTTTTTTTAATTTATTCCATTTTTAGTTTTTATTTTTACATTATTTGAACTATTCAAAATGTTTCATCATACAAGTTATTAAGAGTCTCTATCATAATAATTTGAGGTAATTGAGAGAATCTAAAATTAGAATGACTAAATTAGAATCTAACCCGCCCAATCTTAGAAGCACGCCCAATCAGCGAAACCCGCATGTAACATTAATGGAAACATACAAGTACTAACATATCACACAACATTTGGGAAAAGGGAATTCAAAATAAATCCGATAATAATAAGTGAGAAATATGTCTCCTAAACAAATCAATGAAATTTTGAGTTGCATCAACTACAGCCATAACATCTGTTTGCCTTTCCAAACAGACGATGTAATATCCAGTCCAGAGAAACAAATTTTAACTATTGACTAACTAACAAGAAAACTTCATTAACAAACATAAATACTGATATATGAAAACTCAGAATTGGGTCTTGTCTAGATCATCAAAATAAGGATGATTCAAGGCCGCCTTTGCTGAAATCCTGCTAGCGGGATTGCACTGCAGCATTTTCTGCAAAACATAATTAAATTAGTCATGGTCTTAATATGTTCAATGTCAATAAAACTTTAAAAGATGTAACAGATATCGTGGGTTTGACAGATAACGCAGAACATACACTGAGAAGATCGAGGCCGCTACAACATAGATTTGGAACTTCCGAAGCGAGACTCAAAGGTTTCCATTTAGGATATTGATGCCAGTCCTTGAGACTTTTAACTCCAGGCCACATTTGCTCAGTTGGGGTTCCAAACAACCTTTCCCACGGAAATGCAATTCAAGTCAGTTTTCTATGTGATTCAATGAGATTCAAGGCAGTTAAAAAAGTTTTCCAAGCCACTTTGCAACCATACCTGAAAATATAAAGTAGTTGTTCCATTTCTGAATCCCCACGCAAAAGCGGTTGTCCTCTCACCATTTCAGCTAAAAATATGAAGACAACAAGTTGGAAATCAATTCCATTCCAGGGGAGCAAAATTAGGAATAAATATGACTGACAGATCAGAAAAGAAATTGCAAGCTGGAAAAGACAATTCTCAATATTTCTTCACACTCACCGAAAATGCATCCAACAGACCAAATATCCACAGGGGTGGAATAGTGGGTGGATCCCAACAAGATCTCTGGGGCCCTATACCATAGGGTGACAATCTGCAAATATACAGATAAGAGGTCATATAGAATGCTTAACTAAACCAACAACTTAAATAACATACTTTTGAAAAAACAACTAAAAACATGAAAACAAATAAACAAATAATGCCCACTTTATAGAAATAACATACTTTTGAAAAAACAACTAAAAACATGAAAACAAATAATCAAATAATGCCCACTTTATAGAATGGGAAAAAATTGAAAGGCAAACCTCATGTGTGTAACTCTTCACAGGTACTCTAAATTCCCTTGCAAGTCCCAGATCAGCAATTTTGAGCATACCTTTACTATTTTCAACCAATAGATTCTGTGGTTTTAGATCCCTGAAGGAAATCAATTCGTGACAATCTTGCTAAGTAATTTGAGCTCAGACAACCCCATAGGTTTAAATTCAGAAAATCCTGATTTGTGTAAAATAAACTGTAATGTGCACAACTCGTCATTTGTTACCTGTGCATCACACCATGAGAGTGACAATGAACTACTCCCTTGCATAGTTGATACATGAAACTCTGTACTCCAACACCCATATATAAAAATTAGAAACTTGTCTTTCCAAAAATGCCAATGCAATGGAATAATGAGAACGAAAGCACAGATTAAAAAATACCTTAATAATTTTTGGTGGAAGAGGACGATGATAGTCTATGAATTTTTTGAGATCTGTGTCGAGGTACTCGAAGACAAGGTAAAGATATGATTTTCCATTCTTCATCACATTGTCCACAGAAATCAACCTGAAAATTCCAGTATAACTCCTTACTGAACAAATAGTTTAGAACTTTATTGAGACCTAACGCTGAAATCGCATAGGAACTAATGTAATGATTAAAAAAAAAAAATGAAGATAATAATTAGGGGAAACTTCTTTCGGAGAGAAACATTACTTTGCACATCCATGGCTAAGTAAATTTAGCAGACCACATACAAAATTACTGTCCTTTTAATCAAAAGGGTATAATAATAATATCGTAAGTAAAGCCTTCGGATCATGCAATAGATCATGGGGTACTTTCAGAATCCCGGGATTCAAATGCCATGAAAAACATAGTCGAAATAATTTAATCACCAGTTGCTAAATACAGCCAATAGACTGAAAAATTTGGTTGAGAGGCAAGAACAATAACTAACTTGACAACATAAATACTCTGGGAGAGCAATTTCAGGATGGAAATTTCCCGAAGCGAGGTCGAAGGAATCCCTTCATCCTGCCTCTCAATGAGACACTCTTTGATAGCGACGAGCTGGGCACTGAACTTGTCCCTTCCCTTGTACACCTTCCCATAAGTACCCTCCCCGAGTTTCTCGAGTTTCTGAAACCTATCGATGGGAGACATATTCTGTAAATTGCCGAAAAGAGAAACAGAGATACGCTCCCAACGACTTCAGAGGCGCCTCTACAATGAGTCTATCTCACCCGCGATCACAGAATACCTTCTCTTGACTCTAACCCACGAGTGATTCACTAAAATAAATATGAAGCTACTTAGTTAATATATATTGCTACCATGTCACCGTTGTGATTTCTTTTGAACACACTGAACAAATAATCTTTATTTAAATATGAAATCTCCCTCCAACGGTAACCAATTTCTTCCAATTTGGGTCGACATCGACATTATAATTGTTTGTTATAAATCTAAATTTCTTTTTTCCTTATTTTTGACTGGGCGAATAAATGGGCTTTTAAACTTGATATTTAACTAATAAACTTCCTCAGGGTTAACGTAAATTGCAGGAACGGGCATCCAAACAATTATTTGGGGCTTCTTTCAATTATTTGGGGGAAGTAATGTGATGGTAAAGTTTTTCTTTTTTTTCCATTTCAAAAAGGGTAAATATTTAAAACCAACCATTCACCAACCTAAAATATATATTTTATGGTACGTTATAAATTATAACTTTTACTCTAATGTTATGATATTGATTTTTAAGGAATGGTGATAAATTTGATATTACAAATTACAATTATTATAATAAACATTATAAATTCACTTTGATGACTTCTTATCACGGTGAATCTTATGTACTGTAAATCATGTATTTATGGAATTAAATGGTCAAAATTATAATTAATTGTTTTAATTGGATTATTATTTTTAAAAGATAATAATTATATATAAAGTTTTTTTATTAAAAAGAGGAAAAAGTGTTGTAATTTTACATATTCGATCTTCGAATATTTTGGATGAAAATTTTAATGATTTTTTTAACGAGTAGAATTCATTGTTTAAGAATTTCTATAGATTTTTTAATATGATAGATATATTTCAATTTTTTTTATAAAGAAAAATATTTTTTAGAAGACATAGAGTTTGGGGTTAAGTGAAGTATCACTAGAAAAATGAAGGAACATGAAGGCTACTAAAATGAAAATTTATAATTGGAGAGGGTATCATCATCCATTGCATACAAAAGCTCTTAAATTTTTTAGTGGCAAGATTTTCCTATACCTTAAACATAAAGCCTCATTATACTTATTCTTAAATGTGGGGATAAGAGCATTCCCTCTAATTATAGAAGAATTATGATTGGCCCTACCTTGTCCTAATTATATGGAATTAATTTGAAAAATAAAACTAGCTTACACATATAAAGCCATGGTAAAGGAGCTAAAAGACAGGTTGTGTTTCATAGATATCATACAACTATAGACCACTTTTTTATTCTTAGATCATTTAGTAGGAGCGCTGTAATAATAAATCACAGCTTTTATGTTATTTCACAAACTTTAGAAAAATATTAAATGTCATTACCAAGAAAAACCTTCAAAGAGGTTAGAAGAGATAAAGGGCCCTTTTTTATTGGGGGTTGTTCTCACAAGGTTGTATGTGTTAGGTAAAATTAGCGAAAGAGTCAAAGTTCCTTGTTCAAACAATGTTGGTTTCCAACACATGGTTCTACTTGCCCATGTATTGCATGTAATGAATTCTTTAAAAGGATTGGGATGAGTTCATATTTAGGGGATAGGAATGTGAATTTTGTAAGATTTCTTGTCCATCTTAGCTAGTTTTGGCCGAGGTATACACAAGAAATTTTGTTAGTTGGTTTTTCTCAAGATTGGGGTTTTTGGCAATAAACATTGTGTTTATGTTTTCTCTTTTTTTGCTAGAAATTTTTTCATTTAGTTAATTTTATCTTAGTAATTCTAACATGGTATAAAATATGAATGGTTGATCGGATGGCTAGGTACATCGGAACAATATGGCTAAAATCCTAGGACCACTTGTTAAGATATGACAGGTGATAAAAAAAAAAAATTGAGCTCCATGAGGAGTCAAAGTGTGTTTGAGGCACCTGTGTGAGAAAAATGAGCATAATCAAGATTAATATTGAAAATTGTTGTCCTCCTTCATATGCCTTTATGTTCCCACCATTGCAATGACCACCTCAAGTTTATAGAGTGTGAACAAATGATCATTCCAGTGGTATATAGAAATAATATGCAGTGCTCTTGCGATAATGATTGGGTTTTTATCCATATTAGATCATTTTATTTTTTTCTTCCATCAAAAATATTTCAAAGTGAAAAAAGTGGAGGAATCATCTCATAGGACCATTTTTACCACAGGGGCCTACTTGGGAAAATTTGGACCTAAAATATTCAAGGAGAAGTTTGAGGCATCAAATGGTGTTTCTTTGGGTTTCACTGCATACAACCCTATACATTCCACTAAGTTATGATACTCTTATACATATACATCCATAATTCATATAATTTAGACTTGAAAAATATTTCATCTTATATGAATTTCATGTCCTTATCAAGATCGTTGGATGGGAATGTTGGAACAGAGTAAAAATATAAGTATTTCTCATCAATCAAGATTGATATTATATAAAATGTTCACACCTATAAACTTCTCTTTTATTAAGAAAATAAAAGTGGGAGGAAAGGGAATAAGTTAAGTAATTTCTAACATATAATCTTTCACTTAAGAGTGCACCATTTTCTGTATTCTACATATAGAGACATTTCCAACAGTGCAAGAATCGCGTCAATATGATTCTATATGAAAAATAGTATGCCACTTGGAAGTTTACCACCCTACTTTAACCACCATAATTTAAGACAGTTCCACATTAACCCAATTTTTCATAGAGAAGGGGCCAACCACATGATCATGATGATGATGAACTCTAATAGAGTCCATAGTGAAACTATAATTAAGAGTTGAATTCAAAATTAAGCACTAGTAGGCTATGAGTCTATGTTATAGCTAGACCACTAGGAGGAAAAGGGGTTCTGTTTTATTCAACTACATTTTGTTCCATAGATGAATAGAGTATATATGAATAGAGTACCTAAGAGTCAATCAGAAGAGAGAGAAAATAAAGAGAATGTGTGTACTATGGTAGGCCACATGCCACAAGTCTCATTTTTGTGCACTCACATCCATTTTTCATTCAGAGAAAGAGAGAAAATAATCCTACATACTGGTCTATTTTTCTCCAAAATGGGTTTCTTAGGATATATATTGTGTTATTATGGTTGTGAGTGATTGTATTTTAGCCTACTCTATATTTTTTTCATTTTACATATCGCATGCATGAAACTATAACTTAATAAATCCAAAATTCTAAGTTTAAATAATTCACATAGTATAGATATTTATATTTCTTAAGTATAATTTTATCACATAAGTTGTGATCAAGTATCTTGTGGAATATTCACGGAAGCTTACATATCATATTAGTTTTATTCTAGGTTTCTTTATGTATGTTTTGGGAAGAAGTAGGGGATCCATATCATGGAAGATGAATATGTTAATAACCCTCATATTATTGTATGAGAAAGGTCTGTGCAGATGGAAGTATAAGTTTCATATACAAATCATATTGAGAAACTCCTCATGGTGACCCTAACCTATAATATCTAGTTATTCAAATAACATGGGAGTCCTAATGAAGAGGTCTAATCAGAGGAAAGATTGGGAGATTAGGAATAAAAAAAGGAGATGAACAAAGAGGTTGAAAATTATCAACTCCATTTGAATGTCAGGAACCACTCATAGCCCCTATTCAAAAATAAAGTGAAGGTTGAAATAAATCTATTTCAAGGTGAGATCGATCCTGTAAAAATGAATCATTGCTTAGAATGATGACAATTTTATTTTAGTGTTCATCATATAGAGGTAGAAAAAATGTTATTGTTTTCTCAGCCAAAATTAGAGGT
This sequence comes from Pinus albicaulis, assembly GCA_034641835.2. Classification (NCBI taxonomy): domain Eukaryota; kingdom Viridiplantae; phylum Streptophyta; class Pinopsida; order Pinales; family Pinaceae; genus Pinus; species Pinus albicaulis. The sequence goes on from CM076584.1 coordinate 1,400,022,636, forward strand.
CCATGCAATGACTTGGTGGTAAATCCCACTACGGCTTAACTGGGGGATCAATACCCTACCATTTACATTCATATTAGTGGATTTATATTAAGGAAAAAATGACATAATATATTGTGCATATAATAGGGCGTAAAGGGTTTTTATATGTTGTGTATAAAAATTGAAGCTCAAAGTTAATGAAAGATATAAAGTGGCACAAAAGTATTAATGAAAATATGGGTAGCTACAATATCTGGTGATTGTAGTGGATTTTTTAAATTACGAAGGCGTATTGTTTCATATTGGTAGGTGGAAAAATAAAGTGATTTTTAGAGGTTTTTTCCAATACACATTCAAACTAACGTTATTGCTTAGTATGCCACAAATGCATATGATATGTCAACGGTTAATTGAGTGTAGCCCCCATGCGAAAGCCACACAGAGACATTGAGGTTGGAGGGAGATCCTCTAGTGAATCAGTTAGATTTCAAAACCCTCACAAAGTCAATATTTTACCCTATCAAATATGTAGAGGACCAATGGATCTAATGGGATTAATCCAGGTAGAAGTAAGAGTAGATTGTACATAAGTACACAAAAATTTTCATAAATATGTCTATAATTCCTATTATCTCCCCAAAGAAACTGTATGTAATCCTAAAGTATTTTTTGGAGTATCTATATACATATGTGAAGGAAAGTGATTCTATTCAAACCTAGATATGTGGATCAGGCTTGTGTACAAGAATCATGTCTAGAGAATATAGGCCAAAAGAAATGGAAATAAAGTGGGTCAAAGAAGGAAGACTGCTAGGACACTTCTAAGGAGGGGAAGAAGATGTGGAAATAGAGAAAATATTAAAAAAAAATATGACTTCCACAAACACTAGTGCAAGGATCCCAGCAACCATTCTAACCACTATAACATTGAGGGTCATACAAAGGAGAAGTATTTGAAGCTACATCTCGAATCTCGAGATTAACATAAAGAACAAAAAGAAAGATGCAGAGAAAAATAACTCTGGGGCCATTGATTCAAGTAACTAGGTTGAAAGTATCTCAAACATGGATGTGAATATATTTTTTACACTCGTATAGAAGGAGATGAATATAAATATAGGTCATGAAGAAAAATATTAATTCTATGTTCTACTTACGATCACCCGAAAATATCATTATAGTAAAGTGCTAGCAAACAAATTTTGATTAGAATTTTGTGATGATCCACACCCATATCCATTGGTATAGATAAAAATGGACGAAAAAATAATGATAATTATATAGTGCAAAGTTAGATTTTCCATCATTGTTGATTTTATTTACGAAATAGAACTAGTTGCAATTCCCTTTCATGCATGTAGAGTGGTGTTTAGAATTCACTGTATGTAAATGTGAGATGAAATATTCATACAGAGAGGCAACCAATTTTTATTCATCAAGGATGGAAAGTTGTTTTCCATTAATGCACATATTGGGAAGTAAAAAATTTATTTGGTAAGTGCCAACCAAAATTATAAACTGAATAGTTCTAGCAGGAAGTATGTTTTACTATTTTCCATAATAAATCTATCTATAGAAGAGTTAGTGAGAGAAAACTCATCCCTAGATGTGTGTACTAAGAGACATAAAAAAAAAACTGGAAGAGTTTATACATGCTTACAAGGATGTGTTCTAACATCCTAAACAGATACCACCTGAGAGGGAATTGGAGCACAACATCCAACTATTTCGAGACTCCCCGTTTCTAAACAATGGGATATAAAGTTAGTTTATTATAGAAGCAAGTGAGGTGACGAAGCAGTTGCAATAGATAATGGAACAAGGTGTCATTTGTTGAAGTACCTTTCCATGTGGGTCACCAATCACATTGTGTTAAAGAAGGATGGGACTTATCAAATGTGTATTGATTGCATGGAATTAAAAAAAATCATTCACAAGAATAGGTACCCCCTCCTCAAGATAGATGATATGCTATATTAGTTGCAACAAGAAAAATATTCTAGAATTCTAGAGTTAAAGTCTATATATTAGGAGGTTTTAGTTAGAGAAGAACGTACTCGGAAGACTACCTTCCAAACTATGCAATTTTGTATGAGTGGTTAATAAACTTTTTTTGTATGTAATGAACCAACTATGTTTATGAGATTATTGACTCATATGTTGCACCCTTTTACAGATTCATTTGTCATTATCTATTTGGATGACATATTGATATATGGTGATACCTAAGAGGAGCACATATTACATTTGATGTAGGTGCTAGATACTTTAAAGAAGTAATAGTTCTTGGAAAATCTTAATAAGTGTGAGTTTTAATACTACTCTTTGGTATATCTAGGGTATCTGTTCGATGGCGGAGAGACAAAGATGGATCCTACTCATATGGAAGCCATCATGGAGCCGCTGGTCCTTACTAATCCTTCTAAGGTTAAGATTTCTCTTGGGTTATCACATTACTTGATGAAATTTGTAGCCCCATTTTAAGTAGTTGTGGCACCACTCCATTCTATAACAATTAGTGGAAATAATTTACTTTGTATAAAGGTTCAAAAAAGGGCATGTTGAAGCCTCGAAATTTTCTGCAACCACATGGGGGATGACTACCTGATCCAAAGCTTAAGACAATTCCTTTTCTGTTTGAAATGGTGGTTCCCACTGGTTTAACTAAGTCGAGTTACCTTCTCTGAATCTCCAATGATTTTGAATATAAATTTTGTCTACAAATGGAGAAGAGATATCAGATAATCCCCCTTGCCGATGAGGCAAGAAAGCGATCCTTAAGCTAATTTGGGGCTCAACCAAGCCACAACTAAAGTTTTTCCTCTTTGCGAAGAGGACTTCTAGTAATGTAGAATTAAATATAAATGAAAAATTATTCTAAAATGAAAGAAAAAAGATTTTTATCCTAATCCTATCTCAATTAGGTATATCTAGATCTAACCCAACCAAGAGAAATATATTTAAATAATTGGGATTTAAACATGTCTGGCTTATAATTAATATTAAGTCAATGAATTAGCTCAATAACCGACATTATGAATACTGAAACACATCCTATTCAGGTACGTCTTAACTGAAATAATCAACCAACAACATTTAGGAAGTAGTTCACAAAATGATATGGATTGTTAAATCAGTAATTCAAAAAATTAAACAATAATATGAGGAAATAGTTCACAACATAACATTTTTTTTCAAATCGATATTAAAAGATAGATTTATGAGTAAATGGTTACTCGGAAATCATAATTAAACCCATAAGAGCATAAAAAAATAATAACATATAATTGAGACACATTTCTCATATCGAAAATAGTGCACAAATATGAATAAAATGACACATTCCTGCTATCATAAAATGAAACCAGTATTTAAAAAAATAGTATTAGAGATACCAATTTATTGAATCCATTTCTCTAGCTCTGGTCTCCAAGAGTCCCTTACAATACTTGAGGCTGCTTGTTCTTTTAAAAATAGAGCTCCAATAGTGCAAGCTTCATTCTTTATACATAATTCACCATGAAAAGAAAAGATCCTCAATAATCCTTGAATCTGAGTTTTCTCTCCTCTACCCTAAAACTCTAAATAATCTATAAAATAATACCTTTAAGAATTCCTAAATTGTAGAGAAGAGGAGACCCTATTATATTCTACAATCTAATATTTATAATATTTACAAAATGATTTCTAAATAAAAAAGTTTGTTAAAGAGCGGTTCTACTCAATCAATTTTCATTGCTTTAAAATTATATTCTTAAATTGTTGGAGCCTTATAATTGATTTATGTCTTCTTCTTCTCATCTCTTCAACTCATTTCCCGCAAAAACAAATAAAAACAAATTAAAGTGAAAAAATAAAGTCAAAATGCCAAATCAGGAATTAAAAAAATCCAATCAAATTTAATTAAATAAATAAATGAAAAGGAAATGTGATCTTTCAATTGATGCATGTGGTGATCTAATTGGTCAAGGATATCAGTGACGAATAGATCTACACTCAGAAGAAGTCATGGGCAAATGAGAATCCAGAAATTAAACTAAAAATAATAATTTTATTTAAAAAATCATAGCTTCATCTTCTGCTGAATTTTAGACCGAATAAATGATCAAATATGGAAATGAAACCACTTCAAGAATAATATCCATGATTTTATCTATCTAATGAGCCATCCTCTACCTCATTTAGTCAAGTAAAACTCCATTGATGAGTCTCCAAAGTCAATGAATCAAAACTACTAGTGTTCTAGAAATTCTATTGCCTAGGCTAAAACTCAGAATATTTAAATTAAAAAATATAATCTTAAATTAAGTTACAATTATATATTAATTAATACTAATTAATTATAATTAAATTATTAATTTTAATTAATAAAAAACTAATTGAAAACAGAATTAAACTAATTAAAAAATAATTTAATGATGGATTAAAATAGTACTATAATAATATTATAATTGCATTATATAAAAATTATAATTATAATTATAATTAATATATAATATTATAATAATAATATAATACTATTTTTATTTTAAATATTTAAATTACAAAAAATTATTTATGATTCGTGTATTACGTGATAGTGGAGAGTATAAAGTGGAGTGGTGTGGAAGATATGGAGGGATAAGGAGTGGAGAGTGAGTGAGGTGGAGGTACGACATAGATAAAGTGGTTTAAAACTTTGTTTTAAAACATTAAAACCTATTGCATTTTCCCGATTGCACAAATTTTTGAGAGATCATTTTGTTAAAACCTATTGCATTTTCCCGATTGCACAAATTTTTGAGAGATCATTTTGTTGATAATTAAAAATTGTGAAATGCGATATGCAAAAAAAAAAAATTACTGTAATTTATTGTTATTATTATTACTATTTTATTTTATTTTATTTTTAAATTTTAAAAGACCTATCGTAATCTCGTAATTTCTCATCTCTCATTCTCTCAATCTCATATTCTTGCAATCTTGCAATCTCGCAATCTCGCATTTTCTCAATCTCGCAATTTTTGGGAGGAGAAGAGATGTTAAGTGCGGCCCGTGTGGGATTAACAATCCTACAAATTAGACCATAGCCATTTTTCAATTTTGATATTCTAGGCTTAGCAATTTATTTTAAAATAATAAATTTGAGTAAATTACCAAGATCTCGAAATGTGTTTTAGTCCATTGTACAATTTCGCTAGGTCATTTTGTAGTATCGTTAGTGAAAAATGAAGGAATTAGTAAAAATGAAGTAAAAGTTAATATTTAGAATGAATGAATATTTTAACTATAAAAATTGAAATATTGGTACATTTTATAGATTTTTTAGTCCATGCACAAATATGATCAAACTTCAAAGGAGATTCATTTAGAAATCAGTCGACCAAATGACATGAAACAAGTATCATTGGAAATCTTGTGAAAAATCAGATTCAATGAAACAATCAATATAGAAACCCATTAAGAAACGAATGACAAAATTGTAAGAAAAATATATTAAATGAAATCTACAAAATATGCTCAGCCAAAAATTAATAAAAAGTGTCCACGTTATTGAAGTAAATAATTCAAAAATGGGGGGTTTTAGGTTTTCCGTACAATAGGGCCTTAGAGGATTCTAAGAAAAATATCTCTTGCAACATCCCTTTGAAGTGGGGATAGATGTGAGTGGATATTTTTTTTATTATTCTTGATGCAGGCAGGGAGTACTCTATGCTACCATTATGATTTATTTCATCGAGTGGTTCTTGATTACCATACCTATGACAAGGAGCTATATCCCCTACTGAAAGTTGTGTATAACTAGAACCACTACTAGAAGGGAAAGGATAAAATAATCCACACATATCACCATCCACTATAGTACTTGCAATCATAGAGTAAGCTAAAAAATCTAGGCATTACAAATGGATGGGGTTTTTCAATAGTTTTATTTAATGACTAATTATAAGAAGGGCACAACAAATAATTTGGTTGAAAATTTTCATGGTCACCCACATCAAATATCACAACTTTTAGAACTTTGGTGGACATGTATATGATTCACCCGTGATGCATACAAAGATTCATGTTCAAAGGATGACAAATTCAAGGAGGTCCTTTAGTAGTTGGAGAGCCATTATCATGTTCATGATGTTGAAAATATAATTGAATACAATATTTAGGATGGATTACTCAACATGTTGGATAAGTTATTCATTCCTAAAAGTGAGAAACTATAGATGATTAGAGAATATCACATTGCCAAGGTTGTAAGGAACTTTCATCAAGGGAATAAAATGGCCAACTTGAAGAGTAATATGTGGGAGATTTACCAACAACCAGGAAGGGACATGACTATATATTGATGGAAGTGGATAGGCTTAGGAAGATGTGTTTTGGATTCCCTGTAAAAGTACTATTAGAGGAAAATAAGTAGTGAAATGTCTCTTTAGACATATCAATGTGCACATTTGGATACCAAGGAGCATCATTTTAGACAGGGATAGAAGAATTATCAGTGAATTTTTTACTACATTATGGAATAATATAGACATGAAGTTGAATATTTTTGCGTCAATTGGTCCATAGACAGATGGGTAGATAGAAGTAGTCAACACAAATTCGTTGTAACTTTTGAGAGGTTACAATCAAAAGAATCTAAATAAGAAGGATGAAAATATGGTATATATAAGACACTCTTCTAACATAGCATTCCACAGTTCTATTGGTGAGTCACCATATATTTTGGATATTTTCGACATTCACCTTTGGATATTGCATATGGATAGAAAAAAGGATTAAGGGAGGATTTGATAAGGGATTTGTTAGGGCAAGAAAATTTGATTGAGTAGATAAGGAAAATCAATATACATGTTTAGGAGACACTATAAAAAATCATACTAAAAATTTAAGGCCAAGCATGATCATCATAAAATAGAGAATCATTTAAGGCGTGAGATAGAGTATGGTTACAAATGAGGAAGAAGATGCTACAACAACTTGGTAAGAAAATTAGGGCTCTACGATGTGGTCCCTTTGAAATATTGGAGAAGGTGGGAGATAACTCCTATATAATCATTCTACCTCCATACATGTCTGGTTACTTAGTGGTGAATGAAGATCATATAAAAATCTATGAGAATTCCATGCTAGATTAAGATGAGCAACAAATCCTACCTTATGTAGAGGATTTGACACTAGATTTTCACATAGATTTGTCAGAGCATGTGTGTTTTCATAAGTGGTCAATAACTAAAAGAATTGGGTAGCAGGAGGTTTCAAAGATAATATTTTTTTGTCCCTCATATTGTTCGGGCGAAATATATATATATATATATATATATATATATATATATATATATATATATATATATATATATATATATATATATATATATATATATATATATATATATATATATAAAGACATACAATGAGGATAAAATGATCCTCCCGCTTGTTGAAATTGGAAACAAGAATGGCACCCAAAGAGGGCTTCCAATTTAATTTTCCCTTAATTAAATTAGAAGTGAATTGTAATTCCACATCACATGAAAAATTGTACGAGCTAACTAAGTCATGAAGATCTAGTTAGCTTAGTTAATGTGATTTGAGGGTCAAATTGGATTCATGTGGAGTTATCCCTAAGTTTTAGGTGACCGAGTTGTTGTTTATTTACAGTTGTAATTAGTTAACTCAATTATTTGAGTTAAAATCAGTTTAACTAGTTCTAACTGAGGGATGAGATACTGATAGGTATAGTGAATTAAATATGATTTAATTCACATGCAATAATAAATTGCATAACTGAGAATTCATTATAAATATTTTGTGCATTTCAGTTCTAAGAAAGGCCCAGTTGAGATTGGAGTTAAAGGGAAATGAACTATCAATTTTATAATTAGGAAATTTTAGAAATCGTGCATGAGGTAATCAATATGCCTTGGATGTATTGCAAAATATATTGATGTGAATTTCCTAATTAATAAGGGATAAATTAGCCCAGGAATGTGTAATCCATGGTGGTCATAGAGGGGAAAGGAATTAGTTAAGTATTCGACGAAACCTACTTATATGAGAGTGATACAATGAGTAGAGAGTAGAGGTTTCTCAATAAGGGAAATAAAAGTGTATTGTTTCATGTGCTTGACTTAATGAAATATACATATAGTGAGATTCTGAGTGATTCTTTCCCAAAATACATATGCATATTGTGAATTTGGAATTATTTCTCTTACTGGTTTATGTGATTGTGTGATCGTAATTGGCTTTGCATTTTATCAAATTGATTCAATATTTTATTTTAGTACATTACAAGATGAGTTGAATCCACTTAGATATTTATACATGGTATTGGATCAGAAATAATAATAGAAGAGAAGAACTATATTTTTTTTTGAACACATGAATCACATTTTCATATTCATTATTCAGGACCAACAATAGATCAGGATGTATTTCTTCAGATTTAGACTCAAATATTCCCTTGAGGGTAATTGGAATTAGATAGCATGGAAGGATGGGATGGAGGAATTTTTGGAGGAAAATAGACTGAAAAAAATACATAGACAGTGATATTCCCCAGCCTGCAGCAACAGATGCCCAACTTCTTGATGCATGGAAGAAGAATGTAGCAAAGGCGAGAAGGATTATATTATAAGGAGTTTGACATCGTATTGTCTTGAACCTCCATGGAAAGGAAACCCCATATGATATTTGGAAGGCCTTAACATATATGTTTCCAAATAGCAGTGACTACAAGAAACTGGCATTGAGTGACAAGCTCAGAAAGATCAAGATGGAGAAGGGCAACACGATTCCAAAATACTTAACAAAATTTTCTCATTGTTGATATGAGGTTGGAATTGTTGGGGTGATAGTTTCCCAAGATTATTTGGTGATTCTAACACTTATATGACTTCCCAAGAGCTAACATAACTACCAAGACTTGGTGAATGAGAGGGACAAGATACTAGAGTGGGAGCGATTGTTGTTTGATTGGGTACAAGAAGAGATTCAGTGACACACCAAAGATGGATCCTCATCAAATAGCGATAATGAGGAGAATTATGCCTTATTTGTAAAGGCACGAAAAGTTGAAGGAAAGGTGACCCATTCCAAATCATATTCCGGTCAGGTAGGAAAGAAGCGAGACTTGTCAAACCTAAGATTGTTTTCATTGTCATGAGTGTTGGCAATATGATGCAATATGTTGTTGTTGATGGAAACCTACTTGATGAAATCCTACTTGATGAGTTTCCTTTTGATAAGCAACCTACATGTTAAAGATGTAAAAATGATTTATCTACAAGTCAGTTCAAAAGTGACGGAGAAAGGAAATCTAGTTAGGATCAGAGAAATGATAAATATAATATGTCACAATGTATATGCACGTTTGATGAAGGAAACCCACGTACATACACTACTTGGTATACATCCAAAATTAATATATTCGTAGTTATTATGAAGATAATTCGCGTATACATGCGGGTACAAAGAAGAAAAGTCACGTATGCATTTTGCGCTCTAAAATTATGATACCAAGGGGCATTACCATGGTATTAGCCCACAATATTGAGACTTGTGTTGTCTATTTGATTCCGATCAAAAATACCATCAACAGTTGTGTGGTTTTGTCTCATGATATTGGTAAAGGCTAAATCTATATAAGGTGAAGAAGATCATAGTGCAAGGGCGTGTAGGTGTAAGGGATGTTATGGAATAATTCTCTCAGAAGTATATCTACATGGGATGAAATTTTTTTATTTGTAGATCTGAATCTATGATGCACCCTTGGATACAATGATGGATCAGGATCTCTAGACCTGAAATAAATATGTACTTGCATGATCTAATTATGATATATTTCGATCTGTGACGTGGTGCATGTTTTTTGAAGTGAAGTAAAGGAATCTGGGTAAGTTTATAGATCTGCATCTTTCTGTAGTAATAACATTTACAAATCTATAAGCTAGTTTGTCATGGTGAAAGCACATATACATGCGGCTTTGCCTCAACCAAAGTGTGTATGGAAGTCATGGTTTTCTGAAGCTTGTTGGATATATTATCTGTTTATTGCTCCTGTATTTCTGTTGTTTGTCAATCAAGTCTTCACGTAGATCTAGGTTGTTTGAATACTGTATATGCTTCTAAGTTGAATATGTACGAATCTGATTAATGAGTGAGTAAATATGTTTAAATGATGACTGACTCAATAAGAATTCAACATTTCTGATAATATGTATCTAAAAGCCTTAGATCTGGTTCTGAGACTGATCATATTCCATAAATTTAGTATTCTCACATCTATACGTAGCTTGGTGTAAAGGAAAGCGTGTATACACGCAGAATCAGTAAAGTGAAGTAGCGTATGTATTTTAAGATAATGAATGATCGGGGTTGAAATTTATTCTGCATACAGATTCTGAAATCTGGGTTTATTGTTGTGTTCTAGATATAGTCATCTCAATGTTCTGATTGAAATTTGGGTTAAGCTTATTGGTGTTGATTTTTATGAAGTGTTGTGTTGAAGCTGTGGGATCTAGTGTAAAAATTGATGAAACGTGGTCTGCAGTGGTTCTGAGGGTTGAAGCCTTTAGTGTGGAAGTAGAAGCTTCCTACCAGTAGAAGATGGTGTTCTAATTATGGGGTTGAAGCTCCCTTCCAGTAGTGGCTAGTAAACGAGATCAGGGGGTTGGAGCTCCCTTCCAGTAGCAGATGGAGAACGAGAGAAGGTTGCAATCTTCTGTTGGTAGATGCCTGCGTATTGATATGAGTCTACATCAGTACAATATTGTAAGCAGCTTTCCATATAATAAATATTGATGAAAGAGACGTCAACAACGGTGGTTTTCTCCTGAATTGGGTTTCCACCTTAAAATCCTGGAGTTCATGTGTATTTCTTATGTGTGATTATTTATTCTATTCTTACTACACATGTTTACTGCTTACTAAACATCTGATCAATGAATGCACATTTATTTAAGGAAAAAGTTATCTGCATAATAAGACCTCTGGTCGTACGCAATTTTTCTTAAAGATATCCATGTGTATATGCTATTTGGGTTCATTAAAGTCGCGTATAGAAATCAATAAGGAAAAATTAAAAGTTTTAAGTAAGTTATAAATATTTATTCACACCCCCACCCCCTGCTCAGTATTTTCCCCAACAACTGGTATCAGAGCAATTCCTTCTGAAGAAGCTTAATTGCTAGAAGGAAGATCAACTAAGACGAGCAATCAAGATGGGACCGCATCTATCAGGCCTCCTCTCTTCAACGGAAAAAATTTAATCTTCTGCAAGACAAGGACAATATCCTATCTTCAATCTCTTGGAGCAGATGTATGGGCTATAGTTGAAGGAGGTTATCAATATCCAGCTTCAGTTCCAGTAAATCCAGCCGCAAGAAAGAACTATGAAACCAATGAAAAGGCAGTCAATGCATTATTGGGAAGTTTGACTGAATCAAAATTTGTCAAAATCATGCAGTTGAATACAGCAAAGGATATATGGGAAAAAATAATTCTGAGCTATGATGGTGATGCGAAGGTAAAAATTTCTAAACTCAAAACTCTCAGAATTCAATATGAGAAACTCAGAGTGCATAATGAATAAATAATTTCTAGATTCTTCTTACATCTAGATGATATTGTAAATTGTATGAGAAATATGGCTGAAACCATAACTGACACTACTCTAGTAGAAAAGTTTTTAAGATCTCTAACTCCAAAATTCAAGTCAAAAGTTTCTGTTATTGAAGAGAAGCATGATCTACAAACTCTTACTATTGTTAAACTTCATGGGATTTTGACTACATGTGAAATCATGAAAGGAGGTCCATCTGAAGTAAAAAAAAGATGTCTTTAGAGATGCTGCAAAAGGAAAGGACGTAAAATAACAAGAAGGATAAAGGTATGTTTCAGAAGAGGATGAGATAAAATTTTTAAAGAAGGTACAACTTGGCACTGGAAGGTTCAGAGGTAAGCTTCCTTTTAAATTTTTTTCTTGTGGAATATTTTGTCATTATGCTGCTAAATGTCCCCATAATGGTAACCATGAAAAGGGAAAGGAAGTGGAAAAAGGAAATAAGAAATAGTTTATCAATAGAAAAATATATTATACTCATGAAGATAGTGATGGTCTATCAAATCGTGAAGGAGGAGAATATGATCAAGATATTAGACTGCTCATGTATTTTGAAAAATATTCTAGTGAGGCTAAAGATTCTTTTATGGATAAATTAGAAGAAAGTGATTTTTTTGAAGAAATAAATCATCTCAAAATATGTTTGGAAGAAAAAAAAAATCGATATATACTCTAAAGAATTAGCTTACATAAAAGGAGAAGAACAATGAGAAATTAGAATGTGAAATAGTAAGTCTAAGAAAGGAAATTGAGAAAGTGAAAACTTTAAATCTTAGATTTCCTAAAGGATATGAAACCTTAGATGAAATTATCAAGGTACAACTCTCTCCTCTTCTAAATATAGGTCTTGGATATATCGGAGAATCCTCTCAGTCTTCAGCACCAATCTATCTAAATGTAGCTAAAGCCAGCCAACAACATTTTGTCACTCAACAAAAGAAAAAATATACCACCCAAGTAAAGCATGAACACTTCAATTCAAGGAAGAAAAATAACAACAATATCAATCAATAGGTAAACATAAATAGAAAATTTCATGATCACATAAATTTATTCTTTAATGGACAATGTTTCCCATGTCATAATTTTAGTCATAATGTTGTACAATGTGTTGCATACAAAACCATCATGACCAGAGAAGCTAGAAAGCAAATAAATGAGACTCGAGTAAAGAAGAATACTTATAACAATTGTTCTCCTCTTCAAGGAAAAATTGAATGTTATTATTGCAATAAATTTGGACATGAAGAACCTAAGTGCAGGAGAAAACTTCAACGAAAAGAACATATACCCACAAAATCCAAGGTATGGAGAAAGAAGGATTCAGAAGTTGAAAGTTGTGGCATAGTGTTATTTGCAGAAGGAGAAGAAAAAATATTGGTACATTGATAGTGGATGCTCAAAACACATGAAAGGTGATAAAAATAAACTTCTTTCATATAAGGCATTAGAGAAATAAAAGAATGTTACTTTTGGAAATGACTCTCCTGCTATCATTAAGGGTAAAGGTTTTGTGTTTCTAAAATAAAAGGTTAAATATAACAGTGTTATGTATGTGGATGGATTAAAGAATAACTTTTTTAGTGTAAGAGAAAAATGTGATCAAGGAAATGAATTTGTCTTTAGTTCAAAAGAATGTGTATTACATGAACTTGACACAGGAAAAATGGTGATAAAAGTAACTAGAACACCAAGCAATATGTATATATTGAAAGGTGGCGAAGAGGAATGCTATTTAGGTAAATCTATAGAAAATTGGTAATGGCACAGAAGATTGGGACATTTGAGCTTCTCTTAAATAAGAAAATCTAGCAGACTCAAATTTGTTCATGATATTCCCAACATCACTCTGTGTGAAGTACCATATGCAATTCATGCCAATTTGGTAAGCAAACCAGGGTGCAATTCAATGCAAAGATGGATCAGCAAGTAAGCCTTTTGAACTTATACATACTGATCTATGTGGTCCTGTAAGGAAAAGGTCACCGCATGGAGAAAAACACTATATTTTATTTATTGATGATTTCTCTAAAATGTGTTAGATCGGTTTACTAAAACATAAAGATGAAGCATTTTAACAACTTAAGATCCTCAAAGCTTTGGTTGAAAATGAATTAGATCTAAAAATCAAATTTCTTTGATCTTACCATGGAGGAGAATATATATAAGGTGAATTATTTGATTCCTGTGAACTTCATGGCATAAAAAGACAATTTTTTGTAGCTAGAACCCCACAAAAAAATGGTGTGGCAGAAAGAATGAATAGAACGGTTCAAAAAATGGCTCATGCTATGCTTGATGAATCTAGAAATCTCGATAACATTTCGGGAGAAGCATCACATACTGCAGTAAATATTCTTAACAAGGCTCATGTTCATGTGAATAGTGATAAAAATCCTTATGAGCTCTGGTATGGTAATCTTCCCACTACTAAGCATTTTAGAGTTTTTGGAAGCAAATGTTTTATTAAGAAAAATGATGAAAAACTTGGTAATTTTGAGCCTAGAGCAGATGAAGGAATATTTCTTGGATACTCTTCTAGAAGTAAATCATATAAATGTTACAATAAAATACTTCAGATGATTTTTGAATGTATTGATGTTGTAATTGACGAGTCTCTCACAGCTCCTAAAAGGGAAATAACAACAACAAATGAAGATTATGATGATGTATATTTTCCCTCATCAAATAGAAAAAATATACAAGGAGAACCCAATGAAGCACCAGAAGAAGATATATCTAAAAAATATTCATCCAGTTATGTTCAAAAGAGTCATCCAGAATCCCAAATTCTGGGAGAAAAGGGATAAGGTGTCCAAACAAGAAGAAATCTTGTAGCATCCCCTAGCTATCTTGAATTCTCATCCACTATTGAACCACTAATTCTATATCAAGCTAGTAAATATGAATTTTGGATTCAAGCCGTGAATGAAGAACTTGATCATATTGAAAAGAATCATAGTTGTGAATTGGTTCCAAGACCTTATGATAAAAATGTTATTGGAATAAAATGGATATTCAAAAACAATTTAAATGAAAATGGAGATGTTATTACAAACAAATCTATAATTGTTTGTAAAGGGTACGCTCAACAAGAAGGTATAGACTTTGAAGAAACATTTTCTCCTGTAGCCAGACTTGAAGCCATAAGAATTTTTCTTGCTTTTTCAAGTTTTCTACAATTCAAAGTTTATCAAATGAATGTAAAATCTGATTTCCTCAATCGTGATCTAGAAGAAGAATTTTATATAGAACAACCAAAAGGATTCATTCTGGGAAATGATGAAAAACTTGTTTGCAAACTTAAAAAGGCTTTATATGGTCTCAAACAGCCTCCTCGGGCATGGTACTATCCTCTTGAAAAATATCTTCAACAACAAGGTTTCACAAACAGATCTGTTGACAGTAAATTATACACAAAAATTGAAAATGATAAACTATTGATTATTGTTGTGTATGTTGATGACATCTTTTTTGAAAGTAATGAAGAGTCGATGAGCCAGAAATTTTCTTCCGTTATGCAACAAGAATTTCAAATGTCATTACTTGTGGAGCTAACATATTTTCTTGGCTTACAAGTCCAACAAGCAACATATGGCATATTTCTATCACAAGAAAAATATCCTAAGTAAATTCTGAAGAAGTATGGGATGGAAGACTGCAAAATTGTGAGTATTCCAATGGTAACTATATGTAACCTCAGTTATCATGATGATTCTCCGATCGTGAATCAACAAGATTATAGATCCATGATTGGAAGTATTCTTTATCTAACTGGGACAAGACCATAAATTATGCATGCAGTTGGGATTGTTGGACGATTCCAAGCTAATCCAAAAGACTCCCACCTTCAGGCTATAAAAATAATATTCAAATATCTAAAAGGGCCTCAAGACTTTGGTATATGGTGTCCAAAGAATGCCGATCTCACTCTTCATGCTTACACAGATGTGGATTGCACTAGAAATGTTGATGATCGAAAAAGCACTAGTGGTGGTGCATTCTATATGGGGCCCCAATTAGTATCTTGGTTTAGCAAGAAACAAAGTTATATTGCCTTATCTATAGCGGAAGAAGAATATGTGGCTACGCATCATGTTGCACACAATTTCTTTGGATCATGCAGACATTACAATATATTCAAATCAAATTTTCACCTTCCATCTCCATTCTATGTGATAATACAAGTGTCATTAG
The DNA here is from genome assembly GCA_034641835.2 of Pinus albicaulis. NCBI lineage: Eukaryota > Viridiplantae > Streptophyta > Pinopsida > Pinales > Pinaceae > Pinus > Pinus albicaulis. The sequence goes on from CM076584.1 coordinate 1,400,038,417, forward strand.
TATCTTGAAAAATCATGTTATGCATTCCAAGACCAAGAACATTCCTATCAAGTATCACTTCCTACGTGAACAAGTGCTTGAAAAAAAGGTTAAATTGCAGTATGTTCCCTCTAAAGAACAAGTTGTAGATATATTTACTAAAACTATTCCCAGGGAAGCATTCAAATATCTCAGAAACAAGCTAGGATTTGTCTCTGCCTCTCTTATGAAATCTTCTTAATTTCAGAGGATTAAATTTGGTACACTAGTTTGATAAAGGCAAATTGTGTATATACGCGAGTTTCTGTGAATAAAACCGCATATGATTTTTTCTAACATAATTTTTCTGGCTCAGTTTTCAGAACAGTCTATGGTGTTGTTGGATAATCTCTATTGTTGTTCTGGTATTCATTTTACTGTACCTTTATTTGATATTTATCTCCTTGATGAAGATTCTTTGATGATTTGGTTGTTGAAGGTGTTCAGGATGCACAAGTTTAGGGGGAGCACCTGCCTTGTTGAAAAGGATGCATTGTTGGAATTCTGATTGGTTTTTGCATTACGATCTCCTGTTTGAGATTCTATGGTCTTAGTTATACAAAGTTGTGTCTTTTATTTGATGAAAAGGTCATTTTTAGACCTATGATGTAAATTTGTTATAGTCATTCATGTACGGACTAGTTCAAATTTGTAACCCACTTGGTTGGGTACTTGAGTCAAATATGTAGTTCCACTTGGTTGGATAATTGATGTAAGTATGAGTCCTTGGTGATAGGAATGGTCATGCTCGGTTCAGTTATAAAGTCATGTAACTCTTTGAAAATTATTTCTGAATATTTAGCATGCACTCAGGGGGACCATGGTCAATACAGTGCACATCAGATCTGCAGAGCTCTTCTTTCTCCAAGGAAATAGAAACATTAGTTTGGTAATCTGCCCTTTTCCTTTGATGTCAAAGGGGGAGAGTAAATTGGTGTTTGAATAATAATGTTGTGGTGGTGATCAATCACCATCATGGTTTCCATTAAGTCCAAAGGGGGAGATTGTTGGAAATATGATGCAATATGTTTTTCTTGATGGCAACCTACTTGATGAAGTTGTCCTTGATGGAAACCTACTTGATGAGTTTCCTTTTAATAAGCAATTTATGTGTTAAGGATGTAAAAATGATGTATCTACAGGTTAGTTCAGAAGTGACAGAGAAAGGAAATCTCGTTAGGATCAGATAAATGATAAATATAATATGTTACAATGTATACACAGGTTTGATGAAGGCATCCCATGTACATATGCTACTCGGTATATAGGCAATATGTGTATACATCCAAAATTAGTATATTCATATTTATTATAGAGAGAAGTGGCGTATACACATGGGTATGAAGAAGAAAAGTCATGTATGCCTTTTTCATTTTAAAATTATGATAGCAGGGGGCATTACCATGGTATTAGCCCATAATATTAAGCATTGTGTCATCTATTTGATTCTATTCAAACATACCATCGGTAGTTGTGCGGTTTTGGCTCATGGTACTGGTAAAGGCTAAATCTATATAAGGTGAAGAAGATAATAGTGCAAGGGCATGCAGGTGTAAGGGATGTTACTGAATACTTCTCTCTAAAGTATATCTGCATGGGGTGAAATCTTTTTTATTGGTAGATCTGAATCTATGAGGCACCCTTGGATACAATGATGGATCAAGATCTCTAGACCTATAATGAATATGTACTCGCATGATCTAATTATGAGATCTTTGGATCTGTGACCCGGCACATGTTCGTTGAGGTGAAGTAAAGGAATGTAGGTAATTCTATAGATCTTCATCTTTCTGTAGTAATAACATTTACAGCTCTATATGCTAGTTCGTCACAGTGAAAGAGCGTATACATGCTACTTTTCCTCAGCCAAAGCGTGTATGGAATTCACGACTTTCTTAAGCTTGTTGGAGAGGTTATATGTTTATTGCTATTGTATTTCTATTGTCTATCAATGAAGTCTTCATATATATCTGGGTTGTTTGAATACTGTATATGCTGCTAAGTTGAATATGTAAAAATCTGATCAATGAGTGAGTAAATATGTTTAAATGATGACTGACTGAATAAGGGTTCAACATTTCTGAAAATATATGTGTCTGAAAGCCTCAAATCTAGTTTTAAGACTAATCATATTCCATAGATTCAGTATTCTCGGATCTATAGGTAGGTTTGTGTGAAGGAAAGGGCATATACACGCGGAATCTATAAAGTGAAGTAGCATATGTATTTTAAGATAATGAATGATCAAGGTTGAATTTTTTTTTGCATACAGATACTGAAATCTGGGTTTATTACTATGTTCTGGTTACATTCATCTCACTGTTCTGATTGAAATTTTGGTTAATTTTATTGGTGTTGATATTTATGAGTTGTTGTGTTCAAGTTGTGGGATCCAATATGAAAATTCATGAAACGTGGTCTGTAGTGGTTCTGAGGGTTGAAGCATTCAATGTGGAAGTAGAAGCTTCCTTCTAGTAGAAGTTGGTGTTCTGATCAGGGGGTGAAGCACCCTTCCATTAGTGGTTGGTAAAAATGATCAAGGGGTTGGAGCTCCCTTCCAGTAGCAGCTAGAGAGCAAGAGAAGGTTGTAGCCTTCTGAAGGTAGATGCCTGCATAATTATATGAGTCTGCAGCAGTACAATATTGTAAGTGTTTTTTCATATAATAAATTTTGAAAATAGAGATGACAGCAATGGTGGTTGTCTCCCAAATTGGGTTTCCACCTTAAAATCTCAGTGTTCATGTGTATTGCTTATGTGTTATGATTTATTCTATTCTTACTATACATTTTTACTACTTACTAAACATCTAATGAATGAATTATGCACTAATTTAAGTAAAGAATTATCTGCATAATAATATCTATGGTCATATGCAAGTTTTCTTAAATATATCTATGTGTATACACTAGTTGGGTTCATTAAAGTACGTATAGAAATCTGTAAGGAAACAATAAAATTTTTAAGTAAGTTATAAATACTGATTCACCCTCCCCCCCCGTATTTTCCCAACAGTTAGCTTGGACACTATGCTACAAAGTGTCCGCACAAGAAGACTAGTAAGAAGCCCTCAGGAGGAGAGGGAGGTGAAGCACTTGCTTCAGAGTTTGAGTTGTATTTCATCGTGATCACATCCATGGTGTAATTGGTGGTGGGTTCTATGTGGTACTTACATATTTTAGTTTCATTCCATATGACTTGCAACAAATAATTATTTAGTAGCTTTGAGGATAAGGATCTCCAAATTCACATCGAGATGGGATATGGCAGGATGGATAGTGCTACAGGCATAGGTACAATTACCTTTAAGAGGGATTCAAGTACTCCTCTGATGTTAAAATATGTCATGTATTTTCCTGGTTTAAAGAATAATTCTTTTTTTATTTCTATGTTGGAAGACCGTGGCTATGATGTGATATGTAGTGAATAAAAGGTGTTTCTTTCTCATAAAAAGGTTTTCCTTCATCATAAAGCCACAGAAAAGGTGAAAAATATTGGGGTTCGAGTGAAAAACCTATACAAATTGGATTTATAGAATATTGTGCTTCCTTGAGCACGAAAGCAGAGGAAGTGGAGAGTTGATACATCAATGAGTTATGGAACAAGAGATTGGACCTTCTACACCATGAGTTTTTGAATATCATGGAACATATTTCTACAAGACTTCCAAAGGCTACACTTGCATAATGATATACATGCAAACGATGTATATTTGGGAAGTATACCAAAGAAACCTTTAATGATAAGGAAAGTGGATCAAAGGTGATCCTTAAGAGAGTTAACTTAGACATATGTGGACCATTCTCAATAGATTCCATAGCAAAACATAGGTATTATGTGATTTTTGTAGATGATTTTTCACACAAGTGTTGGATTTTCTTCATGTAGAAGAAATATCATAAGTTTTCCAAGTTTTTTGAGTTCAAGGCACTTGTTGAGAAAGAGATCGGGAAAAAGGTGAAGGATTTGAGGGACGACAATGGTGGAGAATATGTCTAATGAATTCAAGAACATATGTGCTTCAGAAGGAACTTGAAGAGAATTAATAGCACCTCATAATCCATATCAAATGGGTTTGCATAAAGGAATAAAAAAATTATTGTGGGAGAAGCATGAGCTATGTTTCATGATCAGGACCTACCGTTGCATATGTGGGCAGAAGAATGCAATACAACAATATGCGTGTAGAACAAAAGCCCTCATCAGATACTTGGGATGAGTACACAAGACGAATATTTTTCAGGTAAGAGAAGAGATTTGTTTCATTTTAAAAATTTTGGTTCATCAGTTTATTCCCATGTGATCAAAGGTGCCAGGAAGAAGTTGTAGTAAACAACTGAGTTGGGGGTATTTGTGGGGTACATTGATACGTCTCACAACTATCGGGTGTAATTTTCAGCACACGAGATGGTAGTGGTGAGAAGAGATGTGAAATTCGATTAAGAGAAGGACATGAAAAATTACCTTGAGAGGGAGCTTCAGCTGCATGCAGTTGAGGACTCTTGGCTCCGAAAGAAAAACCTCAATACATGGAGAAACCACAAGAAGAGGTGTGGAGAGTCAAAGAAACCACTCATGCAGACACATCTCGAGACAAAAGGAAGCGGACCAAAGAGGCTGACAAGTTGTCTCTCTATGCTAGAGAGCATGTGGGAGCACCCACATCACAACGCAGGTAGAGAAGGACCCCATAGTAGTACACTAGACACATGGATATTATGAGCGAAGGTGTGGAGATAGAACCATCCTCTTTTGAGGAAGCAGTGAAGAAACAAATTTGGGTTGATGCCATGGTTGAGGAGTATGAATCCATTATCAAGAAAAAATGCATGGGAAGTTATCCCAAGAACAAAGAGAAAGTCCATTGTAGGATCTAGGTTTATCTACAAGGTGAAGTAGGTAGCATATGGGAGTGTGGAGAAGCACAAGGAAAGATTTGTGGCTAGAGGGTTCTCTCAAGTGGAGGGGATTTATTATGATGAGACTTTTGCACCTATCACAAGGTACTCATCAATGAGATACATCCTTTCACTCTCAGCATAGATGGTGTTATCACTCATTAGTTTAAAAAATTTTCTTAATAGGGTCATGCAAGTCATTGACCAACAGGATGAGGTTTCCTAAGCCATTTCAATGTGATATATGATTTTTTTTTCATTTTTGAAGCCTATCCTAAGTTTAATGTTCACCTTCATTCATGCCACTTCAATCAAATCAGCCAGATATCATCTCAGTTTTCATTCCCCACACATTTAAACTCAAAATTTCACACTTGTCAGTTTTTTTAGAATTTTGTAGCGGTTTACAAAGGAAATCCGTAGATTTCACTACGAAACTGCCTAATAATTTCGTAGATAATCTGTCAACGGCCTAACTATCTTCGCTACGAAAATGTATTTTTTCAACCAGGGTTATCAAATCTTTGTGAGGTGTCAGTTTATGATTAGAGGAGTAAAAGTGGAGGTCGTTGAAGGTCATTATGGTAAGTTTCAAATGTACACGGGTGTGTTTGATGTAATCATCATCCTTTTTTCTTGCATTTGTTATGATTAAAACCCAATTTTTCAGTTAACATTTTTAAACCTCACCAAAAATAACCTTTTTTCATATTATTTTTTATCCTTTCATGTGAGTCGATCCCTGGAGAGTTGCTTCATCGATCCAACCAGGTTGTTGTCAAATTCAAATTCTGTAGGTGTCATCAGAGTGAGGCAGTGAAGACTATAAAGAATTCATGGCTACAAGAAAAAAAATGAACAATGGTGGCCATTGTCACAGGTATGAACCCATGGATTTGAAATTACTGAATAAATAACCTACTGCAATGTAGCGTTTTCAGGAGGACTCGTTGCTTGCAATTCTGCCAGAGGTTGCAGGGTTTTCATGCACAAGTTTCAAAGGATTTTACCACTAAGTTTACTGGAACAGCATCGAAGGTTGGAGAATATTGCACCAAATTAATACTTGTTGTGTTTTTCCATTATTAGTAATATATAGTGACATTATACTTCCAGACCTGAGATTCTAATGAGGTGTTTAATGTTTTGTTGCTCTATATCTTTTACGTCTAATCACTTGCACTGAATTTTATCTCTAATTACTCAGAATTAATGCTATCATGCTCTAACTTCCTTTAGGGGTTAAATTGTTTTGCTTTCCTCATATTATGTGTATGAATCATCCTTATTAAGAACCTTTATTTGTCTCAGCTTCCATGTGAAGAATTATTGTCACTAAATTTACTGATGTTGACTCCATAGCCAAATGGTAGCAAGCCTTCATTTTTCAACCTACAATCAAACAAAACCAAGTCATAGTTAATAGAGTTAGCCATCTATTAGTATTTATATTGAAAATAATAAATCCCCTTTGAGAGAGCCCTCACAAACTAAATAGGCTAATCTTCAGTTAGAAGTGGTTTGAAAGAGTAAAATTGAGTTGATTGATGAGAAGCCTGTCAAGATCAATTTGGTGATAACATTTTTGTGCATCTGTGGGGACTCTGAAGACATATTTCCCGAAGTTTTTATGCAAACAGTGAAGCTAAAATATTGGAGATAGTAGGAGCTCAGAATTTTTTCGAGGTTGCAGAAAATACCTTGGTGAGTACATTAAAAATTTTCATTTTTACAGGTGGTTTCAGGAAGGAGATATACAAGGAGAAATCCAGATCCTAACCCACCTACCATTATGGATAATCCAAACAAAATTTCTAGAGGAATTTAAAGCAGCTCTTCAAAATCAGGTATTCCATCACATTCAAGAGCTTTGTCCTCTAGAATTTTTTGAAGTCCTAAAGATAAGAAATTTAATGATAAAATTCAGGAAGTTTTGTTTAGGTCTAAGAGTGAAAATGAATTGAATAATATTATTCTAGACTTGCAAAGACTAGGTATTGATACCTCAACCTTAGTAACCAAAAAACAAAGAGAAGAATTATGGGAAAAAATTACATTAGAGTTGTTATTAGAAAGAGAGCCTTTTGAAAATTTAAAGGAGTTAGACCCATTTTAATTCTTGCTGAGAATAAAATATAGTATACCTCTACCTGAGTATTCCCAGAAATACCATAGTCCCTATTACTATGGCTGGAAATGTTCCACTTCCACCTCCTCCTCCTGCACCTACTAGATATGCTCCACTTGTCCTCCCATATGTACTTAATGCCCTCCCAAGTAAATACTCAACTAGAATTAAAACTTGGGAAAGTGATGAAGAAATAACAACTCAGGAACATGTAGACCAATTCAATGATTTCATAGACAGAGAGGAGGTATACCATGAAGATGTTAAAATGATACTTTTTGATAAATTTTTCACTAGTGAGGTCAGAAAATGGCTTAAAGCCCTAGCTCTAGGAAGCTTTCAGAATTGGAATCAGTTTGAGGATAGTTTTTTGAGAAAATGGTAGAATAGAACAAACCCAGTGCAGGCCCTGACAGAATACAATAGTTTAAAAAGAGCTGTAGATAAAACTGTCCAAAATTTATCCAAGAGATTTAACAATGTTTGTGACTCTATACCTGCTCATCTTAAACCTCCCCTAGGAGCTGCCCAATTATGTTATGCTGAGGCATTTGATTATGATTTCTCAATTCTTCTTAGAGAAAGAGAATTTTCTTCTCTAAAAAAAATGAAAAATTATGTTGTGAAAATAGAAGTGAACATGATAGCAACTAAGAAGTGTAAGATGGGTAAAACAAAACTAAAAGAAGAAGAAAATCCTACTACCTCAGATGATGAGTTTGATTCTATGATGAAGACTATGGATAAACTCATGGATAGACTTGCCCTTGGAACTACTTCTTCACCTCCTACACAACATGATCCTTAAATTTGAAATTCACAGTTTAGAATTCCTCAGAAACAGGAAATTCAAAGAGAAAACATAAATCAACATGACCCTCAAGTGAGGCCTCCTTTTTAGTAAACTTTAATTGATGAAGAAGAAACTTAGCCTAATATTCAAGAAGACTCCAACCATTGCTTAAATGAAAACATGTATGAGATGTTTTTTACCAAAGACGAGCATGATGAATCTAATCATGATTTGAATACGGATGAGGGACAATATGATCATCTAAATGGTTATGAACATGCTATTTTTGAGATGCATAAGCAGTCCAATATGAGAAACGGAAATGTTCCCATCACTACAAATAAAACATAATCAAAGAAGGATTTTGTTGGCTTGAGGGGTCCTAACCCAGGTTCATATTTAAGGTTTGCCAACAAACCCATATAATACTGGCCCTTTCGGCAATGACCTACTTGTGTAAGCCAAGGTATCACCCAAAGTAGTATGGGAGGGTGCTAGAACCAGGTTTATGCACCCTGAGGGAAAGAGGGTTAATGGGGCGGCCTTGTTGAGATCTATCAGGTTCACACAGAGCAGTCTTAATGCGGAGGCTTTAACAGTATAGAAACGAAGCTCATAAACCCATAGAAAGCATGTAAACATAAACAAAGAAACTACTATTAAGCAGATCTCAGTAATATTTCCGCATCCACATGCTTATTAATATTAATCAATAAACAAAATCACCATAAACACATCCAGTGCTTATAACACAGAGATATGATCGAATATATTTATCATTCATTAGCTTCCAAAATGCACTTACAGACCCGATTCCCTACCCATGCACACAGCATGACTAAGGATCTCCATGCACACAGCTAGCAGGAGTCCTTACCAAATACAACCCAAAACAGATCTTAATAGTTCACAACTGTCATCAATCGTACTTAGCCTACCTCTAGACTCAATCTATCCATCTATTTATATCATCATAACCTATGATATCCTGTGGTTTTCAGAGTCCTGGTCTACCCTTTAACCCATTACAATACATTGGGGGCTTTGACCAGTCGCAAAGCCCCTGAGCTAGACTAATTACTACAAAATTTATATCAAAAACGCAGCTAGGGGACCCCGTTCCAGTAGGCCCCCAACACAACCTTCTGACTCGTCTCGAGTCACAGCAGCCGTTGGGTTTTCATTTTCACCTGAAGCTACTTGATGGCATCGAACGGAGGGGGAAAAAAACCTTCACTCTACGTGACAATGTTTTGTGAAATTTCCATAATTTTTTATGAAGTTGGGCCTTTGGTGGAAGCGGTAACACTTTCCAATGTCTAATTCAGCTTCTTGATCGCTACATCCAAATCCTCGAATAACTTGAGGGCTTCATCTGCCCAGGGCTTGAGATGGTCACTAAGGACCTTATTCTTGTGGCGTAGCCCCTTAAGGTCATCTCTAAGTGTGTGACTGTCTCGTAGACATGCTAAGCGTTAGGATGGAATCAGAGTGGGTGTTGTAGCTTCCATTTGCTCAAATTATTCTTCCTTTTGGCGCATCTCTTGGATAAATTTGTGTAGGAGAAGGTCGCTTTGTACCGTAGACCATAGCTACATAGATGTCTCAAACAATTCGGCACCCTTGACAATATGTGCTGTAATAGTATTTGTAGCTTCTGTGACTAATGCAGCTCTTTGGGCACACACCTCAGGAGGGGTCTCCGGCTGCAACTTCGCTTGCAGCACAGCAATATACTGCTCCATCTCAGCTTTAACATTCTGCATTTTAGTCTGAGAAGCTTTCAGGGCTACGACTAGTCCTTAAATCTTGGCTTGTAGGGTGGCAAAGGCTGAAATGTCCTCTCTCACATCTTCGCAGAGTCTGTTGATCAGACATTCCAACTCTGTATGCTACGTGGTGGTAAGGATGCATGCGGCCTATGCCTGGGAGGCCTTGATAGTCTTTTCTGTGATGGTTTTCTCTGCCTCACTTAATTTTTTCTATGCCAGTCAGTCTCTGTGCTATATTTCTTCAAAGAGGGACGTATGGAAAACCTGCAGCGGCTCGCCCTAAAGCCATGCTAAGTCAATATAGATTTCTGCGCAGGCCTGGACTTGTGTGCACAAGCTAGGTAGACTCAGAGTTAATGTTGGGCCCCGCAAGGGGCAGAGTCAACTCTCGTTTTTGGAGATCAATGCAGTGATGGTAGTGGGCTAGCTCGCTTGAGGCTGCCTCACGTGAACCACGCTTGTTTGCAGGGTATCGAATTTGAGTTGAAGGGCATGGAGCTCAGACTGTAATGCAGTGACTATGGAATTCTACTACTCTTACAAGGCAATCGAGTTGTCCTCTAAAGCGATGGTGACCACATCTACAATTTACTCCAAATCCTCCTCGGTCAAAGCAACCGCAATTTCCCTACCGGGCCTCATAGTCCACTGCTTCGTTCGTCAGCCGTTGCGGGGCTCAGTTGTTCGTTTCATGCCAGGTGATGATCTTGCAACCTATCCATCTAGGCCCTTAGTTTCCATGTCCTGTTGTGACTCTTGTTCCACACCAAGTGTCGTATCTGGTGGAACATCCATCCTGGTGGTGCCTTCTGGGCCACAGCCTTCTAAGTCCTTGGCAATATCAGGCGGGGTGGTGGTGTTTGGATTTGTTCTTGTACCAACAGTGGCTATAGTGACACGGTCGTTTGACTTGAATCCCAATTTCCATTACTGCAGCCAAGTGGTGATGAGTCGATCAATTTCCTCATCGGCAACCATGTAGGGGAGAAAAATCCAAGCTGGATCCTTACAGCCTTGAATCTTCACGTTGTGCATCGTAACTTGAAATTCCATGATGCTCTTATACATTTCATACACTATTGGAGACAGATGTGGTCGGGAATGAATTTCTGCTGCGAGCGCGTCATCAAACATACCCAAAATATCTTATTTTCCTCGATATGCTTCGAATCCTTAGAATCCCACAAGTTTTCGTATTACGCCCCTTGGCACATATCAGGTTCAAGCTCAGAGAGGACTGATGCTTCAGGGGATTCCCATGCTGCCAAGGAAATTTGGAGCAGCAACAAAGAGTAACAAAATTCCTTCCCATGGTCCAGTGCCTCATGCACATTTTCCAAAAACTCTGTGTGAAGCAACTACAACCAGTTAAAGCATACCCACTTTTTGTAGCAGCCAGCAAGCTAAATTACATAGGCAGGGACAATATTTACCTAGCACTTGCGCATCATTTTGAAAGCCAGCGGCAGGGTACCTATGCACACTCTAGGGTGAGAGATGGTTCCTACCAGGAGCACCCTTTTGTTTCGTTCTACATGATAGTATTTATGCACCTTGTCGATGATTTGTTGCTCATACTTCTTGTTGACGCACTCCATGGGATTTGGCCCTTGGATGAGGAGACTAATAATTTAGTGAACTAGGGTGGCGTCGATGGAAATGCAGTCTTGGATCCACAAGTTGTCATCATGGACCAGGGCTAGCAGTTGTTGCACAACTAGGTCGGCGATATTGTATCGACAAAAGTGGGGTATTTGAAGAAAATATAATAACCTGAGCCTGCTAACTTGTGTGCCCATAACATTGGCACTACCTTTAGCATATTATCATCTAGTACTCTTTCAAGGTATAACTCAGGTGCCAATTCTAGGAAGGCCTCCAGGTTGGCAAGGTCGCGATCGTCAAACTTAACTGAGGGGAGATTTTTGAACACTTATTCGATTATAGGGACTTCATCATCAACTAGAAGCATATGCAGATAGGAGTGAAAAATATTGAGATTCTTGGGCATGCACACCAAGTCTCTCCTAGGTCGGACATATGGCAGTAACTAAGTTAGCGAGGCTACAAGTAGCGCTTCTTCATGAGCAGAGAGAGGTTGCTTCACAGGGTGACGCAAGCGTGCCTTAGGCACCTTCCTAGGGGATTTCACATTCTGAGGGGACGTGCGTGGTTTCCTCACAACCCATTTCATAGTTCTCCCCTACCCTTTCTCCTGGCCTTTTTCCTTATTCTTTTCCGTTCTCGCCTTCTTCCCCTTAGTCGGCATCGACACGACCTCTTCAACTTTAGGAGTTACTTCCAATACTTCATCGGAAGCTATCTTGGCAGAGGTCGTAGCCTGCAATGATTCAGTGGGGTTGGTAGCAGTCATTATTTCTTGGAAGATGAACTCAAGGTTGCTACTATCAGAGGGGGTAGCACATCCAGACATGAACAGAGTACAATATTTACCGAGAATTGTGAGGCACAAGAATTTTTGGAAACAAGGAACCCAATTCTAATCTGCCTTCCTCTTTTTATAGCTTCGGATGGTTAAAAATGGTCGGATGAAACTTATTTGGAACTTACCATCAAAGAAATGGTAAAAAACCTCCAAAATCGCCACATTTATTGCCAACTTCCCGCTCCTTTAAACAGTAAAATTGACTTTTTACCTAGCTTTACTATTCCAACGGCTAGCTTTCGTAGCTGCGTATTACTTCTGTACACCCAGTGCACCCTTTTGTGCCTCCTAACCTGTGGATGACCCCTGCATGTACACTAAGCCTATCTTCGTTTTTCCTCTAACCTGCATGCAGCCATCCTGATACAGCTACTCCGACCATATAGTCATTTGGTATGTATTGAGTTGTCCCTATATGTTTTTATATGGTTTCCATTAATGTATTCTGGCAGGGGGTCTTTGCGCAATGTAGCCAATCTCATCACATTGCCATCTGTAATTTCTGTTACGACGTAAGGTCCCTACAACCAGTGTTTCCAGAAATTCCATGGGCGGTGTGCAAAATGGCTTTCATATAGTAGTACAAGATCCTCTTCTTTAAACAACTTCTGTTAGATATTCCTATCATATCTGGCTTTTTCTTGGGCCCTCTAAACTTGCTGATGAAAGTTAGCAATGAGCCAATCCTCCTCTAAGGTGTCTAGCTGCACTAAGCATTCCTCCATGATATTGGAATCTACCATGTTTGTAAAGGTCATGATGTGCAGGCTAGGGACGATATACTCCATGGGAACAATGGCCTCCTTCCCATAAACCATCTGAAATAGTGTTTTCCTAGTCAATTTCTTGCACGTAGTCTAGTAGGCTTAGAGTACTAACGAGATGCACACATCCCAATCACTTCGATCCACATTACAGACCTTGGTAAGTGCATGTTCTAGAATTTTATTAAAATCTTCCACTGTTCCATTTTCCTGTGGGTGATATGGGGTACTCTTCGCATGGTGGATCTGGAACTCCTCAGTCAAAGAGTGAATTTTTTTGTTAATGAAATGTGTACCTATATCACTCATCAAGATCGTTGGACAACTGAACCTGGTTAAAATATGCTCAAAAATAAAGTGCACAACAGTATCTGTAGTGCAATCCTTCACATCTTGTACTTCTACCCATATAGTTACATAATTAGTTGCAGTGATGATGTATCGGGAACCTGTCTTCTTACCCTAGGGATTGATGGCTCCAATAAAGTATATATCCTATTTACCAAATGCTTTCAGGGCCATCTGTGGTTGTAGGGGTATCTCATCCTTGCACGACAGTCTTCCTATCCACTGGTATGCATCATAGGCTTTACAATATGCATGGGAGTCGCTATGGAGTGTGGGACACCACAGCCCAGCTCTTAATACCTTCTACACAGTTGCTTTTCCTACATAGTGACCTCCTGCCACTGCATCATGGGCTTTGGATAGAATGGCTTGTTGTTCATGCTCCAGTACATATCTTCGCAGTACCTCATGAGCTCCAAGCTTATACAGTTAGCCCGCAATGATGGTAAAGTCAGTTGCGCGGGTTACCAATTATTTCTTTTTTTGCACCGAGTAGCCTGCAGGTGCCATCCCCGTAGTTAAGAATTGAATGATATCAGAAAATTTCACATCAACCACCTTAATAGAAAATAGTTTCACATCGGGCAATCCTTCTTCCAGGTTAGTTGGCTCTTCACCACTCTCGATTCGGGACAAGTGGTCTGGTCCAACGTTTAGTCTCCCAGGCTTCACAATTATATCAAAGTCATATTCCTGAAATAGTAGTAACCATTAGAAAATATTCCCCCCCAACACAGGCTTATTGAATAGGTACTTCAAAGATGAGTGATTCGTGAACATCTTGAAGTTCCCTCCTAGTATATAGTTTCGGTATTTCTGCAGGGCATACTCCATTTCCGGTCCCTCACGTTAAGTAGTAGAGTAATTACGTTTCATGCTAGAAAGAAAATGAAACCGGGTGGTCAATGCCCCCTTCCTTGAGTTGCATAAGTACAACTCCTAGGGCGATCCCTGAGGCATCCACATCGACATGAAAATCCTTCACCCAGTCAGGAAATATGAGGGTAGGTGCAGAGACCACATTTTCCTTAAGCAACTCAAAACTCTTATGACACTCTGTGTCCCAGAAAAAGATATGTCCTTCTTTAGCAGCTTCTCCATTGGTGCCATGATCAGTGCGTTCCCTTGAATAAACTTTCGATAGTAGCCCATGTGCCTGAGGATGGAGCACAGTTGTTTCTCATTTGTGGGAACTTCTAAATTGATGATAACTACAACCTTGGTGGGGCCAACCATCAACCCCTACCCACAGACCATGTGTCCTAACAAGATCCCGAAAGGTACACAGAATATGCACTTCTTAATGTTTAGGGATATATGGTGCTTTGTACACACATCTAGCATCATGCATAGGTTCGATACATGCTTCTTTAATAATCCCAACAGTATCCAATCATCAACGTATACTTCCAAAAATTTGTGAATGAATTCCTTGAACACTGCTACCACCACCCGTGAAAATATGGCAGGGGAATTTTTGAGCCCGTAGGGCATGACAGTGTACTAGAAGGGATTATGCACACAAGCATTTTTCAGCTTGAGTAGGTCTACACATATTCTTATTTCCCCTTTAGTCTTATTTTCTTGGACCACCAGAGGGCTTACCTAATCTGACTGTTCCACCAGATCGATGATACATGCGGTTATCATTTTGTCAAATTCTTCTCTGACTTTCTTCTTATATTTGGGGTTCAATTGGTAAGGTCATTGCTTGACAGGACATGCATCTAGTTTTAAGGTGATTCACATGACACCTAGGTCCCCTACAATACCCTTGAGTTCTGAAAATTTTGTAGGAAATATATCATCATATTCAGTGAGAAGTTTCGCGACTTTTCCCAAGGTATCATCATCCCAATAGTAACCAATTCTAGCCATCATGAGTTGTTCTACCTTTCCAATGTTGACTTCCCTTAATTTGAGAGGCTTAGTTACGTCTACCGCTAATAGTGGGGGTCCAACAACTGCGTGTTTGTCGTCAAACTCTACGATAGTGATATTTCATGGGTCCTCGTCACATTCCTCCATTCATAGATTTCAACAGTTGGAAATATCTTGCATTTGCACATCCCAATCTGGTCCTCCACACTCCACAGGAGGGTGTGATTCATCAAATACTAGAGCATCTATAACTTGCAGAGCTTCTTCTAATTTCTCAGTTCTACCTATCAACTCGAACTTCCCCAAAAAATCTTCCCTCATGGTGTCCCAGTGACGGGTGCACTGATGTAGCTCTGCATCCAAATACCATGTGGCAGGGATTGGTCCCAAGGCATGGATAAACATGTGGACCCATTCATCCCAAGTCCTTTCACACCATACCTCCATCCATATGGAAAAGTGCTTGCGTGGGTCCCCACAGCTGAGGAAAATCTCCATGTGTAGGTTGACTAGGGGTTTGAATCATAGGATCATCATTCTGCGACATTCCTCGTAATCTCGGAAGGTTCCCTTATGATTTTTCCACCACCATGTAGGGGTTGTATGCATAAATAGGTTAAGAACCCATATTATCCATTCCCTTAGGACTTCAGCTTTAAATGATCTAAGAAAATCCCTAACACTTCCAAAATCATCAAAATAAGGCAGATCTCTTACCTCTGAGGAGATACATCATGTTAGCCCCCCTATAAATTTTTGGCAAAAGAAAATTAGGGGGCTAGATTTTTTTTAGCCTTCAAGGAATGCATCTCCCCTAAAGACACATCATCCTTGAAGTCTCCTATGCCTCTACCCTTGATAAATTTCCCTCTGCGGAACTCTCCATGTTGCCCCTTTCTTCCCCTTTGAAAAATCCCCTTTCCTTCCCAATATTTCCCCAAATCCCCCTTTAAATCCTACCCTTGCCCTTTGTTTCCTCAAAATTCCCCTCTATATCTTTACTGTTACCCTCCTTAGGCCTCAAAATGCATTAAAAAGGGTTAAAAACCCACTTTCGGACCATATAATAGGCCTCAGCCCCTTCTCCGCTAGCCTCCGCACCTTTTCCTCCCATAGAGCCCAGTGTTGTGACCAAAGTTCTAGCCCGAAGGCGCTTATCCCATATGTTTGTCGGGCATTTTCTCAATCGTTGATCCATATAGATCGAACGACGATCGTTCAAACCCGCGGCGCTCGAGATTCACCCGTTCAAACCATTGATCGCGCCATCGCCGTCCATTCACTGCCAGATCAACGATTCGGAGTGTATCTGCCACTGTGGTCCCCACCGCGTGCCATACCATAAAACAGCCCAGTTTTCATCGCACCGCTAATGGGGGTCGGGCGGTATTTTTCCACTACCCAGGAATTCCATATAGCGTTCGAACCCTGTCTCCTATACGACAACAAAACCGCCCTCCCATCGTGCGTTAATGTTCGGCATGGGACGTGCAGCGATATTCATACGAGCCATCAGATCTGCCTTTTCCCATCCAACGGTCATCGCTCGACAGAGTTGCACAGGTTTTAACCCATGATCACCGTAACCCTGGCTCACCATTCCACTGCCCTTCGCCGTGTTTCCCACCGTTGATCTCCTCTCAGATCTGACGGTCCTGAATCATATTCCCGCTGTTGACGTTTACGTTGCCACCCGGTCCCGCCACATCACCTCCACGTGTCTCGCCATACATCCAACCTCCTGTTTCATATATCTGTTCATAGGCCGAGTTTATTAAGGTTTTAATTTAAATCTCCTCCGCATTCTACCAACCTGCGCCATCTCTGTTCTCCACCATTCCACGGAAATTTTCCGCCATTTCTCTGCAGTCCCACTATCATCCACATCATCCGCTCCCAGCCATTGTTTTCTTAACAAATTCCATGTTTTTACAGGGTTATCAGAGGTGAAAGAAACGCCATGGTTCAATATGTACTACTTCAATGGCGTGCTGCGCAGGCAGAGTTAAATCTGGAAGCTGGTACTACAATGGAAATGCCCGGAAATGGTTGCGGCGTCATGAATATTACCCAAGGATGGTTTAATCTTTGCAAGAAATCTATCAGGTTCCATTAAAGCCCAGATTTTGCAAATCAAGACATTTATGAAGCCGTGGAGAAATACCATCTTATAATCAAGGATTCCAACATTCAGAATTGAGGGTTTTTGAGCTTTAATACAACAGTTTAGAGGCAAATCACCAGATCAATGATCCCATAGATTATGAAAAGGTACAGCACGCAGAAATCAATGCATATCAGCGTTTTATATAGCAGCAGAATGTTTTTCCTCTATAAAGGATAGAGCGCCCATGCAATGCTCAATCTATGTCGTGTTCTAGAGAGATTTTCTACCCTGAAAAAACCCCAGTACTATCAAAGAATTTACTTCATCAGTATGGTAGATTTCTTTATGATTTCTTTACCTATTGTTTATTCACCAATAGCACCACATAGTACTGAATTCAGAACACATTGGAGTCATATTAGAGTAATCCGCAGTCTGAAAAGGATCATTCGTTCACCCAAAGAACACCAGAGATTAATGCACAGGATTTATACAGAATGGGCTTCGGCCCTCTTTCTTTTCAGAAGTTTAATACTGCATTTAGTTCTCCACCTACCTCCTCTACACCTCCAGAGCTATAAATTCATGAAGAACTCATTGTAATGGTTGTTGATCAGTTATCAGAGAACTGAAAGTAGTTTATTTTGAGACACAGTCTCTGTGTAAAGATTATAAGATAGGTTGAAGGAGATGTTTTCAGACTGAGTATTCAGCTATTGGAAATATTGTACTTGATTGGTATTGCTACTTAATATGACAAGCACATTTCTTTGGATCTTGATCTGAAGCAGTGGTGATGTTTTCCTATATCTGTGTTTACATTCATTTCATTTCGTTTCTACTGGCTTGCATCAGAATATTGGCACAGGATTAACCCTTGTTAGGTACCCTATGTTTATGCTCTCCTTGCCATTTATGTTTCTCTTCTGAATGTATTATCTGAGACATGATTTCAGTTGGTTTAACCAGTGTAGTGGATGTTATTGCCTGCTCTCTAATGTATGAATTAAATGAATTCAGTTCTTAGATGCTTCTTGATATATATTTAGTTGGAAGATTTGGGAACACTGGGGATTAGAGTTAGCCTTGTCCACTAGGATCCTTGTACGACCTGCTGATATGTAATTTTGCGCTCTAAAATATGTGTTATCTCCTCCCTCCTAATTTCCATATCAGATAATCATCTTGAAATATCCAAAGTTTCAGATGACTAGCCCAATTGAAAGCCTGCCTATTGATTAGCAAGAAAATCCTTTCCTGACTCCATTGCCCAATGTTTTTGAATATTTCCTGGAATATTTCACCTCTGCCTTATCCCTATTCACTCATCCTGGCCTATATTGAACCCTTCATTCCTAATAACCAGCAACCAAAACAAACAGTCAACAAACAAACAAAGAGCCTTATAACTAGCCTAAAATCATAACATTTGAGCCTCATAGACATAAACCTTTGCTCATACAGAGAGATCCCTCTCTGGACCCAGGAGGGCTAGATCTTGAGGTCTGAAAGTGGTTCTGATGTTGTCTCATCTTTTGTTCTTGCCAATCTGGCCAAAACATGGGAACCCCAACATAATGGCGACTTCGCTGGGGAAATCTTGAGTTCCTTTCACCTTAAACATCTTTAGGCATTCAAAATACCTACAATCTCTGGTTAGGTTGGAAGTTAAACACTCCTACTCTCACATCAACCTCTACACCATTTTTTGTGTTTTCCCATACTCTTGGATAGAGTTTGGAAAGGGCCAGGTAGCCTCTAGATCTCACACTCTTTCAGAGGTGACATATCTGGTAAATGCCCTCCCAATCAATCTCTGGTTAGAGTTTGCTTTGTTTTGAAGATATCCTTGAAAAGGGACATCTCAAGGGCACTGTGGTGGACAGTGTACCCTCCAAAAAACATCCTAAACCTTCCACCTGGTGACTCCATAGTTCCCTAAACGTTTCAAAGACTCCACTAGTGATCAGTAGGTCTGCTGATTATCTTGGTTCACATTAGACTCCACTGGGAGACCAACCCCCATAACAACATCAACCACAGTAGAAGTAAGAAGTAGGGTTAAGCTGCTTGGTCAGAAACAACATTCTGGCTTCTAGAACCATTCATACAAGAGCTTACCCTGACCCAGACCCACCTGAAATAGTTGACAATCCTGAGAGCATCCTCAAGGGAGCTCATACACCTAAAAGATCAACTATTTCCAAACACATCCATAGAGCTAATTCTGCACCAGAAGATCTTACAGCTCTATCACACTTTCACCTTGACCTAGACCTACTGAATAGCTAATCTAGAACTAGGTCATTTAGTAGCTTAGATCAACTAGACCCTGAGCTTCCTGATTCACCACGGAAAAGTGGTAGACACCTTGGGAATAGACAGACCCTTCCATCTACACCTCCTCATTTACATTTCATACAAAAATTGGGGCTTAGTCACCTTAGGTCTGCTCATTAGTCCTCTGCTGGTCATAATATCCCTGTAATCCATATACTTGCTGCCCAAGCCCCTTTAGCTCATCAAAATATCGTTATGGCAGCCTGGTATGCACCTCTGGTTTTACCCCAGCCTCTAGTACCCTTATCGAATGATTATCAGTCTAAGATTCCACATTGCACTGCAAAGGAGTCCATCACAGCCCAACAACATGTAGATAAGATGGAGGATTCTTTTGACTACATGGAAATTGATGATGATATAGTCAAAATGAGAATCTTTTCCCAAAGCTTAGGGGCTTATGTGAAGAAATGGTTTAAGGGCCTGCCTCCAGGTAGCATAAATGATCTTCCGGGCTTATATCAGACTTTCATAAACAAATGGGAAACTAGGGCGAATCCTCTCCAACTCCTGGCAGAATACATGACCCTTAAGAGAAACGTAGGAGAGAGTGTCCGCGATTACACAACGAGGTTCAACAACATTTATAATGCTCTCCCTCCACATATGAAACCTCCATAAGACATGGCCCTAGCAAAATACCCTGAAGGCTTTGATGCTGACATGGCCTATGAGCTTAGGGATAAGGAATACAACACATTGGAGGACATGCAGAAAGGAGAAATGAATATAGAAGCCAACTTGATTGAGAAAAGAGCAAGACTGAAAGGTGAGAGAAGGGTAACATACAGAGATGACAATGTAGCCTCCACATCTGACCAAAATTATGATAAGCTGTCTAAAAATGTGGACAGGTTACAACAAATGATGGAAAATATGGTTGTCACCGTTAGCAATCAGAACAAGAACTAGAACTAGAACTTTAGAAGATACAATAATGCTCCCAACAGACAAAAAAAATTAGATCAACAAGTTATTCCCCCATTCCAAGAGAATTTTTTTGGTGAAGATGAGGGAATCATAGAAGAGTCTGAGGGAAACACAATTAATATGTTTGAAACAGGAGATTCAATCCATAATTGTTATTCAGAAGAAGACCAGCCTTCACCCTCTGGTTGGGAGGAGGAATGGTTGGAATCTGAAGATTACAGATTAGGATTTGAAAATGCCATGATGCAGGTTAGAGAACAGTATGAAATTAGAAGCAAAAAGAGTCAAGAAACTACCAAACCCAAAGCTTCAGATACTACCATAAAAAAGAGGCCCGAGAAAACTTCTAAAGCAACTGCTGAAACCAACAAATCAACAGCTGATAGTTCTGGAAAGAATAGAGAAAAAGACAACCAAAACACTAATGCACAAGGTAAACCAGCTAGCAGCACTAGCATTGTAGTTAGTGCTCCTGATAAAACTGTCACAAACACTATACATAATGAGAATCAGCCCACTGATTCAGCCACTAAGGCAGTGGCAAATAAAAAAGAGATGAGCATTCCAAAGAATCAATCCACTTTCAATTTAGAAAGTGAGATTGCAAGAATTAAAATCTCTGTCCCACTTTCTAAGCTGGCCACTCAGGATGTATATAAAGGACAGGTTTTGAAGGCTTTGAACCTTAGTGAGAATGGTGACTCTATCAATTTGAATGATGATCAGCCTTCCCTCTTGTTTAGACCTAAGTTAGAGGGGAAGTTATAGGAGGGGGTAGTTCCACCTTTCTATATCAGTCTCAACATTCATGACAAGATCCTACACAATGCAATGCATGATTCTGGAGCATCTCACAACCTAATGCCTAAGGTAGTTATGGAAAGACTAGGTCTAGAGATAACTAGACCCTACAAAGATTTATACTCTTTCGACTCTAGCAGAGTAAAATGCCTAGGCCTGATCAAAGACTTGTGTGTGAGCTTAACTCAAATCCCAGCTAAATGCATGGTCATGGATGTTGTGGTGGCAGATGTTCCACCCAAGTATGGCATGCTACTATCAAGATCATGGGGAGCCAAGCTATAGGGTACGATGCAGATGGATGGCTCATATGCCACAATTCCAATATTTGGACAACTGAGAAAATTGTATAGGGAGACACAGATGAAATTCCTAGTCAGTAGCCCCGAAAAACCAGAAAAATCACCTGTTTATTCTGTACATACAGCCCTTGACTCCTTCTTCTTTTGTAATGATGAATCCTTAGAATATTCAGGGTCCCAAAACAGAGATACAAACAGAGAGGCAGAAGCTATTGATTTTAACATAATGGCTGCTCTGGATTTAGAGGACAACGAAGAAGAAAATCGCAACGAAACCTGTAGGATATGTGGTGGAGACCTAACCCCGAGTGAACAATAAATAGAGCATAAACGGCCATCTGGCCAGATCCCTAAGACTAATACATTTCAAAAGGAACAAAGTGATCCATAGCCCAGTATAGACCCTATAACACAACATAATGGCAAAACCGGCCACAGGGAAAAGAATGACATCGAAACCAAGAGTGAACCCCTATGGATGATGAACTTTGATGGGTCATGCACCAAGAAAAGTGTCGGAGCGAGGGTATGGTTACACAATAGAGAAAACGACTATGCTGAGAGCCACGCTTGTAGTCTGCATTTCAAATGCACGAATAACGTCGCTAAATACGAGGCTCTGATCCTGGGTCTAAATCTGTTGATGAAATTAGGAGCCCGTAAGATAGCCGTGCAGGGAGATTCTGAGCTGGTGATAAAATAGGTAAATGGGGAATACACAACGAAACATCCTAGGCTGAGAGCATATAGGAATGACACCATGGATCTACTGAAAATGTTTGTTTAATACAAATTAGTGTTCGTTCCTAGCAATCAAAATGTCATTGCAAATGGATTAGCTTGCCTAGCCAGTTACTACCCCAAGACTCCCAGAGACCAACAGATCATCATTCAAACCAAATTTAGACCTGCTGTGCCGGATAACGAAAAATATTGGCAGGTTTTTGAAGGTGAGAAATAGATCGAAGATTTTCTGGTAGGCAAAAACGAGTTTGAATTTTCTGATTTAGACTCCAAATCTGACAGTAGCCGCCTAAGTGAAGAATCCTCAGATGAGGAAGAAACACCCTGTAACATAGAAATAAATTCTTTAGATGAACAGACTGGAAATCCAGACCGTAAATTTGAAAATACAGATAGTGAAGAGGTAGAGGTGCTGCAGGCCAAAGATAAGAATATACCGAGAGGCCTGGCACCCTTAGAGGACCTTTTTGACTTTGATGATGTGGCAAAAAAGCCCACTATAGAACATGCAGACTCTGAAGTGGAAGAATGCAACATAGGCACTGAAGATAAGCCCAAAATGATTAAAATGGCTAAGTCTTTACCTGCAGACATGAAGAAGAAATACATTGACCTTTTCAAGGAATTCATTGATGTGTTTGCATGGAGCTATGAGGACTTAAAGGCCTATGACACGAATATCATTCAACATAAGATACCCTTGAAAGAAAATCAAAAGCCCTTTAGGCAAAAATTTCACAGAATCAATCCTAAACAATTGCCTGTAGTAGAGAAAGAGATCAAGAAGATGTATGAAGCAGGTATAATTGTGCCCGTGAGGTTCTCTAATTGGCTATCAAACTTAGTGGTTGTGAGGAAGAAAACAAGGGAAATCAGATCGTGTATAGACTTTAGGAATCTTAATAGAGCCTCACTCAAAGAAAATTACCCTTTGCCTAAAATGGAACATATTCTTCAGAAGGTAGTAGGTTCTAAGAGGATTTCCCTGCTAGATGGTTTCTCCGGATATAACCAAGTCTTAGTAATCCCAGAAGACCAACTCAAGATAGCCTTTACCACTCCATGGGGTACCTTTATGTATGTGAAGATGCCTTTTGGATTGATGAACGATGGAGCCACCTTCCAAAGAGCGATGGACATAGCATTTTCAGATGAGATAGGGCTCTTCATTTTTATCTACTTGGATGACATAACCGTCTTTTCCAAGATCGAAGAAGAACACCTAAAACATCTAAGAAAAGTATTTGAAAAATGTCGAAGGTTTGGTCTGTCTTTGAATCCCAAAAAGACTGTCTTTGGACTACAGGAGGGTAAACTCCTTGGCCACATTATATCTGAGAAGGGAATCAGGATAGACCCACAGTGAGTTGAGGGAATACTACAGATCACACACCCCAGAAACATCAAGGAGTTACAATCTTTCATTGGGAAGATTAACTTCCTTAGGAGGTTTATTCCAAATCTAGCTGAACACCTTAGGAACATGACTAACATGCTGAAGAAAGGTGTAGGAGTTAAATGGACTGTAGGATCTAAGTAATCTTTCGAATCAGTGAAACTTGCACTTACCCAAGATCCCGTCCTAATCAGCCCAGATTTCTCCAAAGATTTCCTAATTTTTTCATTTGCCCCTGAGCACACAGTGGCTGCAGTTTTGCTGCAGAAAAACACGGAGGGAATGGAACATCCAATTTCCTTCTTTAGAAAAGCACTCATAGATGCACCCTTGAAATACAACATCATGGAGAAACAGGCCTATGCTCTGGTTAAGCCCTTGAAAGACTTCAGGATGTACATATTGCATTCTCACGCTGTAGCTTATGTGCCCAACAACATAGTCAAAGATATAATGTCCCAAGACCCAGATGGGAAAAGGGGCAAATGGATAGATGTGATCTTAGAGTATGACCTTGAGATAAAACCCACCAAACTGATTAAAGGTCAGGGCTTAGCTAAATTAATGGCTGAATCAAACCTACAAGCCCTAGACATTAACATGATAAATACCTTAGATGAGCAACAAGAATTTCCTGATCTCACTGTTAAGGAAAAGTTTCAGAGCTCTCTTTGGTATTCCGACATTCTGTATGTGCTTACACACCTCAATGCCCCTCCCGGATTATCAAATACCAAGGCCATATTCTTAAAGCTAAAAACTAGAAATTGCTGCATTGTGAATGAAAACTTATACTGGAAGAATCCTAATGGCCTATTTCTTAAATTTTTTCCTAAGAATGAGGCAGAGAGGGTTAAACAAGAATTTCATGCTGGAGAATGTGGAGGCCATCTGAGTTGGAAAGCCACTGCAAAAAAAATACTCAGAGATGGATACTATTGGCCCACGCTCTTCAATGATGTCCATAAAATGATAGTTACCTGCCACAAATACCAGATCTTTGAAGGCAAAAGAAAACTCCTCCATTTACCCCTACAACCCATCACTGTTGAAGGTCCCTTTCTGCAATGGGGCCTAGATTTCATAGGGAAAATTCACCCCGCTTCTTCTTCTCAACATAAATGGATCCAAACAGCCACATATTATTTCACTAAGTGGATAGAGGCCGTGCCCACTAGGAATGCCACATACTCAGTCATCATTATTTTCCTAGAAAGTCACATCCTCTCTCGGTTTGGCTGCCCAAGGAAAATAATCACTGATAATGCTACTGCTTTTGGATCCAAAAAGATGGCTGATTTTTGTCACAGGTACCAAATACCACTTGGTCATTCAACTGCCTATTACCCTCAAGGTAATGGATTAGCTGAATCATCAAAAAAGAGCCTGGTGATCATCATCAAGAAGCTGTTGGAAGAGAACAAAAAATCATGGCATAACAAGCTAGTACATGCTTTGTGGGCTAACAGACTTACAAAAAAGAAGTCCATTGGCATGTCACCATTCCAGCTGGTCTATGGTACGGAAGAAGTATTCCCTACCAGCCTTGGGATACCAGTGATCAAGCTGGTGCAAGAGATCCAAATAGAAGAAGACAACATGGTGAGGAGAATAAACCAAACAATCCATCTTTAGCAAACAAGGGAAGAGGTCTACAACATAGCAATGAAAGTCAAGAGAACATAAATAAATTGTTTGACAAAAGAACCAAAGATGTTGATTTCAAAGTTGGAGATAAGGTTCTGAAGTGGGATTCGAGAAGAGAGGATAAAGGAAAGCACAACAAATTTGACAGTTTGTGGCAAGGTCCATACCTCATCCAGGCCACTGTGGGTCCCAATGCTTTCTTCTTACAAGAATTAGATGGCACCGAGCTGCTTGGGGGTCCTGTCAATGGCAGGATGCTCAAACATTACTTCTGCTAATTTACAGTTTCCAGTTTCCATTGTACATACCATTGTAGTTTTTTTTCCAAGTAAAGGAGGAAAAAATGCTTCAAAAAAATAGAGGAAAGGGAGAGGTTCTGGCATGCTTAAAACATGAACCTCTGATGTGCAAGAGATTGGCTCTAATAAGCTCAAAACCTAAGCCAAAGAAATTCAAGCAGCTGGTCCTAACATGCCCAAAGTCTGGACCAGCAAAGGAAAAAGGGAGAATCAGCTCTAATGTGCTCAAAACTAGAGCTGAAATGAAGAAAAGGAAGTGACTCTAACGTGCTCAAAACTTGAGTCACAAAAAGAAAGAAGGATACTACAAGTTCCAGATCTCAAGCCTTCACAGTTTGTTTTCAGTTTTCTGCAAATTTTGTCCATGTGCAACTGTATTTATGCCTTGGACCCACAGCAAGTCATAAATTCTAATCCTGGCTTGATTGTTTTTCAATTTCCTGTCTTAGAATGTAGAGAAGAAATCTACTGGACAGTTTAATCCGAGCGGATATTAGACTAGGTAGAGAAACATATGAGACGAACAGTCTAATCTGGTCTCATGGAGCAATAAGGGTAGAAATAGAATAGGTTTATTTTCTGATTATAACAATAAATGATGAAAAGGGTTTGATAGTTCAAATGCACCCAAGAAGAAAAATGCTAGGATTGTAGGATGGGTAGGTAGTTTTTTGGGAAAGTTTTTCTGCTGATGTAATGTCTTCATATTGTGGTAGCTGATCAAAGAAAAAGGGATGTGCCAAGAAGCAGGCAACTGGCCTTCTCCAAAGATCTATTCTCTGAATTTTTGACTCCTTCAAGAAGAAGCCATCCCCTTGTGGAGCCACTGTTAGCCCCCATATAATTTTTTGGAAAAAGCAAAGTAGGGGGTTAGATTGTTTTTGAGCCTTCAAGGAATGTATCTCCCCTGAAGAAACATCATCCTTGAAGTCTCCTATCCCTCTGCCCTTGATAAATTTCGCTCTGTGGAACTCTCCATGTTGCCCCTTTCTTCCCCTTTGCAAAATCCCATTTCCTTCCGAATCTTTCCCAAAATCCCCCTTTAAATACTATCCTTGCCCTTTGTTTCCTCAAAATTCCCCTCTATCACTTTACCGTTACCCTCCTTAGGCCTCAAAATGCATTAAAAAGGGTTAAAAACCCACTTTCGGACCATATAATAGGCCTCATTCCCTTCTCTGCTAGCCTCCACACCTTTTCCTCCCACAGAACCCAGTGCTGTGACCAAAGTGCTAGCTCGAAGGTGCTTATCCCATATGTTTGTCGGGCGTTTTCTCAACCATTGATCCATATATATCGAACGGAAATCATTCAAACCAGTGGTGCTCGAGATTCACTCGTTCAAACCACTGATCGCACCATCACCATCCATTCACCGCCAGATCAACGGTTCAGAGTGTATCCACCACTGTGGTCCCCATCGTGCGCCATACCATAAAACAACCTGATTTTCATTGCACCGCTAACGGGGGTCGAGCGGTATTTTTCCATTGCCCGGCAATTCCATACAGCATTCGACACCTGTCTCCTGTACGGCAGCAAAACCGCCCTCCCATCGCGTGTTAATATTCGGCATCGGACGCGCAACGATATTCATACGAGCCGTCAAATCTGCCTTTGCCCATCCAACGGTCATCGCTCGACGGAGTTGCATGGGTTTTAACCCACGATCACTGTACCCCTGGCCTACCGTTCCACTGCCCTCTGCCGTGTTTCCCACCGTCGATCTCCTCTCAGATCCGACAGTCCTGAATAATCTTCCCGCTGTTGACTTTTCCATCGCTACCTGGTCCTGCCATGTCACCTCCACGTGTCTCACCGTACATCCACCCTCCTGTTTCATATATTTGTTCATAGGTCGGGTTTATTAAGGTTTTCATTTAAATCTCCTCCGCATTCCGCCAACCTGCGCCATCTCTATTTTCCACCATTCCACGGAAATTTTCGGCCATTTCTCCGCAGTCCCACTATCATCCACATCATCCGCTCCCAGTCATTGTTTTCTTAACAAATTTCATGTTTTTGCAGGTCTATCAGAGGTGAAATAAACGCCATGGTTCAATATGTACTACTTCAATGGCGTGCTGCGTAGGCAGAGTTAAATCTAGAAGCTGGTACTACAATGGAAATGCCCAGAAATGGTTGCGGCATCATGAATATTACCCAAGGATGGTTTAATCTTCAGAAGAAATCTATGCGGCACCATTAAAGCCCAAATTTTGCAAATAAAGAAAGTTATGAAGCCGTGGAGAAAGACCAACTTATAATCAAGGATTACAGCATTCAGAATTGAGGGTTTTTGAGCTTTAATACAACATTTTAGAGGCAAAGCACCAAATCAATGATCCCATAGATTATGAAAAGGTACAGCACATAGAAATCAATGCATATCAGGGGTTTATATAACAGCACAATGTTTTTCCTCTATAAAGGACAAAGTGCCCATGTAGTGCTCAATCTATGTCATGTTCTAGAGAGATTTTCTACCCTGAAACAACCCCAATACTATCAGAGAATTTACTTCATC
Source organism: Pinus albicaulis (assembly GCA_034641835.2). NCBI lineage: Eukaryota > Viridiplantae > Streptophyta > Pinopsida > Pinales > Pinaceae > Pinus > Pinus albicaulis. The sequence goes on from CM076584.1 coordinate 1,400,066,557, forward strand.
AATATGGAATATTTCTTTGTCATTTCTTTACCTATTGTTTATTCACCAATAGCACCACATAGTACTGTAGTCAGAACACATTGGAGTCATATCAGAGTAATTTTTAGTTTGAAAAGGATCATTTGTTCACCCAAAGAACACCAGAGATTAATGCACAGGATTTATATAGAATGGGCTTCGGCCCTCTTTCTTTTCAGAAGTTTAATACTGCATTTAGTTCTCCACCTACCTCCTCTGCTCCTCCGGAGCTATAAATTCATGAAGAACTCATTGTAATGGTTGTTGATCAGTTATCAGAGAACTGAAAGTAGTTTCTTTTGAGACACAATCTCTATGTAAATATTGTAAGATAGGTTGAAGGAGATGTTTTCAAACTGAGTATTCAACTATTGGCAATATTGTACTTGATTGGTATTGTTATTTAATATGACAAGAACATTTCTTTGGATCCTGATCTAAAGCAGCGGTGATGTTTTCCTATCTCTGTGTTTACATTCATTTCATTTTGTTTCTACTGGCTTGCATCAGAATATTGGCATAGGATTTACCCTTGTTAGGTACCCTATGTTTCTACCCTCCTTTCCATTTATGTTTCTCTTCTGAATGTATTATCTGAGACATGATTTCAGTTGGTTTAACCAGTGTAGTGGATGTTATTGCCTGCTCTCTGATGTATGAATTAAATGAATTCAATTCTTAGATGCTTCTTGTTATAGATTTAGTTGGAAGATTTGGGAACACTGGGGATTAGAGTTAGCCCTGTCCACTAGGATCCTTGTACGACCTGCTAATCTGTAATTTTGTGCTCTAAAATCTATGTTATCTCCTCCCTCCCACATTCCATATCACATAATCATCTTGAAAGATCCTAAGTTTCAGATGACTAGCCCAATTGAAAGCCTGCCTATTGATTAGCAAGAAAATCCTTTCCTGACTCCATTGCCTAATGGTTTTGAATATTTCCTGGAATATTTCACCTCTGCCTTATCCCTCTTTGCTCATCCTGGCCTATATTGAACCCTTCATTCTTGATAACCAGCAACCAAAACAAACAGTCAAGAAAAAAACAAAGAGCCTTATAACTAGCCTAAAATAATAACATTTGAGCCTTATAGACATAAACCTTTGCTCATACAGAGAGATCCCTCTCTGGACACAGGAGGGCTAGATCCTGAGGACTGAAAGTGGTTCTGATGTTGTCTCATATTTTTGTCTTTCCAATCTGGCCAAAACATGGGAACCCCAACACATCAAAAGGTCTTTGTGATTTTAAGACATCATACCGCAAATATTTCATGCAATCGGTTCCTCCATTTTTCAATCTCTCCATTTGAGTCAGAGAGACATTCAGTGTCTTTCTCCCAATATATCATGCCATCAACCATAGGGTTAATCCAATCCTTGTCCCCGAAAGTCAAATTGTATATATGATCAATGTCGTCTGTTTCGTGCACTGGTTCTGTATACCGCTAACCCTCTGTTGGGTCTAGAGGGACTATTACTCGCATGCCCTTGTTCTAAAAAACCATGCTTATTTTCTTCAAGTTCATAATACCTCCCATTTATATAGCCCAGAATAGTCCTAGGAGCATAGGGTAAGGGTATGCATCCTCTACGATTTGAATTACCTAAAAATCCACGTATACCTTAACTCCAGCGATATCTACCATAATCTTTGATAGCCTTCCTAACTGTAGCCATGCGCAGCTGTATAGTAGACCATTCTAGTTTGGGTTCTCCCATCCTCTACCAACTCTGCTTGGGCAGGAAATTTGTATCAGATCCTAAATATAGGATCACCTGATCCATCTCATAATCGCCAATCTACGTAATTAGCCGCATTTCCCAACCAGTGCATTTCTTATGCCTATAAAGTTTGTGGACATCTTTAACTTTCATTGGAGGGTTAGCATTTTCTGCGGAGCTGTCTATCAATGCTTGAAGGTTTTATACTACCTTATGGTCGCATAGCAACTTCATACATGACTGCAAGAATGGCTTAACTTCTTTGTCTGCTTTTAGATTCATGGGGGCCCTTGAGGTAGTTGCCTCATCTTTGGCAAAGTCATTTCTAGCTTCCAGGAAGGTTTCTTTCTCCTTCTGTAGGTCCCATTAGGGAAATTTTGAGGTCTAAAATGGGCCTCCTAAGAAAAATGGACAACCAAAATAAAATTTATAAGGACCAATAGGATTCAAGATGATGATTTCAACCATGGGGGATGATTGACCACTTTTTAAGTAAAACGGTAAAAAGATTAAAAAATAATAAAATAATAAATCTACTTTTTCAACTCTTATTTTCAGCTTATGTCCCATTTTTTTTACTCAAATTTTTAATGGCAGTACTTTTTGGCTGAAAAATTTAATTCCTCATCCAAGGAGTACCCATTTTGCATACATTTGATGGACCCTGCTACGCGAAAAATGAGAAATACATGAAAAAACGTGATTGCAATCACGTTTTTCATGTATTTATAATTTTTCGTGTAGCAGCATCCATCGAAAGTATGCAACATGGGTACTCCTTGGATGAGGAATTAATTTTTTCATCCAACGAGTACTCCTGCTTGAAATTTGAGTAAATAATTTGGGAGATAAGTTGAAACTACAAGTTGAAAAAGTAGTTTCCCTCTAAAATTTGATGATGTCATCAAATATTATTTTATTATTTCCATTATTATTTTATAATTTACTTAAGAGGCTCATTTTAGACCTCAAAATTCCCCTAATGAATCTTTCCTTTTTTTCTACGGCTTTTCTGATAAGGGGTTCCACTGCAGCTCTTTCCTCAGCTCCTCCAATGGCCATGCCACTATGCGTAATTACATAAATATGAGGTCCTTCATTGCATGGTTCCGCCTTAACCCTTTTTACATTATGTGTTGTTGTTTGTTGTTTCTCCTGCATCTTTGCTATTAGTAAAGGACATTCTTCGATCACGTGATCCAACTACCTACAATATCTATAAGATTGGCGTGTAGGGTTCAAAAAATCCCTTACGAAGCTTCCTACCTCACCACAGTTATATCAGATCAATTTTTCTCTTCCCTAACCTCCGCTTCCACCTCTCACCCCCCTGACCTCTAGCAGGGGAGCCTCCTCATCTAGAGTGAGATAATGGTGATGAAGGGTCAACCTGCACCCTGTAAAAGTTTCCACTATCTATCATTAAATCATATGTCTGACAGTTTTTCTCGTCATGTACCACAGATGAGAACAATCTGCACCATTGTTGTTTCAATTCTAGGACCTAGGCACCAAGTCGGGGGCATTGGTTAGTATCATGTATTCCGACTACTCGGCAATCGATGCACCATAATGTGGGGGTGCTTGGTCCCGCATCTTCTTTGGGGCACAATGGCTTGGGCCCCCCAGCCTACATGTACTCTAAAAGTAGAGGGCACTGATCTTTGGTGTGGCCCGAAACCCTGCACCTTATTCCTCAAATGTTTGGGCTAGCTTCTTTTCCCTGCTCCTTTTGCAAATTCTGGATTTCTAGGTTCATTGCCTCCAACTAGCCCTGGATCTGCTGTACCCCAAACTAGGCATCGTCCCTTGGTGCAACTTCTAACTTCATGGTGACTTCCAGGGCGTTTTCTTGCGGATCAATCATCTTCAGACCCATAAGCCCATGCAGGTGTGGTAATAACATGGAAATGAACTAGTCCTTGTGTTTTCTATCCTCATACTTAAATTCTCCATCCCTAATAACTTTCTTCAGTCACTGATCAACCTCCCATACATACTCTGTAGGTCCTTGTTTCAAGTATTTCAAGTGAATAACAAGTTGAGCATAGGAATTAGGCTTTCAAAACTGTTTTTTTAAGGCATCCTTAATCTCTTGTATTGATGGATCCACATGCTAGCAAATGTACCCCATGAACCAACCCGAGGCCCTTCCGTCAAAGGCCAAGGATAGTTGCACCCTTTTTACAGCATCGCTAGAAAAATTCTACGTAGTCCAAACTAATTATGCTACAAACCAAAATCGCTCCATGTCCTCATCCCCCACACCCTTAAAGATGGGTAGCTTCATGTGTGCAACCATGTCTTCTTTCGGTGGTGGCGAATGGGTAGGAGAGTTCATGCCCTTACATTGATTTAACGGTGGTGTAACTGGGGAACTAGTTTCTACATGCATAGGTGGCTCTCTTAAGGGACTATATACAGATCTGTCCCCTGTTGGATTGATTCTATAGTATTTACCACTTTTTTAGAACAGGGTCTCCTGCAAGCTGCGAAATTGGTCTGATTTTGTATATTTTTTGTCATATTTGGTCTAGCACAGGGGTTTTGGGGTGGGTCAAAGCCCCATAAGCATTGTAATGGTTCAAAGGGTAGACCTAGAGTCTGTAAACCACGATTTGTGGACCATAGGAAAGATTAGGCTAGATTGTTATAAATAGAGCGAAATTTTGAATTGTGTGACAAGAAGATGAGGAGATATTGATGCAAATTGTGGCTTAGTAGATATATTTGGGGTTTTTTGGGAAAGGAGTCCTGCTGGCTATGTGCATGGAGATCCCACATCCAGCTGTGTGCGGACCCTGCTGCTGTGTGCATAGGTCGGGTTTGGGTATTGTAAGAAGGAACTAAAGGATTAATGAATGAGAATGGTTTTTGCGTAGCTGAATGTATTTGTACTATTGACGTGAATTTTTGATAGTTGTTGTGTTATGCATATTCTGTGTTAAACTGTGAAAGTACTGTGTTAAATGTCTCTTCTGCATTTGGTTCCATTTTGTTATGTTTTATGAGAATAATTCTAATGTTGCATGACTGTTTTAGACGTATATTATTTGTTGAGTATAGTAAGTATAGTTGACCTTGTGCACGTGGATGCAAAGGATATCTATAGATCTAGTTCTGAGATAGGAAATTTGGTCATTATCAAGCCTGACGTCACTCTGCTTGGCTTACTTATCCTCTCTCAGGGTGCGGAAACCTGGTTCCAACACCCACCCATACTGCTTTGGGTGTGACTTTGACCTACGAAACTAGGTCACTGTCGAAAGGGCCAGTAGTATAGGGGTTTGTTGGCAAACCTTAACCTCCAAACTTGGGTCAGGACCCCTCGAGCTAAAAAATAGTTCCGTTGTTGGGACCACGAGAATTTTGAGAGAGGGATTGGGTAATGAAAAGAGAGTATTGGAAGCCTGAGAGGAAGGAAATTGAAGAGTGGTTCGAAAATAAGATTCAGGAATTTGCAATAAAAGAGAATTGCAGCACAAGGTTAACGACGAAAAATTGGAAAAAAAAATACATTTATACTGAAAGCTATGGAATTTTCTTTGTGACATTTGCAATCAAGCTTCAAGAGTGGCTGGCAAGGCTCGTAGAATTCCAAAAGTGTTGGAAGGATGAATGAGTCACTCAATGGACTCCAGGGCTGATCCAGCATCTGGAAAGGACTGATAATACCATCACTCGCATGGTAGATCACTAGATGGACAGTGTGCTAGGAGGGTTTGTGATAGAATTTTCCATTGATCAGTTCGTCTCCTACTCTGAAGCATAGCGAAGGTTCTTTAAAGGTTTCCAGGGCAAGTTTCTGAAGACATTACCTCTGTTGATTAAGATATTACTATGTGAGAAGAGTATTATGTGTAGTCACACCGAGTGAATGACCTCGGATCCAGACAAGAGCACGACATGTAGTGGTAAAAAACATTAAACCAATCTTGAAGGGGGAATATTTGTCTATAGCCCTCTGCGAGAGATGGTTGTGCAGAGCCCCCCAGCTACATCACCATCCAGGCTCCGCAAAGGTAAGAGCCCCCGACTACACCACCTCCACCAGACAGTGATATGGTTGTGCACCTGAAACTACCTACCTTCAGGGGGGTAGGAGATGAGGATATGGATCGATTTTTGTTTGTTGCAGATTCTGTATGGACTGCAGAAAATGTGGCAAGAGATATGGTGAAGATGGCCCAACTATCACTGGCATTCGAAGAAACAACTTTGGAATGGTATATGCGATACATATCTCAGAACGGGAATGTATCTATTTAAGATATTAAGGATGCTCTGAAGAAAAAATTTTGAAAGCCAAAATCTTACTCTCAGTTAGTAGCAAATGTAAAGGAATTCAACCAAGGAGCATTTGAGTCTGTATGAGAGGCTGATCGCTGACTAAAAAGAGCAATCAAGGAAGGAGGATTCAAGTATAATGATCAAAAACATATGAAATGGTTCATCGCTATGTTGTTGCCTCACCTACGCATACCAGTGAGTCACCAAACCTTCGAGTCGCAAGAAAACGCTTGGAAGTTGCTATGAAACTAGAAGATGCGCCCATGGAAGATACTTCTTTAGGAGTACAACAAATTTAGGAGCAACTCTGAGCTATGCACATGGAAATTCAGAACCTGTGAAATCAAAGAGGAAAAGGAGCTAGCACAAACCTATGGTGCATACGATGTCGAGCATCTGGACATACGAAGGATTAATGCCCACTACTGGAGGATTACATGTAGGCCCGGTGTGTCTAGGAGCAAGTGGAGAACCCAACCTATCACGTCTAGGCTCAATCAGATCAACGTTATGGTGTGATGATTGCCATGTAGCAGGGTTCCATGATACGAACCATTGCCCTTGGCTAGGTGTGTACGTCTCAGAACTGAAGCAACAATGGTGCAGATTCTTCTTGTCGGTAGGAAATAATGAGCAGAACTGTCGAACTTACAACCTAATGATAGATCGAGGAAAATTGTATAGGGTACAATCATATCCTCCGTCACCCTGATCTCCCACAAACATTGGTGGCTCCCTAGCTAGGGGCAGGGGGGGTCGGGGAGGAAGCGTAGGTCAAGGCTACGTATAGCTAATCTGTTATAATTATGGGGAAGTAGGACACTTTGCAAGGGACTGCCCAAATCCCACAAGGAAATCCTGCAAATATTACAAATATTTGGACCATGCGGTTGAATATTGCCCAATATTAATAGAAAAAAAATGGGAAAAGCAGCCTGCCCCTATGTAGAATGTGCAGAGAGTTAAAGCTAAGCTAAGTAACATGGACCCAAGTGTGAAAGTCATAAAACGGAGTGGGATGGCCACTTGGGGACCAAAGGAAGAAGCTGTCATGGATCCTCTAACCTGTCAAGAATGATTGAACATGAAAAAGAGACAAGAAACAATGGTAGTAGCTGGCGAGGGCTTCGCTAAGGAAGTAGCAGCTACTGGGAAAGTATCGACACACCCCAAAATAGATGACGGGGTGGATCCCTTCCTGCAGGCATGTATGAAGCTTCTATGTAACCCAAAGGCTATAGAGAACCTACTGGCATTAATGAATAGCTGCACAACGCAGCCCGATTCGACCCCAGCAACCAAGGATGTACACAAACTATACCGGTATAAAAAATGCACCCAAAGAGAAATGAAGTTGACTGCGCAGATTGGTGACTACGAGATGGATCAGGTCCTTTTGGCCCTTGGGTCTGATGTGAACGTGTTACCTAAAAAAACATGGCAATGAATGGGAGAACCTAAATTGGAATGGTCCACCATCCAGCTGTGCATGGCAAATCAACAGAAGATCATCCCTCTGGGAAGGCTGCCAAAAATCATGGTAGACATCGCAGGAGTAAGGCCCTAAGCTAACTTTGAGGTAATAGAAATCGTACAACATGCAGACCCCTACCCTGTGCTCCTTAGACTAGACTAGGCTATAGATATGGGGGCTGTTATCAATCTCAAAAATAAAATCATGGTGTTTGAAAATAACAATACACGAGTAATAGTACCGTTGGAACCCGCGGAAGGTGCATGGTATACAGAGCCAACACGTGATGAGGAGGAAGTAGATCACATTTACAAGTTGACCACATAGGACAAAGATTGGATTAACCCCACTGTGGAAGGACTGCTATGCTGGGAAAAATATAGTGAATGTTTTTTCGACTCTGATGAGGAACTAGATAATTGGCAAGGCTGGCTACATGAGGTCTTGTTGCTGCGATGTCTTTCGGTCACAAGGAACTTTTGCTGCATCTCCTCTGAGGTAAGAGACCTGCCCTACTTTGGGGATTCAGGTAACATTAGGGAAGTTTTGCGTGCATTCGAAGCAAAAGTTCCCAAGGGACGCAGGCTATGGGCCCTTAAGCTAGCCCTGCACGGAACACCCGCGCACTGGTGGGATACACATGGGAAGGAATTCTGCAATTGGGAGGAATGTGTGGATAATATGATCCTGCAATTTGAAGCTCTAGCTGGGAGATGGATCAAAAATTTCCTTGGGTCAGAAGATCCGCGCAAATATTTTCTCGCATGGGAAATGCAGTGGTGCAATAGAACCCTAAAAGAATGTGTCCACCTATTTATCCATGATCTGGGACTGTGTCCAGCTGCATGGTATGTAGACGCGGAGCTACATCAGCGCACACGCCATCGGGAGATTCTGTGGGACGAGTTTCTGCCCACATTTAGGATGATGGATGGCACAGGAGCGCTCGACGCAACTCTTCAAAACACCGATTCCTTGACTCAGGGTAGATCACGCCTGTACATCACATCCAAATAAGGGGGAATGTAGGTACCAAAAATGGTTGAATCCTGCAGCCTCAGCCTGACAGAAGGAAAGGAGGATCCCCGACCTCTTCCAAACTCAGAACTGGATGCGATCTGCATGGTTTCCAAGTTGTTTAGGCTGCACCTGAATCGCATTGTAGCACACCATACTTTGGCTATAACTAAGGATGTGCCAGTAGCATGGATTCTTCTTCCAAGATTAGTAGATCCGTGGGAAGGTGATAGGGTGCGAACGATGACAGTCAAAACACTGAACTCTGGTAAAAATGGAATTTTACCATTACGGAAAACATGCAGCTGGAAATTAATGAGGCCATTTATTTACAGTTTGCTTGATGGTAAGTCCCAAGTAAGATTCACCTTACCGTTGGACAGCCATAGGCACTATAAGGAGGATAGGATAACTCTGACTAGGGTTGCATATCATCTTTGTAATTTGCATGTATTGTTCTGCTACATGATTTTCTGGACCTTTAGCATTATGTTTGTACCCAATCAACCCACTTACGCTACCTGCGCATCTCCAAAGTCAGGATCTCCTCCTTACGTTGCTATGGCAGCCCCTAACCTCGCAGACGCTTTGGCACCTACCAGTCTAGAGCCTACAAACATTATGCTGGGAGGGTCTGGGGACATCGAAATTGATAAGATAATTGCTCTCTGGCTCCCTGCAGGGAGAATTTACGTCGAACCCTGCACGAATTGGCATAAAAGCTATATGACGGAAGTTAACGCCCCTTCCAAACTTGGGATTCTCATAGGATCCAGCCGAACGGGCTTGGAAGCAGCCATGAAAGAGGTTACACAACTTCCACAAATCACTGTAAGAGCTGCCACGGTCAACTCGCAGCTAGTCCTGCAAACGAAAGGGCTGACTGACAAGGATACTACATCCCCCTGGGGTACTAAGCGGTACAGGGAGCTTGACAAGGGGCCTCGGCAAAAGCAGCACGCCCAATGTCTGGAATATGACGCAATGATCACGATGACTGATGGTGATCTCAAGAAAATCATGAACACACTTACTTTCACTACAGTGGATCAATGGGCAGCTATAGAAGCACAAAAAAAGGCTGCAATTGCCGCCATGTAGGTTAAGCTTCGAGACCTTCGAAAAAAGACAACTACGCTGCACCCCACCAGTAGTACCGGGCTAACTACAAATGAAAGTCGTGCTTACTCATTTCCTAGCACTTTCCTAGTCAGTGCCCACCTTCCAGTCGATACAGGATTACAATTGGACTTGGAAAAGCTGCCCCGTGAGGTGTTACAAGGTCTCGATACCATCGTGCTTCAAGAGATCCATCATCGTGACCGGAATGTGTAGTGAAAAATCGACGGGGCCATGCCGATCATCGCATGAAAAACTGCAGACCTCTCCCTTGCTATCTTGTAGATGGCGCAGTTTGAAACAATGGTCCACCAGCTTGGCAGAGAGGTCCTAGAGGATCTACCAGCTACAACTCCACTCCGGGCTATAGTAAAAGCCTTGGTTACAGCCCTAAAGTTGTCCAGAACCGAAGTACAGACCCTCAAGACCCAAATGGACTGGCAAATCACCACATTACAGGTCCAATTATAGCCTGTCACACCCCCGGAGGTACTAGCCCAACGTGATGCGCTAATAATAGAAGCTATAGACATCATTACGGGACAACCTACCCAGGGTACTCAGGTGTTCGAGTCGGCTGTGCAACTCTGGGTAGCAGTCTAGTTTTACTAGATTCTTGAGAATGTCAAATAGGAATTACGACAGAAGGAAGCAGCTTTCGATCAGATCGAAGATATGTTGCCCTCCTTACTTCCTGCGCAGCGTCTGACACACATGAAGACTAGCAACGCACTCCACGATACGATTAGGGATCTTCGCCGAACGAATCATGCCATCACAAAATGCTTCAAGCCATGGGCCAATGCCACCCTCAAACTATCACAGGATACCAATGGCGCGATCGAGTGACTCAACCAGAGCTTAGAGAAGGTTACCATGGCTATTGAAGGGTCGAGCTCCCAGAAGCTTGTAGACATTGCACAAAGTGTTGCTACTCAAAGTCAAGAAGTGTTACCTCCGTTGATCGCAGCCCTCAATGCCCTACGTGTGTAGGTAGATAATGGAACACCACAATGACTTAGGACTAGTCACAAGATTGTGTTGGGGGGCTGTTGGAACAAGGTCTCCTGCAGGCTGCGAAACTGGTCCAATTTTGTATTTTTTTTATCATATTTGGTCTAGTGCAGGGATTTTGGGGTGGATCAAAGCCCTGAAAGCATTGTAATGGGTCAAAGGGTAGACCTAGAGTCCGCAAACCACGGTTTTCAAGCCAAAGGAAAGATTAGGCTAGATTGTTATAAATAGAGGGACATTTTGAATTGTAATAAAAGAAGATGAGGAGATATTGATGCAAATTGTGGCTTCGTAGATTTGTTTGTATTTTTTGGGGAAAGGACTCCTACTGGCTGTGTGCACATAGATCCCAAGTCCAGCTATGTGCGGACCCTGCTGCTATGTGTGCAGGTCAGGTTTGGGTATTGTAAGAAGGAACTAAAGGATTAATGAGTGAGAACGGTTGTTGCAGAGCTGAATGCATTTGTAATGTTCATGCGAATCTTTGATAGCTGCTATGTTATGCATATTCTATGTTAAGCTGCGAAAGTACTGTGTTAAATGTTTCTTCTGCATCTGGTTTTGTTTTGTTGTGTTTTATGAGAATAACAGTAATGCTGCACGACTATTTTAGACATATATGATTTGTTGAGTACAATAAGTATAGTTGACCTTGCACATGTGGATGTGAAGGAGATCTATAGATATGGTTCTGAGATAGGTGATTTGGTCATTATCAAGTCGAACGCTGCTCTTCTTGGTTTACCTATCCTCTCTCAAGGTGCGGAAACCTGGTTCCAGCACCCACCCATACTACTTCGGGTGAGACTTTGACCTACATAAAAACGTCACTGCTGAAAGCACCAGTAGTATAGGGGTTTTTTGGAAAACCTTAACCTCCAAACTTGGGTCAGGACCCCTCGAGCCAACACACTTCGTTCCATACTTTCGCTCTGATTGAAGGTCATTCTCTCGGTGTGGCTACATATAAAACCCTTTTTGCAAAATAACATCTTAATCAGTCAGGACAACGTTTGCAAGAACTTACCTCAGAATCCTTTAAAGAACCTTCGCTCAGCTTCAGAATAAGATATGAATTTAACGACTCTGAATTCTGTTACAAATCCTCCAAGCACACTATACACCCAGTCATATACGGTCCTGATGATTGTGTTATCATCCTTCTCCAACTGTTGGATTGATTGAGGAGTCCACTTCGTAACCTGATTGTCTTTCCAGCAAGTTTGGAATTCTACTAACCTTGCTAGCCACTCCTGTAGCTCGTGCGTGAAAGTTACAAAGAAAATTTGGTATACCTTTGTAAATATATACTTGTTCTTCCACTTCTCCGCAGTCATATTTGTGTTGCGATTCTCTTTTATGGAAAATTATTGAATCTATTTTTCGAACCAATCTTTAAGCTCAGGCTTCTCATGTTGCCAGTGATCTTGTGGCATTACTCGATATTTCTCTCAAAATTCTCCTGGTCCTGGCAACAGAACGATTCTTTGGCTTAAGGGGTTCTGACCTAGGTTCAAATTTAAGGTTTTCCAAAAAACCCCTATACTACTGGCCCTTTCAGTAATGACCTACTTATGCATGCCAAGGTCTCACCCGAAGTAGTACAGGAGGGTGGTGGAACTAGGTTTCTGCACCCTGGGGGAAAGAGGGTTAATGGGGAAGCCTTGTTGAGATCTATCAGGTTCGAATAGAAGCAGTCTTATTGCAGAGGCTTTAACACTATAGAAACGAAGCTCATAAACCCATAGACAACATGAAAACATAAACAAAGCAACTACTATTAAGAATATCTCAGTAATACTTCCACATCCACGCGCACATTAATATTAATCAACAGACAAAATCACTATAAACGTAGCCAATGCTTATAACATAAAGATATGATAAAACAAATTTATCATTCATTAGCTTCCAGAATCCACTTATATACCCAATTCCCTACCCGTGCACATAGCCAGCGAGGTCTACACACAGCAGGACTGAGGATCTCTACGCACACAACCAACATGATTCCTTACCTAATACAACCCAAAACAGATCTCAATAGTTCACAGCTATCATCAATCATACTTAGCCTACCTCTAGACTCAACCTATCCATCTATTTATATCATCATATCCTGTGTTATCCTGTGGTCTGAAAATTGTATTTTGTGAACTCTTGGTCAACCCTTTGACCCGTTATAATACATTGGGGGCTTTGACCCGCCCCATAGCCCCTACACTAGATTAATTACTACAAAATTTATATTGAAAACGTAGCTAGGGAACCTCATTCCAACATATTCTCCTAAAGAAACTGAGCCTAAAAATGACCCACCACTTCCTCCCACTGTAAAAAACAGTGAAAATATTACTTATGTTTTCAGTCTGGAGAATGATATCTCTAAAATCAAGATTCTTGTTCCCTTTGGAAAAATTCTCAAGGTAAATGATTACAGAATCAAAATTGTCAAAATGTTGAATTCTCAACCAATAACTTTAGTTATCCTTAACGTACAAGAAGAGCATCTTACCATCTGCTTGGGGACCAATATTGGAAGATGAAGAGAATGAAGATGTACCTCCTTTCTATGTCAGCCTTATTATCCATGACATGACCTTACATAATGCCATGTTGGATTCGAAGGCTTCTCATAACCTTATCCCTAAGGTGATTATGGAGAGGATGGGTTTTGAGACCACTAGGCCATACAAGGATTTATTTTATTTGGACTCTAAAAGATTCCAATGCATAGGATTAATAAAAGATGTTGTTGTTGGCCTAACACAAGTGCCTACGAAGACAATGGTAATGGAAATTGTAGCGACAAATATTCCACCCAATTTTGGCATGCTATTACCCAGATCTTGGGTAGCAAAATCAAAGGCACCATGCAGATGGACTTGATATATGCCACCATTAATGTTTTTGGTGAGCAGATAAGGTTGTACAGGGAGAGTAGGATGGCCTACATGGTAAGAAGTAAGGATAAACCTCAAAATTTTCCCATTTATGCTGTTGAGACTAAATTAGTATCAACAATTATTTTTAATGAGCTAACTGATAAAGCAGAAAGTTAAGAGAAAGTAGAAATTCAAGAAATTGAAAATCAACAAGTTGAAAATCAGGAAATTGTGAAGAAAAAGTAGAGGGTTGGTGGCTTCTACACTTTGATGGATCTGCTGGAAGAGAGGAGCTGGAGCAGGCCTATGGATCACTACTCCTGATGATGAAAGTAAGTTTTATTCCCTCAAATCGAACTTTTATTGTACCAATAATATGATTGAATATGAATCTCTATTTTTGGGTTTGGAAATTTTGAAAGGATTAGGTGCTAAAAAGATATCAATTTGTGGAGATTTTGAGTTGGTAATCAAACAAGTTGAAGGAACATATCAAGCTAAAGATGTGAGCATGAGAGCATACAAAAATCTGATTATGGAAATGCTGGAAAAGTTTCAAGAATATGCATTTATTGTGAAAAATAGGGATGAAAACTCAGTGGTTGATTCTCTAGTTGTTTCTGCAAGTTTGTTTGTCATCCCTACATATTCTACTCATAAGCATGAGATTGAAGTATGGCATAGGCCTGCTATCCCAGATAATATCATCCATTGGCAAGTGTTTGAAGATGACCAGCAAGTCAAAATTTTCATAGAGTTAAAGGAGGAGTTTGAAAGAACACAAGTGGATCAACAAAACATGCTTGCTGAAACTAAGGGTAATTTTGAATTTTTGCAGCTGAAAAATAACTGTATACCCAAGGGTCTTATTCCACTTGAATTTTTTTTTGACAAAAATGATGTTTTCAAATGTTCTATAATGTAGGCTGATGATGAGAGGTAGAAACTTGTAACCTTGGTACAATAGCAGCACCTAACATGATAAATCTTTCCATGTTTCTTTCTATGGATATGAGATAGAAATATATTGAGATGATGAAAAATTTCATTGATTTTCTTGAATGGAGTTATGTTGATCTGAAAAAGTATGATCCTACTATTATACAACATACTATTCTTATCAAAGAGAATGAGAAACCCTTCAAACAGAAATTGAGAAGGATTAATCCATTGCTCATGCCTCTAATTGAGATGGAAACTAAGAAGCTTTTTGTTGCAAAAATGATTGCTCCTATAAGATTCTCAAAATTGATTGCTAACTTGGTACCAGTCAGGAAAAATATTGGAGAGATGAGAATTTGTACTCATTTCAGAAACTTTAACAAGGCTTCTTTGAAAGACAACTACCCTCTTCCTAAGATGGATAATATTTTGAAGAATATTGTTGAATGTCAAAGGATGTCTATGTTGGATGGTTTTTCAGGATACAATCAGATTTTGGTACACTTAGAAGATCAGGAGAAAACTTCTTTTACCACACCATGGGGAACATTCATGTATGCCAAGATGCATTTTGGTCTGATGAATGGAGGAGCAACCTTTCAAAGAGAAATGGACATTTCCTTTGCTGAGGATAAGGATAATTTAGTTGTGGTCTATTTCGATGACATAACTGTATTTTCAAGAAGGGAGAAAGATCATTTGAAGCATCCAGAGAAAATTATGCTAAAGTGTAGAATATTTGGTATTTATCTTAATCCCACTAAAAGAATTTTTTCTCTAACCTCTGGAAAATTTCTTGGACATATTATATCAAAATATGGGATAAATATTGAAGCAAACAGAGTTAATTCCATTCATAATATAGACCTTCCAAGGAACAGGAATGAAATTTAGGCCTTTCTTGGGAGAGTGAACATTGTTTGACGGTTCATCCTGAACTTTGTTGAAATTTTCAAATACATTACCAAGATGTTGAAGAAAGGAGCTAAGATTAAATGGACTTTTGAAGCCAAGAAATCATTTGAGGAGATAAAAAAATCTCTCACTCAAGCCCCAATATTGATTAGTCAAAAAATTTTAAAAGATTTTCTGGTTTTCACATTTGCATCTAAAAATACCATAGCTAGAGTTTTACTGTAGAAAGGACAACAAGGTACAGAGAAAAAAATTTCATTCTTTAGTAGAAATCTTACTAAGTTAGAGTTTAAGTACAACATTTTATAAAAACAGTCATATTATTTGATCAAAGATATTAAGGATTTCAAAATTTATATTCAACACTCTCATGTCATTGCATTTGAGCCTAACACTGTGGTTAAAGATATTTTGGCACAAGCTGATCATGATGACAAGAGAGGGAATTGGATAGCTAATTTGCTAGAGTATGACATAGAGATCAAACCTACAAAATTGGTGAAAGGACAAGGGTTGGCAAAGATGATGGCACAATCCAATTTTGACTGTCTTGACATGAATTTCATTGCAGAAATTTCAGAGTCACCAGAGGAAGATGAAGAGTTGATTCCTATTGAAGAGAAGTTAATTTTATCTGAATGGTAGAGAGAAATTATCTTTGTGTTGTATCATCACATAGCTCTTGCAGAGTTGAATAAATCAAAAGAAAGGTTTGTGAAGCTTAAATCTCTAACATATTGCATTGTAGATAAGAATCTATACTGGAAAGATACTTGTGGAATTATTTTAAATTGTTTGCTAGAAGAGGAAGCTGAAACGGTGATTGAAGAGTTTCATAAGGTAGATTGTGGAGGACACCATTATTGGAAGGCCATAGCAAACAAAATTCTTAGAGCATGGTTCTATTGTCCTACCATGTTCAAGGATGTTTACAAGAAGATCATTGCTTTCCATGGATGTTAGATTTTTTATGGTAAGAAAAAAATGATTCCTTTACCTTTGATACCAATTTATGTTGAAGCACCTTTCCAATAGTGGGGGTTGGATTTTATTGGTGAAATACACCCATCATCTTCACGGTGGCATCACTACATCCTGATAGAAACAAAATGTTTCAGTAAGTGGATCGAAGCAATCCCAACAAGACAGGTAAATGATTCAGTCATCACTCAATTCTTAGAGAACAACATTTTGTCTAGGTTTGGCTGTCCTATGAAAATTATTACTGAAAATGCACAAGATTTTAAATTGAAAAGCTTAATTACCTTTTGTCATCAATATCATATAACACTTGGACACTCGACTATTTATTACCCATAGGGAAATGGTCTTACTGAATCCTCTAATCAGAACATTGTGAGAATTATCAGGAAGGTATTGTAGGAAAATAAGAGATCATGGAATCTGAAGTTGAAGTATGATTTGTGGGCTGATAGAGTATGTACAAAAATATCCATTGGTACTTCACCTTATGAATTAGTTTATGGAGTTGAAGCTATTTTTCCCACATCCTTTGGAGTGCCTGTAATGAAATTTCTTCAAGGACTTGAAGAAGAGCCTAATACTATTTAGAGGATGATAAACCAGCTTATAGCTCTACAAGAAAAATGGAGGAGGTGTACAGTAGCCATCAATGGTCACAAAATAGAGTAAATAAAACATTTGACAGGAAGGTCAAAGAAGAAAATTTCCAGATTCAAGATGTAGTTTTAAAGTGGGAAGCCAGAATTGAAGAAAAGGGGAAACATGGAAAGTTTGAAAACATCTGAAGGGGACCATTCATAGTAGCTTCATACCATGACAACAATACTTATCTAATTCAGGAGATGGATGGACAACTTTGTGTTGGACGACCTGTCAATGGAAATTTTCTAAAGAAATATTCCTCTTAAATTTTACTGAGTTTTCACTCCATTGTATATATTCCATTTTATTATGCTTTTCTACTAATAAAGACTATTTCATTATCAAACTTGAGCTCGAGGTCAAGGCCATAATATTTTGAAGAATGCTTGGCAAATTTTAGAACGTTATTTCAAAAAAGATGGATGGCACTGTAACTACAGGTTATTTGGTGCACAACAGGGGCACACCATCCCAAGTGGAGCCATTCCTATCAATCATTAGTTGTAAAAGTTTCCTTAATAGGGTCATGCAGTTTATTCACCAAATGGATGAGGCTTCCTAAGCCATTTCAATGTGATATATGAATTTATTTTGCATTTTAGACTATCCTAAGTTTAATGTTCACCTCCATTCATGCCACTTCAGTCAAATCAGTTGCATATCATATCATTTGTATTTCCTCATGCATTAACCTCAAGAGTGCACACCTATCAATTCTGAAAAATTTCATAGAAATTTACAAAGGTAATCTGTAGATTTCACTACAAAACTCCCTAATAATTTCATAGCGAATCTATCAACAACCTAACTATCTTCACTACGAAAATGTGTGTTTTTAGCTAAGGTTGTTAGAGCTATGTGAGGTGTCAGTTTATGATCAGAGGAGTAAAGGTCGAGGTCATTCAAGGTCGTTGTGGTAATATTAAAATGTACACAACTGTGTTTGATGTAATAATGATCCTTTGTTATTTCATGCGCTATGATTAAAACCAGAGCTATTATTTAACCCTTTTAAACCTCACCCCCAAAATCCCTCTTCCATATTATTGTTTATCCTTGCATGTGAGTTGATCCCTGGAGAGTTGCTTCATCGATCCAAGTAGGTTGTTGTCTAATTCAAATTGTTTAGGCATCATCAACAAGCGAGGCAGTGAAGACTATAAAGCATCCATGGCTGCGAGAAAAGAAATGAACAATGGTGGCCATTGTCACAGGTATGAACCCATGGATTTGAAATTACTCATTGATGACCCCACTACTATGGAGGTTTTCAGGAGGACTGGCTGCTTGCAATTTTTCCAAAGGTTGCAGGGTTTCCATGCACAAGTTTCAAAATATTTTTCCACTAACTTTACTGGAACATCAAAGTTTGGAGAATATTGCACTAAATTGCTACTTGTTTTGTTTTTACATTATTAGTAATGTACAGTGACATTCTATTTCTAGACGTGAGATTCTAATGAGGTGTTTAATGTTTTCTTGCTCTATATATTTTATCTTTAATCACTTACAGTGAATTTTATCTCTAATTGCTCAGAATTCATGCTATCATGCTATGAATTCCTTTAGGGGTTAAATTGTTGTGTTTTCCTCATTTTGTGTATATGAATCATCATTATTAAAAACCTCTATTTTCCTCAGCTTCCATGTGAAGAATTATTGTCACTAAATTCATCGATGTTGAATCCATAGCCCAATGGTAGCAAGCCTTCATTTTTCAGCCTGCAATCAAACAAAACCAAGTCACAGTTCATAGAGTTAGGCATCTAGTAGTATTTCTATTAAAAATCATAAATTCCCTTTGAGAGAGCCCTCTCAAACTAAAGAGGCTAAGCTTCAATTAGAAGTGGTTTGAAAGAGTTACATTGAGTTAATTGATGAGCAACCTATCAAGATGAATTTGGTGATAATATATGGGATGGAAGATACATCAAATGGATGTAAATACAACCTTCCTCAATGGGGTTATTGATGAAGAGGTGTACATTGAGCTTCTGAAAGGTTTTGAGACCTTAGATAGCAAGTCACATGTGTGCAGACTTAAGAGAGTTGTGTATGGGTTGAAGCAAGAACCTCGTGCTTGGTACACTAGGATCGACGGATATTTCACTGGGTTGGGCTTCACCAAGTGACAAGAAGATATGAATCTTTACCATATTTTGGTAGAAGGTAAAATTTTGATTGTTGTACTTTATTTAGATAATTTTATACTGACATGTCATAAGAAACTCATCAATTCTTGCAAAGAGGATCTTTCCAGATAATTTGAGACGAGGGAGATGTGGTTCTTGCACTATTTCCCATGATTGGAAATATGGAAAAGATATGGGGAGCTATTTGTATCTCAAGGCATGTATCCCAATGGGATTCTCAGAAATTTCCACATGGAGGGAAGAAAATCCATAGAGACTCCTCTAGCAAGAAACTGGAGGAAGGAGGATGCTACTTCAGGTGAAGTAGTAAATCCTACTATTTCTAGGTACCTTATGGGTTCGATCATGTATTTGGTGAACACACCACCAAACATATGCTATGTTTTTAACCAACTTAGTCAATATATATTTAAGCCTACCAAGATCTTTTGGAAAGAAGGAAAGCATGTTTTGAGAAATTGGAGAGGCACTACATAGTATGGGGCATGGTACATACAAATGGAGGGAGTGAAGCTTCAAGGCTTCACTAATGTAAATTGGCCGGGGATTCCATTCGATGGGAAGAGCACATTAGGGGGAATCTTCAACATAGGATCAATACCAGTTTCCTGGAACAATAGGAAACATAGATAAATTTCACTCAGTTCAGCAAAGGCAGAATACATGGCGCCCTACCAGGTAGCATGTGAGGTCATCTGGATGAAGAAGATACTTGTTGGTTTTTTTGGTCGACAGATGGATCTGACGGTGATAACCATAGTTGCATCAAAATTTTTATTAATTGATTTTTTCATTATGGTCCAAGAATACTTATATCCAATATCACCAAATTAGAGATTCGGTGCAGAGGAAAATTATGTCATTAGAGTACATTCCCACAGAAGAGCAGGATGAAAAAATCTTGACAAAGACACTGCTAAGAAGAAAATTCGAGTTCCATAGAGGAAGGATCAAGGTAATATATAATCCATTTCTTGTTGAGAGGGAGAGTTGAAATTGGAAACAAGAATGGCACCCAAAGGGGGCTTCTAATTTAATTTTCCCTTAATTAAATTAGAAGTAAACTGTAATGCCACATCAGATATCAACTTGTACGAGAGTCAGGAAGAATTATTTAGCTCATTCAATTGGATTTGAGGGTCAAACTAGAGGCATCTAGATTTATCCCTAAGTTTTAGGGGGTCCACTTGTAGTTTATTTACAGTTATAATTAGTTACCTTGATTATTTAAGTTAAAATCATTTTAACTATTTCTAAATGAGATATGAACTAGTGATAGCTCAATTGAAATAAATTTGATTTAATTCACATGCAGTGATCAATCAGATAACTGATAATTTTCTATAAATAACTATTGCATGTCAATTCTAAGGAAGGCCCAGTTGGGATTGGAGTTAAAGAGAAGAGAACTATCACTTTTATAATTATAAAATTGTATAGGTCATGCATGAGGTCATGAGGATGCCTTGGATGTATTGCACAATATTTTGATGGGGATTTCGTAATGAATAAGGGCTCAATTAGCCCAAGAACATGTATGACAGGTTGGTCAAACAGGGGCAAAGAATTCGTCAAGTATTCGACGAAACCTGCTCATATCATAGTGAGACAGTCAAGATAGTGTAGAGGTTTCTCAGGAAGGGAAATAACATTGTATTGTTTCATGTTCCCGAATTAATGCAATATACAGATAACTAGGTTTTTAGCTAAGGCTTTCCCCAAATACATATTTGTATTGTGTGATTAAAATTCTTTCTCTTACTTGTTTATGTGATTGTGTGATCATAATTGGTTTTTCGCAATCTGTAGAATTGATTCAATATTTTTCTTTAGTAAACTACAAGATTGGTTTAATCTATTTAGATATTTCTACACCACTTAAGGTTGAAGACTGTCCTTATCCTACCACAGAGGGTATTCCCTATATTTGATATTACTTATGAAGGTATAAAATATCTTGCAATAACAATACATTTAGATTAATGATAGGCCAAATTACTTCAAGAATTAATAAGGAAGAGAAAACATGGTGATGCATATATAATAATAAGACTATTTAATTCAAACTTTTCAATAACTATATGTGACTTTCAACTGTTTCATATATGAAACCCTCATAATGAGAAAACACACATTAATTTAGTTACACGTTTAAAATAAAATAAAACAAAAATAAAGGAAATAAAATAAAAGAAAGGACAAATAAGTTTGATATTTAAAACATAGCCATTTAATGCATTTAATCAATCATACTATAACATATGTGCAAATATGATCCAATATAAAGATAACAAATGAATATCTATCAAATATTTTCTTATAAATATCGTGCATTCAAGAATACTTCTAATTGAATTTAAAAAAAAATAAAAATATTAGTTAAATGTCATAACGTCATGAAAATTCCATTGATATCATATTTCACATAATACATAAATGAAAAGGAAAATAAAGTCTCATCACAAGAGAAAACACATAGGAATTATCACATCATTAAGACTATAAAGCTATATCCTCGTGTGATTCTGATTTAAATTAAAAAATTAGCCTTGAAAATAATAATGTCATCCACCTGCATAAAAATCCCTTGAAGCAAAATTCATTTCTTTCATTAATCCCTTTGAGAAGGTAGTTAATAGGTCTCTCAATATGTCACTAGCATTTTAAATACATTTGCATTTTAATTTTAATGAATAGTAATTCAACTTATATCTCCTATTAGGTCTTGAAAATGTGATCCATTTTGCCCTATTTTCTTTCATTTTTCTTCAATATTTACTATATTCCACAACTCCATATAACCATTCACTAAGACCATCCTAATAATTAAGTATGGGTTTAGACATATTATTTTCTAATACATTTATTTTTTTATTTTTAGTAAATTTATGGTTAAATATTAGAAAAATAAATGTATTCACTTATATATAAAAGTTAGATGAGTTTTATGATGTGTATAGGCCTATTTCAACATTCCAACATAGTCATATTTGGCCTCTAAGTCTCAAATTCGAATTTCCTCTTCAAACTTTAGAAGATTTTGAGGAAGATTTGAGATCATTGATGAAACCCAATTCATGGAGAAGAATGAGGGAAGTTTTCATAAGTGTCTCCTGTCAATGTTATGAGATATTTATGAGACGGTATGAAGAGATGATACTTGTTAGAGATTAACACATAGTTGTAACCACATGAGATATTTGTTGATATAGGAGAAAGATGTGGATATAGGAGATATTTTTGGGCCTACATTTATGAATTAGTTATCTTATTTTTTGTATAAATAGGAGTGCCTTCTCCATTCAAATCTGTGTTGATTTTTGGAATTCTATAGCTATGCTTATTATTTACCTTATGAATATTATTGATGTTAATACAATCGTTTCATACGGTTATTTTTTCTGATGAGATATCGTGTTTTTCTTCCTAATCTTTCCACCTCTCTTCGACTTCAGAATGACCATTTGATGAGTATGGGGTGTATCTTAATGTTTCAGTTTTGCATGATAGATTAGTTTCTTTTATGCTCATTTTCTTCGAATTTTATTTCAATCCTTTTGATTAGATGTTTTTTTTATAATTTCATTTATTTTCCTTTGTAGATCAAGCACATTTCATATTATAGCTTCATTAATTTCCAATTCATGTTAAATATACATTGTTTTTTTAATTTGTTTGCTTAGTTTCATATTCATAGATAATTTGATAGTTATGATTCGCTCTATTTAGTAAGCACACATCAATAATTTCAATAGGCTTTAGGAATTTTAATCTCAAGTCATTTGCTTTTAATAGATTATAATTACTTTCAAGTTCAATTTATTGGAATTGCTCACAAGATCAATATATTAGAATAGTTTTCATGTTCAATAGATGAGATTTATTTCCAAGTCCACTAGAATAATATTTATCTTTATGTTTGATAGAATAGAATTTCAAAAATATTTCCTAGTATATATTTATAATATTTTATTTCTTTTAAATTCTGAATTCAATGCTTTGATAGATATAGTCTTTGAGAAAAAACGTGTGTGTGTCTATTTAATTCTTTTCATTAATTTGATTTTTTCAAGTCTTGCAATCATTTCCATAGGTTAATTTTTTTATTTATTTTTATTGAGATGTAATTGCTGGCATATATTGTGCAACTGTACTTCACAAGTATACTAACCTCGATTGACATTTAATGCAATTAATTTAACTCACAATTAAATTACCCAACATATACATTTAACTTTAACTCCCATTTTCTCCTTTTATAGTCTTCATGTTATATAAAAATTAAATTATTTTCACCAGACTTAAAAAATTAAGGCCATCATCATTACCGTTTGATTGAATGATTTCATGGACTCATCCATTTATAAACTTGGTTCATGAAATAAATTATGGTTGAGCAAATATTCACTTCATAAATAGATATTATGCAAAGTCATATAGAAGAGTTACCAGAAATTTAAATCCATCATGCATGTCCAACCAATCAAGGCGTTAATAATCATATATTTATCCCTTCAAATAAGTGATACGTGATTTACATATTTCACATTATATCTTTTATAAAGGCTATGTATGATTTTCAAAGTAATTTTATATATTATTTATAAGACATATATTGTTAGATCTAAGACTTTTGTGATCCATAATGTAGATAAAAGAACTTTCGGATTAATCACATTATTAGGATTAGGTCGATGTTTTGAAGCAACTAATGTGGTTCATTCTTAGGACAAGGTGCAGAGACTAATCGATCTCAAATAATAAATAGACATATATTTTTTCATTTCTTAATTCTAATTATCAAATTATTTCCTCAGAATGTTGAAAGTATCTCAAACCAATCTACTATATTACATAAAAATAAGAACTACTTCTCTAAAACTTTTACAAAATGAAACAACTTTATTTTCTTAAATTGATTTTTTACCTCGTTTTCTTCCCCATAAAACCAACCATTTGAGTAGAAAGATAATTTAAGTGTTATTTGATTTTATGACATTTATTTTCCAAAATAATATGAAAGTACATAAAATTTGGAATATATCACATTTGAGTGAACTTTATTTTTAAACTTTAACAAGACAAATGGTAAAATGAATCCAAGCTATGACTTTAAATTTTATTCAATAATCCCATAACAAAACTAAACAAGTTTTGGAGGAGATAATGGACATTTTGTAATGATATCGTGTTGAGGAATTGGAGGTTTTAAAGTGACATACGAGTCGATATATCCAATGGTCATTGTTAACCTTGATTGACAACTAAAATTGATATAAGGTAGGAAACATATGCATTAACCATTTGCTTTGGTATGATGGGGTTTCAGACGTGCATGTAAAGTGGTCTTTTCACATGTATTCAATAAATAACACTTTGTGGGAGTTTCATAAAGTTAATTTTAAATTTCATTTGGTACATGGTTTTCAATAGACGAAAAAATTAAACATATCGGAAAGCGAAGAGAGAGAATCTAATTTGAAAGTTGTGATTTGATGCGATCGAATGGGGGAGGACGACTGAGATGAACGATGGAACGATGAAACTTTGACCCGATATGATCTAAATTGTACTCACATGCGTTATTTCAAGTTGCGTATCAATGTAAGTTTGGTTTTAAAAAAATGATGTGATTCTCAGAGGTGTAAGTTTGGTTTATAAAATATGATGTGATTGTTTGGTAAGATTATGATTTTATATGAATATATGTTATAATATTATGATTTAACATAAGTGATATAATTGTGTTTTTAAAAAAGTGAATATATTTAAGTTACATGTTACCATAACTATATTTAAATTAATTTTATGAAATTTTATAACAATAATGTATCTTTTATCATGTATTTTTTATTTATTAAATAGATATTAATATGTATAATTTTTTAACGATATCATAAGATTTATGTTTTTTTTAATAGTAAAATAATTTTATGGATTGTAAAAGACATGAAATCAATGTTAATATTTTATATTCAATTGGGATCCTATGTATTTATTATGAATAAAATAACAATAACACTATAAAATCTGATGTTTTAATTAAGGGTTTAGATTATAGACATATATATCTAAGGCAATTTTTATAAGAATAAAGTTAATAAAGAAAAGTGTTAGAGTCTTAGAATAATAAAATTCATATGTAATCAAAGAACAACTTAGTAAAATTGATATGATAAAATACTAAAGTATTGATTAAGGAGGTGTGATTCTAATTATAACTTTAAAATATTTAAGTAGAGGTTAAATGTAAAGGATAAATTAGCATGGCTAGCAATCACAAGACGAGGGTTCACGTGAGATAAAATTTGCATAGGTAGCATAATTTAAAAAAGTTAATATTGGGATACAGTAGGTTGTGTTAGAAAAATAAGACTAATGAAGGTAACCATGGACCACTTTGACCTACTAGCTAGCCCAACCAGGCTGAGAGGGCTCTCTCTATGAGATCGTAGCCATGTTTTCACTGTGATATGAAGGATATTAGGCTAGATATGATAGGCTCAAGTAGGTGTTAGGGTTTGATGTTGGATTAAGGATGAAACCAAGTATTTAGGTCTAGGTATCAAAATGTTTTACAACTAAAAATATATAAAGGAGCAAGGTAGTAGTGGATCTATGATGGCTTTAGGGTTTTGTAGGTATGCTGGAGGGTCTCGAAAATTAAAGGGGTTTAATGAGCATTTTAAATCATGAATTCATTAAACTGGAAGCATGAAACACAAAATGAAATTTCCATATAAACATAGCTAAATTAATAGAATTTTTCCTATGAACTGTAAGGAAAGACACTTAAGATACAAGATATGGAAAGAGGAGCTATATATGATTCATTACATACTATAAAAGAGAAAATACATGATCATAAACTCACTACACATGACTTTCTAGATAATATCTGCAACTGCATCCTTTGATTTATCAATATGAAATTGAAATTACAAGTTACAAAAGTTACAATCCTCTGATGTCCAATCATTCAAATGAATCTAAAATGATAGATATATAACAATAAAACCTCTCCACTCTGTCAGGGGCCGAATCCATCAATTTTGGCATTGATTACATGATATGCTCAACAAAACCCTAATGTCTAGGTAAGGTAACCAATTCACCTCACCTTAAGAAACTAGATACATTTGACCAAAGTCACATTAACAAGCATGCATCTACCCTATTTCACTATTTACCAACTAAATTATACTTCATGACATCACAAAATCATCATCATTAATCAATTACAGATGTAAAAAGTCAAGCTGGGTCAAACTTCCTATGAAAAATGCTTGTTGGAGAAAGCATAGCGAATTCTAGAGAAAGTGCAGCGAGTTGGAGAAAAAGGGAATTTGAAGGCCTTCTAGGTGTCCAAATTCTAATCTGAAAGTTTCTATGGAAATCCATGGATGTTTGCTCCATGATAGGATTTTCAAGCACTAAAAAAGGTGGCTCTTATCCCTCCAAAAATTCATTCTCCTGATATTATTAAAAAAGAGCACGGTAACCTCCAAAAAGTGGGCAAAAAGGTCATTTTTCGCTAGTTTTTGGGCATTTTGACCCTCAAAAAGTGGATGACATGGCTCCACCGATGACTAGGATTTAAGTACTCATTAAGATGAATCCATCAATAATGAGAGTGCATCCATTGGACCTCCCCAAAAAAATTGTGGTGTGGCCCACACTACACTTTTTCCACTGTGACTCACTTTCAAAGTTTCCAATTTTGACCAAAAAATGACAAAATAATAATTTTCTCCAAAACTCATCAAAATTGGTCTACAAATGCCTAGCAAGGTATGTTATGCTACTAAGGAAGCATCAAAAGGTATCTCCAATTTACCCTTCTCCTTTTGACTAATTAGGGTTTCCTTTAGTTTTTCTTCTAATTATTTGACTTTGACTTTGTAAATTTGATTCCTAGTGTAGTAGTGGTAAACCATGTATTTTTGTAACTTTTTTTTATCTTTTTTCCTTCTCAAGGAGATTCTCCAATTGAATATTGAATTTCTCAAGCCAAAACTCACTATTTTCATTGATTTTCGTGACTATCCTTTCTTCAAATGTCAACTCTTCATATGGTGGCTTTTTCTCTCTTTCTTTCTAAAGTGATTTTTGGAGACCCGTGGTCCTTGGTGTTTTACTTATCACTTGCTCTTCATGTTTTTCAGAATATTCACTGTCAACCACTGCTTTTCCTTTCATATTTTGCATACAAGCTTCAAACTATTTTTTCTCTAAAGAAAATTGCTTTGCCTTCAACTGATTTTTCTCTTATTCTACAAAGGAATTTATGAAATTATCCCTTGCTAAATTTTTGTTGAGTTCTTTTATGTGAGAATATTTTCCTTGATGATTTGTTGTAGGTTTTCATGCTCTTCACTAGCCTCCAAGACTACTACGTCAATGTCAAGATGGATGATATCCTTATCATACAAATATGTATCATGTTGTAAGGTTAATCCCTGATCTGCTGATGTGGGCTTGGCCGCTCCCTCAATATGAGGAGAAAACACAAGCCTTCTACCTCTCTAGTATGTCTAAGTGACCTCAATCTTCCTCCTCACTAAAACTGTGCTAGGAGCCAACCTCCACATGTCTAAATGGTGTTGATGGTGAACTAGGGCTAGTAGGATGGCTACTAGAAGGCAAAAATAGTCCTTCTTGCATGAAGGTTTCCCAAGTGATGATCTTCTATTAAAGCTAGTGTAAAAAAATGATCTTTATCAGACCATGGTGGAAGAGGCTACCTTCAAGAATACTCTACTTATGTTTAAATTTCTCTACCATCTTTGTCAAACTTCTGTAGAGGTAATAGGAAAAATTGAGTGGCTTTACCCCTGTGGAATGCATGATAAGTCTGACATGATACCTATATAATCTAGAAAATATTCCCTCACAGGTGAAGTACTTCATGATGATCTTTATTAATTGTGTATATTTCTCGAGGAGGTGCCCAAGAGGAAATAATTTCTTCATGTGTTGTTGATAATGTCATATAATATAGGGCTGGTAATTTTGAATTTGTAAGTCTTGGTTTTTGAATCATTTTTCACCATGATTGTGTATCCCTATGGCCTCAAGTACTACTTTAGTTGATATAGTGAAATTAACCGCTACAAACATTGTCTTTTCCTTTTTGAGCTGAGTGGAAAATAATTTGGTCAATGTGGCATGGTATTTGACTCTCTCAACTTGTTCACAAAAAGGAAGAAATCCTACCCCCTGAAAACAGTGCTTGGATAATGGTGAAGAAATCACTTCATGAGTGTTTAAGGGCTCATACCTTATCAGTTGGCCTCGCTTATTGTAAGACCTCTTCTCCTCCATTAGATAGTTTGCAAGGGGGAAAACCCTAATGGGACAAAACAGGGCAAGGGAGAAAAGGGATAGGATGAAGGGGTTAGGGAAGGGAGATGGGAGTGGGAAAATTTAGGGAGTTGTATAGGGGTCTTAGGAAAATATAGGAAGTGAAATGGAGTGAAATTGGCATGGAAATTGGGATAGGGAACTTTTACACAGTCCTAGCTAGGAAAACTACAAAATATTATAGCATTAAGCTAGGGTTGAGATTTTGGGGCTTAGGAAATTGAAATGTGGGTGTGAAGGTTGTGGGAGATGTTTCTGAATGTGAGGAAGGGTAAAAAACTATGGGAATATGTATTTACCTTGCAAATTTTTAAAATACGGGCCAACCACTAAAATGGATGGTATGGGCCAATGTAGAGTTTTCACTCTCAAATCAATCAAATTGGGCTGCAAGGAGGAGTTACATGAGGTGTAACTTACTTGTGCACTAATTCTAGACACCTTGACAACATTCAAAAACATTCAGAAGTTTATTTTATGCCTTTGAGAGATAAAACACAGTGTGTCGAAGAAAGCACAATGTGTAGCCCAGAAAGCGCAGCATGGTTGCTTTGACATCAAATTTTGGATTGTGTTTGACTTGAAATTACTGATGAAGTACGTGGTGATGAATGAGAACTCTTCTTCAATGAGGTGAATGAGAAAATGAGCTTGATTTGGCCTTTTGTAGCTTATGATGGTCACTTTTATTAATAGTAGTGGGATCGCCCACTACATGTATTTTCACTTTGCTTTGAAAGCTTGTAGCTTTGAAACTTTCTTATGAATATTTAGGACTATTAGGAAGCTATTACATATTTGAAACATAAATTACATTTTAAAACAAATTCATGGAACAAATTTTCCTATTGCCACTCCTGATTTGCCTGATTTATGCACCTAATGAAATATTTTGGATGAATGAAACCCTAATGACATAATGGAGACACTAAAATGAATGAAATCGTGATGATGTTGACTACAGTGATGATGATGTTATTTTATTTGATGGTACACTAAACGGAGTGATGACAAAGACCGACATGTAAATTTTTTGAAATGAGTGGAAATAGCCCTAGACACACTAGAAAATGACGAAACTTTTATTTGAAAACCTAATGAAATGAAAAAACTTTTAGTTTGATAACCTAACAAGACATGGTAAGAACATTGTGTTATCACTGGTGATAGGCTGAAAATATTGACACTAACATGTTGAAAGTTTCAAGCTTGTGGGAATGTCTAAATGGTACACTCGAGAGAAGGTGGAGAAAGAATTTCCTCACCTCATTTAATAGAATATTTTGGGAACCAAAATCCTCCCAAAATGGAGATTTGTGATATGGATTGGATCATTACATATTTTTTCATCCATATTGATGCGTTTAAAGTGGGAAAAGTGGAGAAATAAACTCATAAAACCATTTTTATGAGTGGGACTCATTTTGGAAATTTTGGGTCTAAAATATTTCGGGAACATTGAGAGTAAAAAAATGGTCTTTTTGGGGCTAAAAAAATTCCATTTAAACAAAAAAAATTATAGTATTGATCTACATATATATGCTTTTCCAATGACACATGTAATGGCCTTGGGATAAAATTTCATGTAATAAAGTTGATAAAGGAAAAATAATACCAAGGTCATGGGACACGTATTCCAAGACGAATGTTGGGAAACATATCCTAGTGGGTGTTAATTTGGTTTATTATGGACAAGGAATTTGGAAAATGAAATGGAAAGGCTTTCAAAAGGAACTGATATATTTATTGACATTTTATTTTCGAAATTAATGAAAATAAGATAAAAAGAAGGTGAAAGATCACAAATTGCATGTGAGGAGGAAATTGAAGGAATATAGAGGAAATTGAAAAAAACAGAGGTGTCAATGATCAAAAGGATTATGAATATTACCTATTGTATTTATTTTAATCACTTAATAATTTATTAACCCTTTTGTAATAATCTATATTTAATTAATTTATTTATTTTTAAACTAACTAACTAACTTTCTAACGGCTAGTTCTTAATAGCTAGTCTTAATGGCTAGTTCTTAACAACTAGTTCTCAATGGCTATTTCTAAGCAATGATGAATCTCCACTATTTATTCATTAAGGTTGATTTTTCTCTCCGCCTTGTCATGAGGATGAACCACATTAGCTGGTTCAAAACATTGACCTAATCCTAATGATGTGATTAATCCGAAAGTACTTTTATCTAGGATTATGACAATGAGTTCAAAAAAAAATTCGGTTCATTTTTGGAGCTATCTCTATTCCCACATACTCTTTCACACTTATATAATGCTTGGATAACTCTAACATTGGAGAAAGGAAGGAAAATAAAGTATAGAAATAAAGGGAAATTAAGCATCAAGAAATGAAGAGTTGGATCAAGCGGATACAATGGGATTACTTGCAGGTATCGAGTTGCATATATGATTTCGTTGTTATATTTGGCATGCATGGTACATTCATATGAGTATGCGGTTATATTGTTGTCATTGGCATGATTTTTTCTAGGTGTGATAGTGGTTTCATATTTTCCTTTCCATTTCTGGATAACCATGGTATGATGGTGCTCTTTCAATTGGTTGAGATTTGGATTGTCAGACGGTTTTGGAATCAGTTCAGGTGGCCTCAAGAAAAGTCCGAAGGGCCTATCAATCCATTGATCGGTAATTGTGATATTTCATCAAATCTTGACGGTGCATACTAGAAAAGGTGTCAAGGTAATGGTGAAGAAATCCAGAGGTATCTAAGCTTCTTTAGGGCTTAGTGATCCCTTGATCGGTAATGGCGAGATTGCAGTAACACCTAGTAGTTTATGTTTTTTTTTGTTCCTAGGAATCCTTTGATTGGTAATGGTGAGATTATGGTAAAGATTTGTTTTATAGGTGCTTAATTCAGGCCTAAGATTCCCTTGATTGATTTGGGAAGAATTGCGATAAAGCTTGAGGAAGCCTTTTTTTTTTGTGAGTCCCAAATTCATGCTTCGAATATTTCATGGGGGTGATTGGAGGAAAGAAATATTTGGTCCATCCCCATCTATGGTCAAGTGGTATGTGGAAGCCCTCACTTGGTTGGATTTGAATATGTTAATAAGAGCTATTTTCCTCTTGTATTTTTAAGAGTATTTTTAATTGTTATTATGTGGCTTTGATGGTTTTTATATCATTTTTATTATTTTGTTATATGTTGATGGTAACCATCGTTTCATGCAGATTTTAGTTATGGCTCTCATCATTTTTTTATTGGTAAATGAATTATTATTGAATACATTTCCTAATAGAGATTATTGCAACTATTGTGAGAGGGAATTAAACCTTCTTGATGATTATCATATAAGTATGAGAACCCTATGTTCATATGTGCATTTATTACCTATAGATTTCATGTTCACAATGTGTTTGATGAAACATATGTCATGGTTACGAATGACGAGGTCTAGTTCTTATCTAAATTTTGTGCTCATGGATTTTTCCGAGTGTCATTCATCATCCTAGAAGGTTCTATCAAGTTATGTGCAGAGTTATATATCCTAGCCCTGAAAAAGTGGCTCAGACTTCGGGGTGGAATCCCCAGAATTGGGAATTATATATTACATTCACTAGGAGGCAGGGTTATCCATGTGAATATAGGGTTAGATTCACTCTCTTTCCTTTTTATGCAAGCAACTGGGATTTCATATCACTATAAAAGCATGTTCACTCAGGGTCATGGAACCTGGAGTGGCTTTATGGCTCCTGGGGGTCATGTAGCTCATGAGGAAGGTCAGTAATGTTTTATTTTTTGGGTGAAATCAGGATGATAGGTTAAATTTTTGGGCCAGATGTGGTGATAAAATTTCAAGTTTTTCCTCTTTTATTGAATTGAAGCGCTCAAAATTCATATAAGCATTGTGAATTTTGATTTAGAGTAAAATGAAAAATTGTGGAGAATTATGTTGTTGTCCTAATGATATTTTTTGCAAAAATATTTAATGTCGTATCATATATCAATTTTCCATTAAATTAAATGATTTTCCTTGCAAATTTTCACACATCTTCAGAAGTATGCATGATTTCACGTGGCATAAATTTCTCTACAATGTGTAATTTTAAAAAAATACATATATGACCATGATCTACATGGAGAGCGATAAGTAGTTCATACTAATATTTAAATTGCAATTTGGAGACACATGTGTTCACGTAATATTTTTGAAACTACTTAAATAAATTGAAAAACCAGAAGTACCCTTTTGAAGAGGACTCATAAATGAAGATAGTGGTAATTTAAAAAAAAAATTGTTATGTATATTTTATGATATTTTTGTTATTAAACCTCTTTAAAACAGTTAAAAAAAATTCAAACATTATGTTTAAAATAAATTAGATAAAAAATATCACATGAATTCCAAAATGTCAAACTCATATGCCATTAGATAGAGTATTCCTTCATGATTCCAACATTATCAAATCCACCACCTAAGGACAAATTTAGCCCTAAGTCCACTAGGGAACAAAATGGTGTTGTAAGAAATTTTGCAGAAGGGGGGATAAAATTGTGGATTTTAGGACTCAATAGGCTCAATTACTGCTTGATTTCAAAATTAAAATAGCTCAATCGAGATATTTTAAATTCAAATATATCAATCGATTTATTATTTTAGTGCTTAAAGAGCTCAAGAGAACACATAAAAATGGCTCGATCGAGTGCATACATTTCTTTGAAATCAACCTATCATTTTTTCCACCAAAACGTGCCCTGTTTCACCAAAAAGTGTAACCCATCTCCATGCTTTCACCCTTGTTTATTGCACTTCCTTAATTATACCTAGGATTTTGAGTCATGTCATAGTAGACCTTAGCTAATTTTTACCCCGACGGGCTAGTGAAAGTGGGTAAATATGGGAAGGGTGGTTACAAATTGGTATTAGAACATGGGTCAATGCTTAGAGTAGATGGAAGAAATCTGTGTGTCATGCATGCATGCCATTTTTCTATATGGTTATTATGCATGAATTTTCATGGTTGTAGTTTTCGTGAATGAGGTCATGGTATGCAGGTAGTTTTTTCATGCATAATGTCAATATATTGATGTGATTATGATTATACATGTATCATGCTAATATAAAATTATTTTGTAGATGAGATAGCCTCCCATGAACTTCACTAAGGTATGTTGATTATGTTTGTATTTTGGTTTAGTTGACATGGTATACTTGCAGGAAGAAGAAGATAAAAGATGAATAGAAAAATGGTGGATTATAGTTCAAGAGACTCCCCTTATAGATCTAATGAGCATCCAATAGATGAGTACTCTCCAGATATAGCAAACACTTTGATAATTTTGAAGGTAGACATAATAAGTTGCAAATAAGACAATGGAAAAAATCATTCAGTCACAAGAGATACTTTCCAGGGCATAAGAAGATGTTATTTCATTCAACCTTCAGATCCTGTCATATGTTTATAGACATGGACAACCACAAATCAGTTATGGATAGGAGGAAAATATTAATGCAACATATTGAAGTGGATCTCATAGTGGATATAGTTTGGATAGAGATAACACGATCAGAGATGGAAGGTTATTGGATACACCTGATAGGAGAGGCAGTGGACATGTTTTCTACTCTAGTACTGGTTCAGACATGTATCATGGTGGTCATCACTACCATCCTTACAAGAGGAGTGGAAAAGGGGTATTTATTAGATGATTTCAAGAAATCTAAACCATCCACATTTGAAGGATAGCTGAAGAAACCAGGAGATCTAGAGGCATGGTTACTTGGAATGAAGAAATTCTTTGAGTTGCATGATTACCTAGAGAACATGAGGGCTAGGATAGTTAATTTCAGTATTAAAGGGAAAGTAGACATCCGGTGGGAGTATTTCAGGCATTTCAAAGACATCAAGACAAAGGATTTAGGTTATCATGAATTCAAGAGACACATTAGGAAGAAGTAATTGTTGGAGAGATAATATGGAAGTACAGCTAAGGATTTCTATGAGCTAAAGATGAGATTGATGAAAAGTTAGGAGTACACGACTAATTTCTTGAATTTATTGAGGTATGTACCATATCCTGAGGATTAGAAGGCCAATGTTTAGATATTTTTCAGTGGATTGTCTTTAGAATTTAAGGATCATATCGATTATGATGAGCCTCGGTCATTAGAATAATTCATTGGGAAGTTCAAACAATGTTATGAGAAATTAAAGCATAAGATTGAATCTAAGCAAGGTTGGAAAGGGAATGAAAATACTAAAGGTATATTTTCGCCAAAGAGAACCACACCATAGGATGAAGATGAGAAATATAATATTTTTCCTTACAATAATTTTAATGCATTTGAGAAAGGACATGGGTTGCCGCTTGGAGAGCACTAAAACAAAGGTGAAAGTAGGAGACAATTACAGTTTTGGGCATGTGTCAAGGAGCATCTCCAGAAGGATTGTTCGTCATATCAGGGTTGTAGGCCTTAGCTATCTAATGATCAGAAGGCACAGATAATTGGGTATGTTGGAAAGAGCATTCCTCGGATCTATGTAGAATTGGATAATAGGTAGGTGGATCACTAGGAATCTATTCTCTTGATGGATGGTAAGCTTTCTAATCAAGTTGTTTCTATTTTTGTTGATACTGGATATAATTGTAGTTATGCTAACCCTGTCCTCATGGATAAGTATGTTTAGATAAAATTATTGCATGCAAAGTCTTGGTTAGTGCATTTGGCTACAAGTACTTAGAAAAGAGTTCATCATTGGGTAAGAGCTTGTGAGATTGAGCTGAATGGTATGCCTACATCAATGTACCTTAATGTACTTCCATTGGGGTCATAAAATAGGCTTATGGGTATGGATTGGT
The DNA here is from genome assembly GCA_034641835.2 of Pinus albicaulis. Lineage (NCBI taxonomy): Eukaryota > Viridiplantae > Streptophyta > Pinopsida > Pinales > Pinaceae > Pinus > Pinus albicaulis. The sequence continues at coordinate 1,400,101,933 of CM076584.1, forward strand.
TATATATTCAGATGACTAAGGTGGATCATTATAAGAAGGCTATTGAGTGCTTAGATGAAAATGGAGAAAAAATAATATTACAGGGTAAGAAGAAGGAAAAATAAGTTAGAATAGTTACAGTTATGTAGGAAAAGCGTAGTCACAGAAAAATGTATATATTTCCAATAATAAAGGTAAGGATGTTGAGGATGTGAAAGTATTCAAGAGTTATCTGGTTTTGTAGCAATTTTATGGTGTCTTTCCAGCATGGATTTCAAAGTTTCTACCTCATACAATAGTGGAAATTTCTATTGAGATGGTACTAGGGGAACTATCAACATCAAAGGCACCATACAGGATGAGCACACTAGAGCTAGTGGAATTGAAGTTTAAATTGAGGAAAATCTTAGATAAGGGATACATTAGGCCAAGTGTTTCATCATGGGGTGCACCAATGTTGTTTTTGAAGAAGAAGGGTGGTACTCTTAGGTTGTGTATTGACTACAGGCAGTTGAACAAGGTGACCATTAAGAACATGTATCCATTAACAAGGATTTGATGACTTGTTTGATTAGTTGGATGGAGTATCATTGTTCTCGAAGATCGACTTGAGATCAAGATATCATCAGGTATGCATCAAAGAATATGATATCTACAAGACTGTTTTCTGAACCAGGTATGGGCGTTATGAGTTTGTTGTAGTTCCTTTTGGTCGAGTTAATGATCCAACTACTTTCATGTGCTTGACTAATAGTGTGTTTTGTCCTTATCTAGACAATTTTGTGATTGTATTGATTAGGATATATTGATATATTCTAAGAAAGAGGAAGATCGTGCAGAACACTTAGCATAAATATTGAGATTGTCAAGAGAGCATCAGTTGTATGCCAAGTTTAGTAAATGTTTCTTATTTCGGATAGTGATACATTACTTGGTAGATGTTTTTTCCAAGGGAGGCATATCAGTGAATCCGTAAAATATAAGAGTTATCATTGAATGGGAAATTTCTAGGAAGGTGGATGAAGTCAGATAATTCATGGGGTTAGCAGTTTACTACAGGCATTTCATTAGGAAATTATCATGGATTTCCCATCCTATTACAAAATCACAGGGAAAGGGAAATAAATTTGAAACGACATAGGAATGTGAAACAATTTTTGGGTAGTTGAGGCAATTGTTGAAAAATTCTCCAGTTCGGAAGATTGTAGATCTGGATAAATATTTTTTGGTGTGTACAAATGCTTGAAATAAAGGACTTGGTGGATTCATTATGCAGAAGGGACAAGTGGTATGTTACGAATCAAGGAAACTGAATTAGAATGAGTAGAACTATGTGAGACAAGATCTTGAGTTCCCAATGATCAATCATGCATTCAATATGTGGAGGCACTATATTCTTGGTTGGAGGTTCATTCTGATGAGTGATCATAGTTGGCTGAGGTACTTGTTTGACCAACCGAATGTAAATGTTAGGCAAGCTAGATTATTTTCCATGTTCAGTGAGTTTGACTTCAAGTTCGGGTACATTAAGGGAAAGGAGAACATGGTTGCAAATGCTTTTAGTAAAAGATTACAGGTAAATGATATAGAAACTGAGTTCTTATGGGAAATATTTACATGATCATATATTACAAGTAGGATAGCAAGATGATAGGTACAAGGAGATTAGGAACATGTTATAGCAGTAGGGTACATGTGAACATGTTGTGGACTATCATCTCACGATGGATGATTTGGTCAGATTTAGGGACGAGATCTATGTTCTGGATAATAATGAGCTAAAGAATATTATCTTGAGGAAATACTATGTTAATTCATATTCATGTCATCAAATATATTAGAAGACATTGACAGTGGTTACAAAATTGTACTACTGGCTAAATCTGAGGAAAGTGGTAGTTGAGTTCATCGATAGGTGTCTAGATGGTCAATAGGTAAAAGGAAAGTGCAAGCATCTAGTTCATCTATTGCAGCAGATTTAGATTCCGTAGTGGAAATGGGCAGTCATTTCTATGGATTTCATTACAGTTTTATCGAGGACATATAGACAACATCATGGTTGTGGCTAACAAGTTGACAAAGGCAACACACCTCATAGTGGTTAAGTCTACTTATTCTTCTAGTGAGGTAGCTTGGCTATTCATCAGGGATATAGTAATATTGAATGGTATTCCTAAGAATATTGTATCTAACAAATATTCCAAGTTAACTTCCAAGTTTTGGAAGGATTTATTCGCAGGTTTGGGTACAAATTTGGCCTTCCTTATAGCTTATCACCCATAGAAAGATTCTTTGATATAGAGGGTCAATAGGAGGACATGTTGAGAATGTATCTTATGCACCAACAGAGGAGGTGGGATGAGTATCTTCTATTGGTTAAGTTTTCTTACAACAATGTGTATCAAAATTCACTAAGGATGAGTTTGTTTGATGCACGTTATGGGAATAGTTGTATGAAATAGAGTGATCTAGTGAATATCGTACAGATATGTCCAGAAATTTTGGAAAAAATGGAACAGGAAGTGCAGGTTATGAAGAAGAATCTAAAGCTAACATATGATAGATAAAGGAGCAATGAAAATCAACACATGACATTTCACGACTTTTAGGTTGTGGAGCATGTGTACTTGCACATCAATCCCAAGAGGAGTTTCTTTAGGATTGGGCCATGTGTGAAGCTGGCACCTCGGTATTGCAACCCTTCCAAGATCCTAGAGAGGATTGGACCAGTGGCCTACACAATTGCACTGCCTTTGATAGTGAATGACGTTTTCCATGTTTCATTGCTTAAATGATATGTGAAAGATGTTGATCATGTGATTGATTGGTTTTGTATTACAGGTGGATCCAGAAGGAGAATTCCAATGGGAACCTAATTTTATTTTGTACTAAAACATCTCATTCTCTGGAAATAAGAAATCAAGAAGCTAAAGTGAAATGGAAGCACTTTTAGCCCGATGAAGCTACGTGGGAGATGGTTGATCAAATGTGACCTATGTATTATTTCATTATTTTTCGGTGATGGAAAATGAGTTTTTGGAAATGTACATTTCTATGTATGTTTTATTTTGTAAATACGACAACGAATTATGTTATAAATCTCTAATAAGTGGTATTTTTGTCATGTTTTTATGTTTTTCATGTTGGTTTTTATTTTTAGAAAATTCATTGTAAATATTACATCGAGTTAGGTCATAAAGCTCCATGGGAAGTATGTTTTGGTCTTATTGGTTTTGTTCGTTATAGGTTTCATAGAACAATGAGGATAGTGTTCCCATAAGGGGGAGGGGTTTTCAATAGCCCCAAGTTAAAAGTTCATGTAATACAATTAATACAAGAAAAATAAGGTGAAGGTCATGTTACATGCATCCCAAGATGAATGTTGGGAAAAACATCCTAGTGGGTGTTTATTTGGTTTATTATGGCTAAGGAAATTTTTAAAGGCAATGGAAATGTATTTGAAAAGGAAATTAGACATTGGTTGGAATTTTATTTATGAAAATAATGGAAATAGGAGAAAATAAATGTGAAAGGTCACATGTTTCATGTGAGGATGAAATTGAAGGAAAATAGAGGAAATTGAAGAAAATAGAGGCCTCAATGATAAAATTTCTTATAAGGACCAGTTTATAAATTTTTTCAGTTCAGTTTTGGAGCTATCTCTATTCTCACATACTCTTTGAAACTTAGAAAATTATTGAAGCACTCTAACATTAGATAAAGGAAGGGAATGGAATGAAAAGGAAGAAAAGGAAAGAAAGGATCAAGAAAGGAAGAGTTGGCTCAAGCGGCTACAATCAGATTACGTCTAATTATTGAGTTGCATGCATGATATCCTTGATATTTTTGGCATGCATGGTACATGCATGTGTGTATGTGGTTCTCTTACTATCATTGTCATATTTTTTTCCACGTGTGATAATGGTTTGACCTTTTCCTTTCCATTTACGGATAGCCATGGAGTGATGGGGTTCTTTCAGTTGGTTGAGATTTGGATTGTTGGATGGTTTTGGAATCAAGTTAGGATGTCTCATGGAAATTTCCAAGTTCATAGGAATCCCTCGATTGGTAATGACCAGATCGTGGTAAAGCGTGTGGGTGGAGATGGGAAAATTCCTCGAGGTATTGGTGAAGAAATTTGGAGTCATCCTATCCTCTTTAGGGCCTAGTGAACACTTGGCCAATAATGGCGATATTGTGGTAAATCTTGGAAATGTATGTTTTTTTTGGCCCTAGGACTCCCTAGATCGGTAAAGGCATTATTGTGGTAAATCTTGATTGTGTAGGTGCTTAATTTGGGCCTAGGATTCCCTTGACTAGTTTTGGTGGGATTGCAGTAAAGCCTAACGAATTCTAGGTTGTTTTGATGTCAATTATAGATTCATGCTTGGAATATGCAATGAGGGTGATTAACTAAAATAAATATTTGGTTCAACCTAATATATGGTGAGGTGGTACATGGAAGTCCCTGACTTGGTTGGATTTTCATATGTTAATAAGAGCTCTCTTCCTCTTGTATTTTCATGAGTATTTATACATTTTATTATGTGGATTTTATTTTTTTTCTATTATTGTTATTATTCTCATTATATGTTGGTTATATGTATGGTTTCATGGAATATTTTAGTTATGGATCTCATCATTCTTTGATTGGTAAAGGAATGGTTATTGAATGCATGACCTAATAGATGTTTTTTAACCATTATGAGAGGGAATTAGACCATCTTAAGGATTCTTTGATAAGTATGAGGCCCCAATGTTCAGATATGCTTTTATTACCTGTAGATTTCAACTTCACAATGTATTTCATGAAGTATCCATCATGATTAGTCCTGGTTAGTTCAAGTTATTTTATAAGTTTTTTTTAATGCCTTTATCCTAGTGCCATTCATCATCCTGGAAAGTTCTGTCAAGTTTTAGGTAGAAGTATGGATCCTAGCCATGAAAAAGTGGCTCAGATTCTAGGGTCACATGCAAAGAACTAGTAATTCTAGACCGTGGTCAATAGGATGCATGACTAACCATGCAACTATAGGGTTACATACACTAGATTTCCCTGGTATGCAAGTGACTAGAAATCTAGATCACTAAAAAGGAAAGTTAAGTCATGGTTATGGCACCTGGAGTGGTTGTTTGGCTCTTGGGGGTCTTATAGCTCCTGATGAAGGTCAATAATGTTTTATTTTGTCATTTCCACTTCCTTAATTGTACCTAGGAGTTTGATTCATGCCATAGTATCCCTCACCTCATGTTTACCTAGGTAGGCTCGTGAAAGTGAGTAAACATGGGAGGGATGATTACAATGCAACAATCACATCAATTAGTCTACATGTAAGTTTCATGTCACTCAGAAGTTGACCTTCCTATTTTCTCCATCATAATCTGAGAGGATGCCATATTATACTCATTATTCATGGAAAGTGTGCTAGCCACATGATCATAATAAAGAATACTCTAGAATAATATGTTGACAAGTAAAGCTTTTAATATTTGTTGCTAACACCCATGAATCTCACTAACCTGGTGAGGTGATGGGACTAGGCCTAAGGTTTAGTGGCCAAAATTATGATACAATTATTTACAACAACTCTTTACAATGAAAAAAAGGAAAGCTATTTATGGAATATTTATAAAATAAAATCAAACAAAAATATTTAAAATGGTTAAGTATATATGAAACAAACAATAATATATACCATTGGATTTTAAGAAACTAAAATTTAAAGAAACTAATAGCAATTTAATGAGTCGCTTTACAGGAAGATTTCTAAAAAATCATACCCTAGTGGCCAGTTAAGACTATACTAATATATTTATAAAATATGATGTAAATTTAATAATATTTTCTCACTATTAATTTCATATGAATCTTCTCTCAAAAATAAAAAAATATAAATCAAATTCATTCGAGAATGTATGGTAAGAATATCATCTTTCAAAAATACTATTTTTCTTAACAGAATGAGAGTATAATGTACTATTTCAGTTGATTTCTATGACAACCAAGACCACAAATCACTAAAAAAATTCTAAGATATAACAAAATTCATATAATAGACATCGAGAATGGCAAAAAATAAAGCAATATGAACTGTTGGATAACATGGGGTATTTTGATAAGATTGGACAAGAATGTTTTATGCAAACATTATACCACCTAACACTAGCATGCAAGCATTATTAGACCTTCTTATAGTAGTAATTAACACAAAAAATTAACAACAATCATTGTAAAAGAGATAGATATTAGATGAGCTCACTTAATTCATTGTCACTGATAAAATGTTTTTTGTTGTCACCAAAATGGATAGGCTCTAGTACTCTAGAATAAAACAAATCACAGGAAAAAATACAACTTTTAGAACTTATGCATACCTCTCCTAGCTAGAATTTTCCATCCTCCCTTCCATGCCTTTTGTTCATTTTTATACCTCCCTTAGGTATTTGGAGGAAAAATCTATCTATTAACTAATTGTGCCCTATGAAAAATGTGTTTTCCTTTTTTTATCAGGAGAGTGAAATTAAAAGTGGTATTATTTTATTAATTAAAATTGTAATGTAGGTGGGGTCCCCAATTATGTCCATAAAGTTTCCATAATAACCTTCTAATTGCACAATAAAACATATATAATATGACATTATACCTAAGACCACCATCATGATAATAACATGTATAAAGTGAGCCAAATTCCATGAATATGTATAATAACGCATATAACACCACCTTGTCTTTGCCATAAATAATCATCATCAAAAACATGTACCATGATCAAGATAAATTGTTGTCCAAAAATAAGAAATACAAATATTAAAGTCTGACATAACTTCAAGTAAAATAAAGTTAAAACCGACAATATAAAAAATATTCAAGTCAAAATCAGATATTTTCTTCATTAGGGAAATTTTGAGGTATAAAATGGGCCTCCTAATGAAATTATAAAATAATAGTGGAAATAATAAAATAAGATTTGATTACCTTATCAAAATTTATAGGGAAAAATAAAAAACTACTTTTTCAACTCGTATTTTCAACTTATCTCCCAAATTGTTTACTCAAATTTTGAGCAGGAGTATTCATTGGATGAAAAAATTAATTTCTCATCCAATGAGTACCCATGTTTCCTACTTTCGATGGATCCTATTACACAAAAAATGAGAAATACATGAAAATTTTGATTCCAATCACGTTTTTTCATTTATTTAGAATTTTTCGTGTAGCATCATCCATCAAAAGTATGCAACATGGGTACTCCTTGGATGATAAATTAAATTTTGCATCCAACGAGTGCTCACACTCGAAATTTAATTAAAAACTCTGGGAGATAAGTTGAAAATACAAGTTGAAAAAGTAGTTTTATTATTTTATTATTATTAATATTCTCACCCTTTTACTTTAAAAATGATGAATCATCCCTCTTGGTTGACATCATCATCTTAAACCCTATTGGTTCTTATAAAGTTAATTTTTGTTGTACATTTTCCTTAGGAGGCCCATTTTAGACTTGAAAATTCCCCTAATGATACCAACTATTAGCTTGTGACTACACATAACATGGAGAAGTGGTCCCTATGAGGAAATCACAAGGCTGAGGTAGAGAAGAACTTACCATTAGCGAAGACAAAGGCAGCAAAGAAATAGTTAAGATAGAAAAACAACAAGGGAAGAGTCCTGAATGAGGTTGGGTCAATTTGTGTACACGTTCAGGTCACGTCGTGAATTCTAAAGCGAGTATAGTCATGAATGCGGGGTAATTTTTCCACGAACAAATAAGAAATGACTAGGTGCAACCAAAGAGATAAGGTCGGCAAACCACAGAAAGGGGATCAGTGAGGATCGTTGATCCAAGCATCGGACAATGATGAAGATTAAAATTGCAGTCATAGAGTGCAAGTGTTGCAAGATAGGCGCAAAGGGTAAAATTTAAAAATACCAAAGTTCCATGTGTGATGGCAGTGGGACCCAGCCACCTGTCGCACTTCCTTTCGTTCAATTTCCCTTGAAAATCACTAAACCTTACATTTTCCACCTTTCTACTTCATTTCTCTACTTTGCCTTCTTTCGCCGCTATATCATTGTTTCTCCTCTGCTTTTTCCCATCTCTCCAATTGATATTAAAGTGGGCCAATCCCCCTAACACGTCACCCCTCCCCACCCCCGCCATCAATTGCATTTTTCAAACATTACAACTTATTTTTTAGGTGCCCGCAAGGTATTTCTTTTAATTTGCGATGCGGAATTTGGTCCCACCACAGCATCACTAGCCCCCCACTTTCCCCTTCCACGTTGCTTACCTCCTCCTCATGCTCTGCACTTCCCATACTTTAAATTTTACCTCTGATGTTTAGTGTTAAGAGTTGCGATATGCGGGTATCGATCGGGTCCCACCTTCCTCCACATCACCTTTTTCTCTCCACTGTCCATCACAAATCACATATTATAACCATTCATACCACAACCCAAATTTAGAAGCTGTGATGGCCGACTTGCGATATATCGCATCACATTTTTTTGAATTTACCTTTGAATTGCCCGCAACCTTTTTTTTTTTAACTTGCGATCTGGTTCGGTCTCCCCTTCCCTCCATGCCACTTACCTTCTCCCTGCACTTCACACATAGCACATTTTAGAGTTTACCTTTACTACTTCATGTTAAAGAGTTGTGATTGTGATGCGATTGGGCCCCACCCTCACACCCGCCATTCCCATTATTTGTCACACATGTCATCACCACTAAGGCCTCTGCATCCCTCCATCACCTCCGCTTCACCCCAATGCATCTGATGGTCTTTGTTTCATTTCACACTCCCCTTCCGAAGTTTAACCATGGGGGTGGGGGGGGGGGGGGAGGGGTCCGAAATGGGCAATATCCATTATTGTCCACTCCTCCACGTGTCTTCCTCTCGTCATTTCTCACCCCCTCTCTCCAATACCGCATACCACTTGAGACCCCCTCCGAAATCTGGTTCCTATTTTTGCGATTAAAAAAAAAACACCGCTTGGGATTTTGAGGCGAAACAGTTGTCGTTTATGCGGTCTTCCAAGGATATCTTCACTAAAGAACTAGGTGTGCTCAGTATTAACGACTTCTTCATAATGGATTAAGTGTAAATCACCAAACTGAGGGAGTGGAGGTTTGCAGGAAATATATGGAACCGTAAAATGACAATCAGCCTTTCCATCTACGACCACTCCTCGCCATATTATCTTGAAGACTCCCATTATTTGTCTCAATGGGTGGCTATTTCCTTTCTATTTTCAGTTTAATTTTTATGATATTGCTGGTGAAATCTCAATTTCACCCCATTCCTATTTTAATTCTCTCAGTACAGAAGTAATTTCTCAATGTACACTCTGCAAGTTAGGTAGCATGTTTTTGTTTCATATACATGGGTTGATCATAAATGATCAAGTACCATGGACCCTATAGGGAATATCTATATAAATAGTAAGTTCTAAGATGAAAGAAAGAAACTGGACTTTTGGAAGAGTTTCGATGTAGCTTTGTATGATTGTGCTCCCTGTTCTCTGAGATACATATTTGGGAGAGGTGTTTGAACTTAATATAGTACATCACTATTATTTGGATTCTAGATGGAGAAATGAGTAGTATGTATCCATTTTTCCTCTACTATCAGTAATATTTTTTTATGTATAATCATCTATCATATTATGATGCTTTTAAGATCCGTGTAATGTAGCTACTGGTAGTCTGCAATTTTATTCATGAATTCATGTTTGCATCACGCTCAAGTGTTAACGCTCATGTATTAAGCTTGCTACAGTCCCTTAATTTGTGCTCTACGAACCTTTTTTTTGGCCATATCTCATTCATATCCACTTCCTCTCAGGTCACCAGGGATATATTCTTAAATCTCTTAAGCATGTCTCTTGTGGATTCATTCTCTGTTCTTCCTCACCGCCTCTGCACATTTTAAAGCTTATGATCATTGTTTTATACTTGGCCCAAATAAAATCCATCAACCTCACAGCCCCCTGAGGCCTCTCACTATTTGCGGAATCCACATGAATCAAGCTCAAATGGTCTTCTCTATTCTTGAACCACAAAAACCATTATCCTCTTCAACCATATTTTTTTAGATGCATTTATACAATTTCCCACATTTAGCCTTTGATTTTAAGATGTTCTAGGAACTGGTATTTCACAACTCAAGGCTGTCTCTAGGAGATACAACATATTATTGGAGCCATTACTGGGGAACGAGTTATAAAACCTTTCCCTGGGATACAAAATTATCTTCACCCTTCAATCATGTGAGCACGAAGGGTTAAGATTTGCGTAACCCTCACCTTAGAGTCTCCACTATTATTAAATTTCAAATCAAGTGTAATCCTAGATTACACCAGGCCCCATACCTAATGAGATATTTCTCATCAGAAAACCCCTTCTGTATTTGATCCTAAAAAGATATATTTAAGAAAATATGGAGGTATAAGCAACCCATCCAGGCTGACCTACTCTCATTTTCTCTATAATATTCTCCTTCCTCTTCTCATAGAACTGATATCTATGGTCTTGGCTCCACAGCCCATGTACTTGAGTATCCCCCAGAAACGTCTTATTTAGCAAGTCCAGACATAAGAGACGAAGCTGAATCCACGGATACTTCTTTACCTCCCTTGCATCCTTCTCCAAAGGTTGAATAATTCAAAAAAGTTACAACACTTCAAAGCTCATTACAGAAAAATATCCAAACCTCTACTCAGAATATACCTATTGTACCAAAGCTAAATCATCCTCAGAACTTACCACCACCACCCTTCATGGATATACCTGGCTTCATCCTAAAAATATATTCTCCTTTCAATTTGCCTTAAGTATTGCATGATATGCCTCAATATCACCTAAAGCTCTTGCCTCGGTTCACCGGGGAAGATAGCACTTCTGTTCATAAAAATATTGAATACTTCAGCACCTTTGCTAAAAATGCGAATGTAGAGCACCTAGATGTGCTGTTGAGGGTTTTCGTCCAACCCTTGGATGGAGAGGCTCGAAAGTGGTTCAAATATCTTACTAATAATGCAGTCACCACTTGGGAAGAAATGAGGAATTTCTTCACACTAAAATGGCGAGAAAAGAGGGACCATTTATATTTCCGCACAGAGTTCAATGCTCTCGAGAAGAAGTAGAATGAGGATGTAACCAATTTTATAGAGAGGTTCAATAAGCTTTATAATGATATTCCTATTGAAATAAAGCCTCACCAAGCAGCTGATAAGGTGGTTTTCACCGGAGATTTTGAGCCAGATTTTGGGTACACCTTGAGAGAAATAAGATCCTCATCTCTGGATCAGATCCAGACTGATGCATTGGAGGTAGAAGAAAAATTTTCTTCTACTAGTAATTTCAAGGAGAAGACAGAACATGAAGCTAGAAGAAAGAAGTGAGAGGAGGCTTCTACCTCAAATTAGGAAAGGTAATCATGGGAGTATAGACTTGAGGAAATGAACAAGCTGATCAAGAACCTCTCAAATAAGTTTTTCAACCCTGAATCAGAGGCCGAGAGTTCCCCTCCTCATTCCAACCAATTTATTCGTAGCCAAAGGTCTAATAATCAATATCAAATGCCCCCTCTGTAGTTGTTGTAATAGACTGAGGAAGCCTCATAGAGCCAAGAAGATGAATTCCTCTCCTACTCTGATGATGACAAAGGTGAACTTACCTCGCAGGGGAGCAAGAGGAGAGGGAATTTCCTTCGGAAGATCAAGATATTGACAAGTACTATACAAAGTTCGTGGATTTCAAGCAAGATAAACTCCAAAGGAAGTATGATATTTGATCCTCCAGAAAGAGAACCCAAGGGCAGGAACAAAATGAAGAGTTAATATCAAGAGAGAAAACCCCTCCTAGTCCTGCTATTAAAGGGAAGAAGCTCATAGAATAATTGGGCCCTCATATGGCCACTGCATCCTCTTCCACAAAGCAAGAAGTTGATCCTCCCAAAGATAAGAAGGCCTCATATATACCCTTGAAACCACCTAACCCTCCTGAAGAGCAGTTCAAAGAATCCATTACAGAAAAATGTCCCACTCCCTTTAATCTCCAAGAAGAACAATCCATGGTGGTTCTTGGACTGCATGTGTAAAACCAGTCCCTCGCATATTTTGAAGAAGAGAGAGGTGAGCCTACCATCCATGAAGAAGGAGAAGAGCTGGAGTATTTCCTAGAGGAAAACACTAAAAATCAACAGTAGTCTAGTGATTTGGAAGCAGGGGAAGAAGAGCTTAATTGTATAGATCCACAAGAACACCTTCTGCGAGTAGTGTTATATTCAGAGATTGAACACAAATCAAGTGTGCCCAATGAAAACCAAGAAATTTGACCAAAAGAAGACCAATCAAGTTTTTTGATTGAAGATCACTCAAATATTCCTTCTGAGTCTGAATATATTGAATAAGATCATAAAATTTCTTCATCGTTAATTTCTTCATGCGGTTTTGAGGAAACATAATATATTGTTATTAGTCAAGTTCCTTTACCTGAGATCATCAAGAGTTTGCAGCTCCCCTACAAGCCTCCATACGAAAAAGGAAAAGATGAAGATAAAACAAAGCAGTTGATTATAATGGAAAAGGAGAAGAAACAAGACTCATCCTTGTTGTTTGAAGACAATGAGGAAATGCACAAGCAAAGAAGTATTTTGGAATGAGGTCTATTTTCTTGTTACAAATCCTCCAGAAAAATTCATGTTGCATGTTTACCATGATCCTTTGGGTAGTATATTACATCCATTAGTGAAGGAGGAATTTTCCAAGTTCATCAATGGAGCTATGAAATGTAGTGGAAGAGATAAGTTGCCACGTTTTTAACCCATTTCTCTACCTACAAGAATGGGATGCCAATTTCAGTTGAGCACTCATTTTCTTGATTGGTTACATTGGAAGTCTGACTATTATTGGATGAGATAATTTTTTTTATCAAAATAGGTGTAGGTATTTTTTTTTATAGAGTTGTAGTGCACAGCTCAGTGGTAGTTTCAATTCAGGCTTACAGTATGCATTTGTGACTCCATGAGCCCAATAAGGCAAGAGCATTCAGGTCTACAGGTTCTCAATGCACTTAGAACAACATGTTGTCCCCAGATGAAGCCAATGTTGGCCTGTGACTGCACATAACATGGAGAAGTTGTCGCTATAAGGAAATCACAGGGTAGAGGCAGAGAAGCAGTTACCATTAGCAAAGACAGAGGTAGCAGAGAAACAATTAAGAAAACAAAAACAAAAAGGGTAGAGTCTTGAATGAGGTTGGGTCAATTCATGCACGTGTTCAGGTTGAGTCGTGAATGCTAAAATAGTTCTAGTCATGAATGCGGGGCAAGTTTTCCATGAACAAATAAGAAATGATAAGGCACAACCAAAGAGACAAGGTCGAAAAACCACGACAAGGGGATCAGTGAGGATCATTGATCCGAGCATCGGTAAATCATGGAGATTAAAACCACAGTCGCAGAGTGCAAGTGTTGCAAGATAGGTGCAAAGGGTAAAATTTAAAAATTTGGAAGTGCAATGTGCGATGGAGGTGGGACCCAGCCACCTACCACACTCCCTTTCATTCCATTTCCCTTGAAAATCACTAAACCTTACGTTTTCTGCCTTTTCGCTTCATTTCTCTAGTTTACCTTCTTTCGCCGCTATATCATTTTTTCTAATTTGCTTTTTCCCATCTCCATGATTACGATTAAAGTGGGCCAGTCCCCCTGACACGTCACCCCCCTGCCTGCCATCCACCTTACTTCAAAAACATTACAACTTACTTTTTAGGCACTTGCAATGTATTCCTTTTAATTTATGATGCGGCATTTGGTCCCACCATAGTAGCACCACCCCCCAACTTCCCCCTCCCATGTTGATTACCTCCTCCCCATGCTTTGCACTGCGCATCCTTTAAATTTTTCCTCCGTATTTAGTGTTAAGAGTTGTGATCTGTGGGCAGCTGTCGAGTCCCACATTTCTCCATGTCACCCTTTTCTCCCCACCCTCCATCAAATATCACATATTATAACCTTTCACATCATAACCAAAAATTACAACCTGAAATGGTCGATTTGCAATATATCGCATCACATTTGTTTGAATTTACCTTTGAAGTGCCCACAACCTATTTTGTTTAACTTGCGATACGGTCCGGTCCCACCTTTCTTCCACATCAGTTACCTTCTCCCTGCACTTCGCACATCGCACATTTTAGACTTTATCTTTACTGCCTCATGGTAAAGAGTTCTGATTACAATGCGATTTTCCCCACCATCATTCCCGCCATTCCCATTATTTGTCACACATATCATCACCGCTAAGCCCTTGACATTCCTCCGTCACCTCCACTTCACCCCAATGCATCTAACATTCCTATTTCTTTTTGCACTCCCCACAGCTTCCAAAATTTAACCATGGGGGGGGGGGGGGGGGGTTGGTTTGAAATGGGCAATATCCATTACCGCCCACTCCTCCATGAGTCATCCTCTTGTCATTTTGCACACCCTCTCTGATACCACTTACCACTTCAGACCCCCTCTAAAATCTAGTTCCTGTTTTTGTGATTAAAAAGAAAACATCGTGTGGGATTTTGTGGTGGAACACGTAGTTGTGGTTTATGCTATTTGCTTAGGAGATCTTTGCTAAAGAACTAGGTGTGCTTAGTATGACTTGCCTCTTCATAATGGATTAAGTGGAAATCACTAGACTGAGGGATTGGAGGCTTGCAGGCAATAGATGGAACCGTAAAATTATAGTTAGCTTGTCCACCTAGTACAACTCCTTGCCATACTGTATTGAATGCTTGAATTATTGGTCTCAATGGGCAGCTATGTCCTTTCTGTTTTTGGTTTAATTTTGATGATTTTTCTGGTGAAATCTCAATTTCACCCCATTCGAGTTTCAATTCTCTCAATACAGAAGTAATTTCTCAATGTACGCTCTGCAAGTTAGGTAGAATGTTTTGATTTCATAAATATGGGTCGATCATAAATGATCAAGTATCATAGACCCTCCACAGAAACTCTATATATATTAAGTTCTAAGAGGAAAGCAGGGTTCTGGAATTTTGGAAGAATTTTGTTGTAGTTTTGTATGATTGTGCTCCTTGTGCTCTAAGATACATATTTTAGAAAGTTGTTTGAAATTGATATAGTACAACGCTATTATTTAGATTACAAATGAAGCAATGAGTAGTATGTATCCATTTTTCCTCTATTATTAGTAATATCTTTTTATGTATAATTATTTGTCATATTATATTTCTTTGAAGGTCCATGTAATGTAGTTGTTGGTAGTCTGCAATTTTATTCATGAATTTGTGTTTGCATAGCACTGAGGTGTTAAATCTCATGTATTAAGCTTGCCGCACTCCCTTAATTTACGCTCTACGAACCTTTGTTGCTGCTCATATCGCATTCATATCTGCTTCCTCTAAGGTCACCGGGGAAAGATTCTTAAATCTCTTAAGCCTGTCACTTTTGGTTTAATTCTCTATTCTTCCTCACTACCTCTGCATATTTTAAATATTTTGGTGGTTGTTTTATACTTGGCCCAACTAAAGGCCATCAGCCTCTTAGCCCCCTGAGCCCTATCACTATTTGGGGAATTCGCATGAATCAGGCTCAAATGGTCTTCTCTATTCTTGAACCACCAAAAACATTATTCTCTTCACCCATATTCTGTCAGAAGAATTTATACAGTTACCCACATTTAACCTATGATTTTAATATTTCCTAGGCACTGGTATTTCAAAAATCAAGGCTTTCTGTAGGAGCTACAACACCAACCATGTAGGAAGGTATATTATCCTCCTCCTTTTTTTCTCCTTGTATGTATAAATGCATATTAGTAAAATAAATGTCTCTCATCTATTCCATCTCATATATTTGGATGTCTGAGCGAGTATGAGATTAAGTAGCCTCATAAGATGAGTGTACGGGCATAATCAATACATTATTTTTTCCCAATTCCAACTATGCTAGAAAATTAAGGGCCTACTCAGCATTAAATGGTATAAACTGACATAGATAAGTGTATATAAGGAGGATAAATGATAGGATGCATATAGTGGTGAGAGAAGGTGTGTCAATGAACAAATCAAATGTAGGCACGATTGGGTTGGTATCCCATAAATCATTTTGGATTGGTTTCTATTTGGGAGGCTAAGGTTTAGGAATTACATTGTACTTGGGTGAGGCAGACTTATATTCAAAGATGTGTGTGAAGTGGGAGGAGGGGGATGAGGACATCGAAGGTATAAATTACCATAATAATTTAATTGGTTGAATTCCTTATATTCTATGTTAAAATGAATGGAGAATCTAATTTTTTTGTTCCTACCCTCTCTCCATGACATGTTATTCCTTTTATTCTCCCCCATTTTATTTTATTTTGTACCTCTACTAAATAATATTATATTTTATTGTAACCAAAACAATTTTTCAAGAAACCATCAAATTTATTAATATAAGTTACAAACAAAAATTAATATCTAGAGTCATGTCTTACATGATGCTAGAGTCTTTGTCTATACAAAGGAAAAAATGTAACAAAGTGGAGGGGTACTATGCATGGACATGTCTAAGATAAGAGTAACATAAAAATTGTGTGGATACAATAACATATTAGGACGGATAAAAAATGATGATGTCTGTAAGAACATATTATCAAGAAAACATGTGAATGAATGTGAAATAAATGTGTTAGACATAGATATTCATTTATTTTTTATGAAATGAATTGATTCATCAAGTGGGTATATGGAACATGATATGTATCAAATGTATTTTGCAAGATGCATGAGAAAATATTTTCATTTTCACTCAATAATAATGGCCACAATAATTAATATAAAATATCTATGTTGAGATATAGTATAAATAATCCGTAGATGTGTGGGTAATAATAACAACGTAATCACATATAACTACACCTAGTTCTTAACTTTACAAATGATTATGAAAATTACTAGGATAGGGAATGTTATTACATCATGGTAAACAGTGAGTGATAAGTATGGTGCAGAGAGAAGTTTTTGTGCTTGAATATATGGATTTATTGGGCTACATATATATAATGTTTTATTAATATATTTACCTTGGAATGTGTATGAATCATAAAGGCCTTGAGCCCTTAGATAAAAAATGGGAATCATTCGAATTAGTTCTGCCCTCAAAATTAACAAAAAATACATATTCAATTTCAACTGAATAGATGGATGTGGTCTTGAGGCCAAATAAGACAAAAGGGTAAAAATAATTGCGAGTGTGATTAATAGCATAGAGTGTAATGAAAACAAGGATGGCTACAAGGCAACTAGTCCCTGCCTTGATCCAAAGTTTACTAAACCAATACTAAGCATACAAGGAAGATTTTAGTAAACCAATATTAAGCCAGAGTTTACTAAACCAAGACTAAGCATATTGCATTACTTTGGATGGTTTGTGATTATCTGTGGATTCCAAGCTATGATTTCCTCGAAACATTTATGTTCTTAATTCTTCATCATAACGTGTGGCCACTATATTTTTTAAATAAATTATACTCATTACAATGAAATAAAGAAAAGAAATAGATCCAACATAAATTTCATACCTATAGAAGCTAATTGTAACAACAAAAAAAGCTAACTGTAGCAAATTGAATACCTATAGAAGCTCATTGTAGCAACTAAAAAGTGGAAGTATGCAAGGTAATTTTAATAGTTACACTGAAGAGTGAGGTATCAACAACAATTTCAATTTCTTGTTTGAAAGAAGACCTCATCTAGACTATGTTGGATCCCCAGCGGAGCTGGAAACAATCATTGCAAGTCAGCCAATAGTCGATCATAGTCAGTAGTAAACAATACCCTTTCAATGTTGTTCATGGCACTAATTTATTACATAATAATCATAATAACTACAAAGTAGAGCAATTAAGCTTTACCCATGGAATCTTATATGTATATATGCACCTGCTTAACATGTTTTCACTATGTATAATCTAGAGATAAAGAGAGTTTTTTTATCTGAGCTTGTAGATTGAGTTACTAGCTCCAAGTAATTACACAGTTAATATATTTTTCATGTAACGGGAATCCCCAATTTTATCCTAAAACCAAGGCCATATAGGCTCGACACCTTGTTGAACAATGCTAGTATGCATGCCAAGGATGAATCTTTGTTTTTGTATTCATTGTTCAAGAGGCATGTGTATTTAAAACCAATTATCTTCCTCTTTTGCATAGTCCTAAAATTTCTAGGAAACCAATATTTACTTGATAACGTCAGAGAAACCAATTACAATTATTTACCTAATCAACATGCAGGAAAACATCATGTATGGATAATAATTGTTTCTACATGAAAATAAATATATGAGGTACTTGAAAATTCATTTTAGTTACAATTGAGATGGCATAGACATCGTGTGTAAAACAGATAACACCTCATATGAAGCACTTGATATTGTTGTTTCCTAAAAAGAATAATATCCATGAGCAGTGATTTTCAATTAAAACTATCTCAATAATCAATAAACAAGACCAAACACCTAAAACATCAATGCTACTAGAAGTAACATTCTTCTATGGAACAAGCACATATTCATCATCCTTCTAATTGATCCAAACAAATTCCACTAAATCTTGTAGTTGACTTCCTGCATAACAAATAAAGGAATAGAATACTTGTTACACCATTTTTTGGTCATCTAACCCATTATCATTAGATGAATCCAAGTACACCATGTAAGACCAATTTTACCCTAAGTAAAATTGCTTTCACCACGTGAAATAACTTATTCATTTATACTTCCCGGTCATATTTAAACCAAAACAAGGAAATTAATTAAATAAACCCTTATTTATTTAATTATTTCCTAAGAATAAGTTATTTAAATCATTATTTAAATAATATTCTTAGTTAAATTTGACTAAATCATCCATAAATAATTAAATAAACCATTATTTATTTAATTATATTGCCATTATTTCCCTAAAATTATAAATAAATCATTTATTTATTTATTATTTATAAATAAAGGAATTGACCCAAGTCAAGAATCCTTTTCCCCCCAAAAATATAATAAAATATTCCTAAAGGGTGCTTCTAGAATTCGATTAATAATATTTTATTCATGCACCGATTTCTAGACCACCCTAATATTTTGTTATAAATAGAAGGGTTTTCCCTAGTAGAGTCGCCAATTGTTAGTATGATTCTTTCATCACAAAAGATCACTTTAGCTACGCATAACCGCAGTCCGCCAATTTGAGGCCAAGCGCAACGAGTCCACCTCTCCCCTCTTTGCGCGTTTTGCTTCGGCAGAACTACCAGCCATGACTGCTCCCATTGACATTCTCCCTACTAATATCACGATGACAGAGCCTTCGTCCACCATTTTCTACCTATCATCATCCATGAGACCCTCAGGGAACATTCCCTCTGAATCCTCTCCTGTTGTTTCGCTTGACCTTCCTTTTGCAATCACCTTGGGCTCAAAATCGGTAGATCCTTTATCTACCTACTCTTCGGTCACCCCTTGTGACGATGCACATGTGAACCTCTCTTCTCATGATGATGAGCTAGGTAGCTTCGTTGCGTCAGGTGGTCTTTCTTCCACCAGTCACCCCATCTTCTATCATGATGATGACATTATGGAATGAATCCTCTCCCCTGAATTTATCTATTCCCCCTTACATCAACCCCATGCGTTCACACCACATACACCTTGTGGCCATTCCATTGAAACCCAATGTTTGAGTAAAGGGGCACCCATATTTGAGAGACCAAGAGCAGCAATTCTCCACAACTCTCCTAGGGTATCTAGTCGTGTCGATTTTAGTACCATTATTCTTCCACATTTCGAAGAACCTCTAGAATCCCATATCACTTCAGATCACTCTAGGGATGTTACCCCTTATTGTTCCTTCATCTTCCATCAACACCCCAGTTTCTTATACATTGTTGTTGACCAATCTATCAGTTTTCTAAGAGATCATCAATTCATTATCTCCAAATCCTCTTTTTGGGATAGTGACACCATGTATGCCAACCCAGAAACTTAAAGTCCATTTGATTCATATAGGCAGTACTACAAGAGATTGGTAATCCTCCATTTCCTTTCTCAAGCTACATAACCATAACAAAAACAAATGGCGCACCGCATCATTAAAATGTGTTTAGATCCCCCTTTTCCTACATACATTTTGGCATGACCACAACATGTTTGGGGGCACCCAGGCCCCTCAACCATACAAATCCCATATCTCAACAAAAAACAGCCCTGAAACCCCCTTTCTCTGACAGGTCGCACTTTTCAATTAATTTCCTAGGATAAGTCACAGTTTTCTGCCCAGTTCCTGCTATCCAGGTCATAGAACAGACCCCAAAAAGTGTGCCCTGGCCTTTCCATGAGATCTAGGTACCTGTTAGTTTTTAGTACCTTGATACTTCATCAGGACACATTGTATCCATGAGGGGTCTATTCATCTCTCCTCCAAATCGAATTTCTTCACTTACAACACTTGTACTTTGGGCACCACTTTGCCTCCTTACTTGTCTTTGTCCGTGTTGATTTTCATCATGAAATACCCTATTGTACTCATGTTTATGGTCCCCCATTGGACCTTCACTGTGTGGTAGCACCATCGAGTCGCCCTTGTTTAGAGCATCCGAGTTGAGTCATCATCGCATTTATGGAGTCTATCCCAAGTCCCTTTGTATCCCGCCATAGTCCTCCATCCTTTCTTTCTTAGTCCCTCTCTCGTGTCGCACATTATGGCCTTCAGTACCCTTGTCCCCTATCCCTCATGATATTTTGTTAGTCGCTGCCAAGACATTCATGCCCTTTATGCTCTAACAATGGAAGTCGTCTAACCGCTCCTCTGTATCCCTCATTCCACCATCATCATCAGTGTCTACTTGTTCATTGCTCTACTATTTTCCCTCGTTCCTTAGTTTGGGTTTCCTTATTGCCTCACCTATGGTGGACCTACTTCTGTCGACATCAACTCATTTACTCCAGAAGCCAGGTCTAGGGGGAAGTGTACCTTGGTTCGAGCTCTTCTCATCATGATCGTGAGCTATACACTTGATGGTCCAGTGATGCAGCAGTAGCTATTGGTGATTCCTGGGCATGTGTGAGATGTCTCAACCCTCATGAGGGGGTGGCCCTGCAGGTAGTCCCCCACATGCCCGAATGACTTCTTCATTTCAGCCCTTGATGCAGCTCCTCCCATTTGATGATATTGGCCTCAGCTGCTTGCAATGCCTCTTTGATTTGCATGTATCAGTCAGATTTTGCGAGCCCTTCCCCGTGTGTAGGGGGAATCTGGGCGTATTTGTATCTCATGTATTAAAATATTCTTGTATAAGTCCTGACGGTTATCCCAGGCATCACATGTATGTGGGATTCATCATTTTATTTAGCTGGCTCATGTTTAAACCATCACATGTTTCCTTATTGCGTGTTTTCTGGGCGCCTTATTCTTTTTACTTTGTCTCGGCGGGCATAGGTATGCCTCCCCCGCCGCCTTTAGCACATGTACCACTTCATAAACTAGAGACTTGTTGCACCTGTAAGTCTCGTCTCCTCAAGGTCTAGTCCTTTAGCACCTTCGTCTACCTTACATTCCTCTCTCTCATTTCCCTCTTATTGTCTAGTGATTGAGCTCTTACAACGTACTTCGGTCATACGATTTGCTCCTAACACTCGTACATTGGGGGCCAATCTGTTACACCATTTTTTGGTCATCTAACCCATTATCATTATATGAACCCAAGTACACCATGTAAGACCAATTTTACCCTAAGTAAAATTGCTTTCACCACGTGAAATAACTTATTCATTTATACTTCTCGGTCATATTTAACCCAAAACAAGGAAATTAATTAAATAAACCCTTATTTATTTAATTATTTCCTAAGAATAAGTTATTTAAATCATTATTTAAATAATATTCTTAGTTAAATTTGACTAAATCATCCATAAATAATTAAATAAACCATTATTTATTTAATTATATTCCCATCATTTCCCTAAAATGATAAATAAATCATTTATCTATTTATTATTTATAAATAAAGCAATTGACCCAAGTCAAGAATCCTTTTCCCTCCAACAAATATAATAAAATATTCCTAAAGGGTGCTTCTAGAATTCGATTAATAATATTTTATTCATGCACCGAGTTCTAGACCGCCCTAATATTTTGTTATAAATAGAAGGGTTTTCCCCATTCATTAATCACCTTCATTGCATTAGATCACTCTGGATCTACTCTTGGTCACCATTTTCCATATTTTTTTGTGAACTCCCATTGAGTTCTATGTTTTTTTTTCTACACCCATAAGAGATAGAAATGTTATATCTGAAACACTGAGGACTTTCAAGAACCCATCCCACTAAGCAGAGCCAGAAGACACCTTTCTTTTTTTCCTCTCAGGTGCCCCATTCTTTAATATAATACAAAATTCTTTTAAATACATTCTTCTTGTCTTGTCCATTGGATTTATGGAGCCACGTAATATTTTATCTTCTTAATGTCTTTTGTGCTTAGATCTGAATTTGTGCAACAAACTTAAAGATATTTTGCAGCCATAATCGGTGTTAGGGCTATTTGTTATACGTAGCTAAAGTGATCTTTTACGACGAAAGAATCATACTAACAATACTAATCATACTCTACCCAGTTTTCAAAAACATCTTCATTCTCATAAAGCCAATGTCTTCCATAATCTCTAATCCTATGCACAAAGACCTAAGTTTTTTTATTTAATCAATTCCTCCTCCATTCTAAATATCGTTCATGTTGAGTATTGATCATGAAGTCACTCACTCACAATTACATTGTCAATATCTAGAAAAATAAGGTCCTGTTAAAATTACCTTTTGTTAATCCCAACAAAACAGGTAGATAATCATCAAGGGCTTGATGCAGGTCAGCCAGTGTTGAACCACCTAAAAATAATATTGAAGTGTTTTGAGGATTAATCTACCATAACATAACTAAGTTGTAGATTCCCATTCGAGCAAAATTGTCTTCATGAGAGTACTACAAAATTTATTGTCTCTCAGAGCACAGTAATTTTCTTAGAATAATACATGCACATAGATTGCAGCATTTTATGTCTCTAAACCATGCATGTTGTAGCATTTATAAAACTCCTCACATAAAATGTTTCTATAAATTTTAACCAATATCAACCACCATGTATGCCACTTTCCTGGGCTTTTCATTGTTTCTTTGATGAACACTATATCCTGCATTCTATCATTAAAAATAACCTAATGTTGCATAATCGATAATTGTGTTTTGAATTTTTTTTTACATATTTGCACTGAGATGCTTTGACAATATAAAATAAGTTTCTCAGTAACAAAATCATGAAGCAACGTTACCATGTTGTGTATTTTTCTTTCTTTTATTTCTTGTAGTAGGACCCTCCCCTAATTCCGTGGAAACTATTCGTGCTCGAAGTGCTAATAGGTGCTCAAACATTTTTGTTGAGAGGTAACCTGGAAGTGATTTTCCAAAGTCAATACTTTTAGGAATGCATAGACCTGGTAAAAAAAAAAACATTTCTCCAACTTGCCCATGTTTCTTCTTTGTGCCTCCTTCATCTGTTGATGTGGATATTATACATCCCATGCTTTCTCAAGATCACTTCAGCAAATACAAACATAGTAAATAATAGGAAAGCTACGGAACTTTGATAAGAAAAAAATCTGTAATATTTTCCTCTAGAATCAAATGTAAGGAAGACCTTGAATGAGTTTGAATATCAAGAATTGGAAATCTAAAATTTATTCTTGTTAGAATAGGTCAAATGTTTCCATTTTAACATATTCACAATATGTCGTGCACTAAGACTTGTAATTTGCAAGGATCGGAAATTTTTAATGTAAACCTAGGCCTCACAGATTTGGCCATCATGATCTTGCTTAACGTACTATGCAGTGGGACTTGAATCAAAGTGCAGCAAATCAAAGCAAGGGAAAATAGTTTTGAGGTTAGACTACAAAAGTATACTATGGAATGGTTATCTATGACTATTACTTGTTGTTGTGTATAAAAAGATAAAATCACTGTAAAGATCCAACTTTAGGCTATTCATTCATAGGAAAAGCTGCAGGCTCATAGTTTTGAAGGAATGAATGAGTTTAAAAAATTACAAGCCAACCAAATATATGAAAATTAGAAACTAGCCCTCACCAATTTCACAATTACTATGATCAATCCCTTTTGCAAATATATAATTGATCAAGGTCCAAGCTCATTCATAAATTTTTCTTAGAAGAACTCCCTTGATTTTTTCTTTTCTTGGAAAATGTTTCAGGTGATATACATCTTATAGGAATTCACCTTTAACTATGCAGTATGGTATGGCAAGAAAAAATATTTTCCAAGGCAAATTCCAACAAATTTTATCAACTTATCACTCTAACCAGGTTGGTAGAGTAATGTACGGGACTACAAATTATGTATGCCACACTAAAATTGAAGAGGAAAATATCGTGAGAGTTATCTAAAAGAGGGAAAGGTAATTGCAACCTTATAAACTTTTGCTAGGTGATTGTATCCTTAAGATCACTTTGAATTTTTACTTCTGACTGCAAGTCTGAAAGTATTCCTGGCAATCCAGCAGGAAGAACAAAAAAATAATATAAATGACGTTTCATTAAATCCTCGTTAAATGAATGAATATATGGACCTTCTTCCAGATCTTGACTTGGTGAATGCTACAAGGAAATTTTTTGTCAGAGAAAATGAATCTATGGGTTCTTCTATTTCATCCAATGTTCAATGTATGTGTACTCTTCTCATATCTGAACTAAACAAATAGAACCTCCAAGTCTCCTTAGGCTAAATCAAGCTTGTGTGACCAAAATCCATCCAACCCAAAGCACACAATAATTAGCAACAGATCTCAATTTTCTGACCAAAATTTTTTTTTGGGTTTCTGAAACATCTATATTGAGCAAAACCCACTCAGATAAAAAATCCAACTACATAAAAATTACAGAAAGCCCAACAGCCTTCTCAGTCAGAGTGCTTGGCAACAAATTTTCAAATCATGTAAGCCTGGAAAATGGACAGATGCAAATCCTCCACACTCTTATCTAGGCTATCCATATTTATGTTAACAACCATTGAATATCATTAAAAAAGTGGGATGCCAATTAAAAAAACCCACATACAGTTGGAACAAGTGCTAACCGCGTAGTGGCCATTGGCCACCGCCTTTTTTGGCCCTCAGAGAAAAAAATAAAGGAATAAAGAACTCCAGAACACACCTTCATTCCGTCGAGGAATCATCCACGTCTGAGATAATTAAAAAACAATAAACATAGAAAAAGGAGCCAGGCCTCTTTTCAAGAATTTCTACGGGTTTTAGGTTCACTTTACTATGATTTACATTCCTTCACGAGCTCCCTATTGTTTAAAATTAAAGTAGAAGCAAGGTGGATCACCAGAAGTTAACAAGCAATATGTAGAAAATTCCAGCAACCAGCATTAACGAGCACGATCTCTGCTTTCTAATTTTGACCAATTCACACATAAATAAATCCTCAATATCATAATGAAAGTATAGATAAAACAGACGCTAATTTCCCAGTAAACAATTCCAATAACATTTAATAGAAACAACAGAACCCACATACCAATTGTTGCAATTATAGATAATTCAATCCAATTCAGCCCTTCATCCTGTCTCTACAAATCTGGGACCAAATCGGAGGTCTTGCATAAAATAAGCTAACAGGCAGCACCATGGCCCACCACAGGTACACATTGGTTAGCCATGCTAACTGAAATTCATTAAAGTGATTTAATTTTTTTTTTTTTTAAACTGGATGATCATGTGGTCCCTCCCATGATGGAAACGTGCCTCACCTCCTTCTCCATAAAATAGCATGCATGCAGGGTGGTAAACAAGGTCACCTAACATTTTATCATGCCAATCTGTCATCTAACTTGCAAAATTTGAACCTGCAACCATTATGTGGTTGAAACAATTCTCTATTTTAAACGCCCAAATTTGAACCTGCAACTATTATCAACCTACCGAAAAGAAAAAGGGATATAAAGCACTGGAGTAGAGTGATGAAGGATCCATAATGAGTAGCAAGGTGAGACCAACAACGATGAATCCCAATCTGCACACGAGAAGCAATCGTCAAAGCATGACAATGGTAATTCTGACCAATTTGGAACCCAGAAGCTACCTGACAATCTCCTCAGACTGGACTGTGAAAGAAATATGAATTTGTTTCAATGATGTCCTGTTAGTTAATATGTATTCTGCAATCGCCTACATGACTGATTGATTTTTATATGTGGAATCTCGGCTAATTGTGTGGGTGTTGAGTTATCTGTGTTGTGGAATGTGTTCATCTAGAGTATTTTAGAAACGAAATCATACTGAATGGCAAGGCGTGGCCTTACATGAAGTTGAAGAGAAGGAAATACCAATTCAGGATCGTGAATTCTAGTAATGCTCGGTTCTACAAATTCACGTTCAACAATTTCCTCATCATGACGCATGTAGGCTCCGACTCGGCCTACTTGCCAATTTCAGTGACTGTCAAAAAATTCCTACTGGGTCGTTTGGAGCTTTCAGACATCGTCATCGACTTCAACGATTCGCGCATGGATGACACCTTCTTAACGAATGATGTAGCATATCCATACCCAATCAGGGACCCTGTGGATGACCTGAACATCTTGGTAACGAAAATCGTGATCGAGCACAAAAGGGGCGGCGCAGTGCGCAGCTGCAATGAAAGTTGAATCCTTGAAAAACTGTTAGGATATTTTGACACATAGGAAATAATTAAGAATAACTTAGTCTAGTGTAGAGTTAGGTAAAGTGTCTTTCTTTACCATGTACATTTGTAACTTATAATCCGATGGTCACAATTTGTAGTGATTTGATGGTTATCTCTCACCTCAGTATTAACGACACTTGATCCATGGCTTAGCACCCGATTGGTCCATGATATCTATTTAAAGAGCATGGAGGGTCATTTTTCCGGTAATCGTTTATGAGAGCAACATATGTAACTTTTCTTTTTATATTAATAAATTTCCTGAAGTGATCGCATTGGCTCAGGTCATGGACTGTTTCCCTCTTTGAGGGTTTTAACCACGTGATTTTACTAGTGTAATAATTTTTGATCTATATGTGAGTGGTGACCTTTGGTTCTTGATCCACGGAACTTACCCTGTAAATTCCTACATGGTATCAAAGCTTGAAAATGAGTTGCTTACTTCGGACCCCAATAATTTCTCCTCCATTGAATATTTTTTGTCCAATTTTAAGACCCTCAAAATTCTTTTATAAGGTTGTAAGATCAAAAACGATGATGGTAGACTCACTATTTCATTCTTCCTAAGCTTGGCCCTGCATACTCTGTTTTTGTTTCCCCCTTCCATTCCACTAGAGAAGCCATCATTTCTTCATGAACCACCTACAAGAATCCCTCTTTTGATGCATTTTGTGATTCTTTGATAAGAGAACAAGAAAAACTTTTACACCTTGGTTTTATCACTGCTAGAAACGCTTATAACAAAGCCTTAGCAGCTCAACAACAACCATATCAAAAGAATCCCAAGAATAAGTATCCTAAATAACATGGTCCTAAACCAAACAAGGGCCCTAAGTAATTTTAGCCGCAAACTAAAAAATCAAATCACCAAAATAATAAGGAAAATAAAAAAAAAGGGAAGAAGATAGATAGACATTGCAACTTTTGCAATCAGGATGGCCATATAGAGTCCAAATGTTTTAAGAAGATGGAAGCCTTAGAAGTAGCAATGAAGAAGCACAACATCAATTTAGAGCACTCTTCAACTTCATCTTCAGGCATGGCACTTTCTGCTTGTGGTTGTGAAGCATCAAGATTTGGTTATGCATTAAACATATCTTCTTCTTCTCCTTCTCATGAGTGGCTCATTAATTTTGGAGCTTCTTACGACATGGCTAAAAATAAATCCATGTTTTCTTCTTTAAATGATTGTAACACCAAACATATTTATGTTTGTGATGATAGATCTCTTAGTGTTGTAGGATCTAGAACCATTGATATAGATAATGGTCAGTTTAATGATGTACTATGTGTTCCTGCCTTGACATGCAACCTTCTATCTGTTTATCATATAACTCGTTGAGGTGAAGGTAAAATAGTAGAAATCTCACCTCATCATGTTGTAATCAATGACCTCAAAGATCCTAAACATATTTTAGCTACTGGCATTGCTGATGATTCCACAAGGTTGTATAAGTTTGACAACTTTGGGTCATCATGTCTTCCCTATGTTTTTGTTGCCCATAATGATGATGTGAGCAAACTTTGGCATGAGTGATTTGGTCACTTAAACTATCGCTCTTTTCAAACTCTATGTAAGGAAAATATCATGACAGGCCTTCCTATGGTATCTTTCCGACATGGTTTTTTCTCCGGATGTGTACTCAGAAAACATCATCGGGATAGTTTTGACAAACATGCCTCTTGGCACACTTCAACCCCTTTGCAACTTGGGCACAATGATTTATGTGGTACACTTCCTATTGTTTCTTTCTCTAGTTGCAAGTACTTCTTAACTTTCATTGATGATTTTTCCAAATGCACTTGGGCATATTTCTTAAAACTCAAGAGTGAATTTTTTAACATGTTCTTGGCCTTTAAGGCCTTTGTTGAGAAACAATCTAGACATCAAATTCTTAAGTTAAGATCAGATAATGGCAGAGAATATGTTAACGAAAAATTTATCAACTTCTGCACTAAGCATGGCATTCAATTGCAACATATTGTTCCATATACTCCGCAACAAAATGGTGTAGCTGAAAGGAATAATGACACCTTAAAAGAAATGGTTAATTGTATGCTTCAATCTAAAGGACTTGGCCTCAATTTTTGGGCAGAAGCCATTAACTATGAAAATTAAATATTAAATTGCACTCCTACTAAGGTTCTAAAGAATATAACTCTAGAATAATCTTGAAGCTCAATCAAACCAGATATAAGTCACTTTCGTGTTTTTGGAAGTGATGCTTGGGCCCATATTCCAAATGTGAAACATAAAGCCTTAGAACCTAACAGTTAAAAATGCATTTTTGTTGGATATTCTGAAGACGTCAAAGGATATAGATTTCTTCAACCAAAATCCAAAAATATAATCATTAGAAGAGATGTAAAATTTGATGAAAATATATCAGCCTGCGAGCCTAGTTCGGTGAGTGTGCCACCTTTTTCCTGTGAGCCCAATTCGGCATGTGTGCCACCTCTCTCTCTCTCTCTCTTCTATTTTTAATAGCATTCCTTCTATTTCAGATGATTAAAATGAGGATGAAAATCATCCTCCACCTCTTGAAATTGTTCTTTATACTTCACCACTTCCAATATGGTTCCACTCTACTCGGGATGTAGCAGGTTCTCTTGCAGGTGACCCTGCCGATCGACGACGTACACGTTCTCAGTTCGAAAGAGCTTCTTCCTTATTGGCTCAACTTCCAGAAAAACTTGATCCAGAAATCTTTGAAGAAGCCTCCAGTCATCCAGATTGGGATGAAGCTATGAATGAAGAGTATCGTTCCTTATTGGCAAACCATACTTGGGATCTTTTTCCTCTTCCAAAAGGAAGAAATTTTTTCAGATGCAGATGGGTTTACAAAACCAAGTTTGGACCATATGGAAAAGTGGATAGACATAAAGCTCGTCTTGTTTCTAAAGTATTTTCACAAGTTGAAGGGATTTACTATATTGAAACCTTCTCCCCTGTTTCCAAAATGAATTATATCTACCTTATTCTTTCCCTTGCTGCCTCCTTTAAATGGGAAGTCCATCAAATGGATGTTAAATCCACCTTCTTACATGGAGATTTGGATGAAGAAATCTACATGGAACAACCCCCTGACTTTATCCAAAAATACTTCAGCCTTGTTTGTCTCCTTAGGAAGTCTCTCTATGGTCTCAAACAAGCTCCTCAGGCTTGGTATGCCAAAATGGATATATTTCTCTTAGATAATAGATTTTATAGGTGTCATTATGACAACACTGTCTACACCAAGAAAGTGTGTAATTCCTTCACAATCCTTGTTCTTTATGTTGATGATCTTATCCTTACTCGTAGTGATCCAAAACATATAAACCATGTGAAGTCTAGCCTCAAAAAGAAGTTTGAAATGACAGACTTAGGACACTTGTATTATTTCCTTGGTCTTCAAGTCTTGCAATCCAAGGAAGGCATTACCCTCTCTCAGTCCAAGTATGCCTGTGATCTTCAACACCACTTTCACATGGAAGAATGTAAGCCAACCCCTTCTCCCTTTCAGTCTGGAGTTAAGCATTCAGTCAACTATACTACCCCTGACATTGATGCTACCTTATATCGTGAACTTGTTGCTAAAATTATGTATCTAATCCATACTCGTCCTGACCTTTCCTTTGCCATTGGTCTTTTCGCTCAGTTTATGCACCAACCTCATGAAAGTCATTGGAAAGTAGCTAAAAGAGTACTTCGATATATTCTAGGTATAGTTCAGTTCGACATTCATTACAATGTAGGAGCATCTCCATTGTTGATTGGTTTCACTGATTCTGATTGGGTTGGTGACCCTGATGATGGAAAGTCTACTGTAGGATATGTATTCACTCTTGGTTCAAGACCTATTACTTGGTATTGTAAGAAACAAAGTGCCATCTCTCTTTCGTCAGCTGAAGCAGAGTATCGTGGTGCAGTTGAAGCCAGTAAGGAAGCCATGTGGCTTTGTCAGATCATGTCTGAATTTGGTCTTCATCGACATCATCCAAATACACTTTGGTATGATAATCAAAGTGCCATTCAGCTATGTAAGGTTCTAGTTCAACATCAGTGTATGAAGCACATTGAACGCCACATACACTTCATGATAAATGTCATTCATGATCGTGTTCTTGAAGTGCAGTACTGTCAAACCAATGATCACGTAGTCCATATCTTTAAAAGGGCTCTCACAGAAGAGAAGTTTACCAAACTTTGATCCATGCTTGGAGTTTAGGAAATTTTTCATTAAGGGGAGATAGGCTCTAATGCCTCCTTCCTTCTCCTATTGTGTCACCTTTGTAAATCCTTCAATCCTATCCCAATTGGTTCTTAAGGGGGGATGTTAGGATATTTTGACACATAGGAAATAGGCTCCTTTTGTGTCACCTTTCTAAATCCTTCAATCCTATACTAATTTGTTCTTAAGGGGGGATGTTAGGATATTCTGAGATATAGGAAATAATTAATAATAACTTAGTCTAGTGTACAGTTAGGTAAAGTGTGTTTCTTTACCATGTACATTTGTAAATTATAATATGACGGTCATGATTTGTAGTGATCCGACGATTATCTCTCACCTCATTATTAATGACACTTGATCCGTGGCTTAACACCTGATTGGTGCATGATCTCTATTTAAAGAGAATGGAGGGTCATTTCTCCAGTAGCCGTTTATGAGAGAAACATATGTAACTTTTATTTTTATATTAATAAATTGCCTGAAGTGCCCATGTTGGCTCAGGCCATGGATTGTTTCTGTCTTTGAGGATTTTAACCACGTGATTATACTAGTGTAATGATTTTTGATCTATTTGTGAGCAGCGACCTTTGGTTCTTGAACTACGGAACTTACCCTGTAAATTCCTAAAAAAACTAATTGAATACCATCATCCCTAGAAGGAAAGTGTGGCCCATATGAGGTACATAAGCATGTATGAATAGGAAATCATAATGGGATATCTGACCCATTTGTTCTTCAATGGATTACCCTACGAGGCACCGACTACTAAGACACCGAGGCAAGGAACCATAAAGACAGAGAAACTAAAACGGAGAAGATGATGCCAAAGGAAAAAAGGAGGCAGAAATATCCCATTAAGGTAAACTAGAGAAGTGTAATATTAGGATAAATTATGGGGAAACCATCAGCAAAGCTCAAGACTGAGGAAGCTGGGCAATGGCTTTTGTGTTTAGAGGAGTATGAACTTTCAGTTTGGCAAGGAACCTACAAGTGTCTGGGAACCTACAAGTGTCTGCATGATAGTGCACCACTAGCCACTTTGCATGACAACCACCAACCTCTTTGCACGACAAAAACACAAAAACATATTGACAAAAACACAAAAACATCTAATGCTAGTGGATTAATGCTAGAATTAGTCCACCAAGAATTTATTTTTAGTCCTTATTTCTTTTTAACCTAAGAAATTAACTTCTATTTGACTCTCAGCCTCGGGAAGAGGCCAATAAGAGCTACAAAACACTCATTGGCTAGAAATAACCGTGCCAATAATTGATAGGATATTGAAAAAGAAGAAAGAAGAATCCCAGAGAAAACTTTGGGTTTAATAAAAAAAATTGAGCGAACTAATGCTATCTAATAAATATCGATTACTATAATCCTTTGCCTGTTGGCAAGGACTAATAATAACTAGAACCCATAATGCATGGCTTAGTCAAAGTCATGATAATATAACAAATTTTGGGTACAGTGAAAGAGGCAAAAACATTACCAATGACAATAGCTTAACCCTTGTTTCTTTCTTTGGGAAAATTAGTGATCATAATAAGACATGGTTAGATTCATGGGCTATGAGATTGATTTCACATGCACATTGGGCCATCGATGAAATAAATTACTATTTATTTAGTTTGTCATAATATGAATTAGGACTACCATGTGTAAGACAAAAATTCCCCAAAATTATTTTTTATTGCATACAAAGAGAATGCCATTTGATTTTATTATCCTAGGCTTCCATAACCCATATGAAACAAAATAATGAGCCAATGCATTTTACCTAACCATAAACCGAGTCAGTAGGGTATAGGAGGGTGATCTGAATAAATTTTTGAAGTTGTAATTTATGTGGTTGGTAACATATTATTATAGGGGAATATATGAATTCCCTTATTTTGTCTTCTGCATGCCCCATATTAAAAATTGTGCAAGAAAAACAAGTGATGAGGCTACCATCAACTGATCATAAAACACCGAAAATAAATACGTAAAAATAATTAATGGGTTGTGCACTTATTCAATAGGTATGCCAATGATCATTGTCTTGATTTTCATGAGAAGGGCCCACGAAAATATTTTGGGCCATTTTTGTGTTTTTATTTATGAACAACATGTGCATGAATATCATGGTTTAGAGGGTAGAGTTACTCAAGGAATAAGAATGGAAACTATACTAGATATATCCATGATATGTTCAAAAAGAGAAATGGGAAGAACCAATGGAAATTCTAGTGCATTAATGTCAATAAATAAGCAAGAAGGACATAAATAAATAAATGTAAAGGATTATATCATTACATCATATTTAATTGATGAAAATGAGTAAACATTTACAACTAGAACTATAAACTAGAGAAGAGATGCCATTTAAATCTGTACTTATAGTAGTGGAATTTACCATCTTAGATTTAGCTATTAATGATCTCCTTAGTAGCTTCAATGTGTGATTCAAGAGTCTTAGGGAGCCCATGTGTTTAATTTTTGCAAGTTTTACTTCTTTCCCAAATGTTTCAGAATAATAATCACTCTCATTGTTGCTTAGTTGGTAGGGAGTTAATAGTCGGTGATAGCTGACAAGGTTTAGGTAGAAAATAAATAGATTTAGTGCAATCCATGTATGTTCTCGAACTAGATTGATGTATAAATTACAACCAGTTGAATGAAACCATAAACCATAAATCTCTTGTGATGAGTATGCATTTCTAATATGGTATTGGAGCTTAGGTGAGTTGTGAGGAGAGGCTTAGTGGATCGTGATGCCCGTTTTGTGCGACCTACATGTGGTGCAGATCATAGTGATGCGTGGATGTGGGAATTGGAGTTGTGTGTTGTCATGATATTAAGTCTCTGAGTTGAGAGGCTGAAAGAAGAGTGAATCTATGCATTCGTTGAATCTTTCTTTAATTGATGATCAAGGGAGATGTTTTTGGATAGGTGCAACTTTCTAGTAGGCTTTGAGATCTTGTTGTTGGAGAGCGTTGTTTAAGTGCAGGCTGTGTGTAATTTTTTGAGTACTCACCGCACCTATAGGGAAATTGTAATTCCCACCCAAGGGATACTAGTTACCGGTTTGGAAGTTTACCAACACTTACAGGTTTTGTTGTAATGGAAAACATCTTCATGGTATCAAAGCCTGGACCCAGGTTTGATTCCCCCGAGCTTCGTTTGAGGGGGGATGTTGATTCCCCCAAGCTACATTTGAGGGGGGATGTTGATTCCCCCAAGCTACATTTGAGGGGGGGTGTTGGAGTATTCACCAAACCTCTATGGAATTTGTAACTCGAGATCCTAGTTACCGGTTTGGAGGTTTAAAAACACCTCCTGTTTTTGTTGTAATGGAAAACCTATATGCATGTGATGTGCACTTGTCTTTATCTAGTTAACTCGAGTACTCACATGTGGTGTGCACTTGGTTTTAGTTAGTTAAGTTTAGTGCTTGCATGTGGTGCATGTGCACATTAACAGAAATAAAGCACACTTAACTTCAATTAGATTTAATTATCGATAGTTATTCCATGTAGAACTAAGCTTGACTTAGCTACTTTATATACTGATTCTAATACTAATATTGATTATTCAAATTCATCTCAATTCCAAATTTTATTTTTCAATTCTTGCAAGCTTATGTAATTATTCTTCAGCTAGATCCATATTTGTGTTCTAATAATTTTACATGGTATAAGAGCTACAAGGGCTTGGAGAAGTTGCATGAGAATTTTTTTGCAGGTTTGAAAATCATATCATTGGAAGTTATTCGGTGATTTGATTTGCGGATCAAAATATTAAAGAATTGTCACAATTGTTTCTACAACCACAAAGGGAAAGAATGGAATTCCCAACTTCCACTATCCTGAGTCCATACAATTACTATTAATATTGGAAGCCAATGATTTTGATTCATCTTAGGAGCAAAGGATTGTACCAAATAGTCATGGGAATTGAGACAGAACCAATTTCATAGGATGAGAAGTTAGATTGTCTTAGTAGATCTGACATGGCTTATGGAAGATTTTGTTTATGTGTGTCTCCTGATATTCTTTACGCGATCAAAAATATTGAATCACCACATGAAATATAGACTACATTGAAAGGATTATATGGTGATGAAAATTATCTAAAAGAACACCATTTGGAGGCAAAGAGATCAATTTATTATTACAGTCATAAAAGTGGTCAAGACTCCAATAATGTGATGAAATATTTTCAAGACAACGTTGAACAAGAAGGCTCTTCTTCTTCTATTGTTAATGAACCTGTTGTAGATGAGAATTTTATCTTTTCCAATAAGGAAGACATCACACATGAGTAAATATCTTCCTTTTCTAGTGGTGAAGACACTACCTTCAAAAAATAGAAGAGGACTTTGATTCCTCTACTATTGATGATGTTGATGATGTAGATGGTCTCAATTTAATGATGCCCCACATCCACTCTCAGTCGTAGATCCATGCATGCCCATGCATGCATCTAAGGAGGCATTTATAACACCATGTATGTGCATGTATACATCCACAAAGACATCTCTAAAGCCACACATGCACATACATGCATCCCTAGAGACAACCATTCCCATGCATGCATCCCTAGAGAGAACAATTCCCATACATGAATAGAGGTTACATTAATTTTATCATCAAATGCATGACAAAGTCACAGGGAATCCGTATTGGCATGCAAACATGTATCTAAAAATTCAGTCCTTGATCCAAAAATGGGATTTGATACCTCTACTTCCAAAAATGAAGCTTATTCCTCCAGATCCATGATGGGATCATCCATCTGCAATATTGTCCTAGTTCTGAGTAGACTGTTGATATCTTCACCAAGACTTTCACTGAGCAGAAGTTTCAATTTTTGCGAGATAGTCTCAGGGTGAAGGACACGACTCCCTAGCAATTGTCTTTTCTATAATTTTTTCATTATATTTTGAGGGGTGGTTTATTCCCACTGGGTTTTCTTGGGTTTTTCATGTGGTGCATGTGCACATTAACAGAACATAAAGCACACTTAGCTTCAGTTAGATTTAATTATCTATAGTTATTGAATGTAGAACTAAAGTTAACTTACTTTCTTTATATATTGATTCTCAAACTAATTTTGATAAATCAAATTCATTCTCAATTCCATTTTTTTTTTCAATTCCCACAAGTCTTTACAATTATTCTTCAGCTAGATTCATATTTGTGTTGTAATTTTACAGTAGTTGAGAGAATGTTGGTAAGCCCTTAAATATAGTAATCATGTGTGTGAAAGTCACATATCCATTGGTTGGTCAGCATCAGTCGTGGGTATTCATAAGTATGAGAGTGAGGAGAATGTGTTGAGCATTGCATTGTTGTGCTTGGATTGGAATATTCAGTGTATGTATATGCATTAAACATTGCATTGTTGGGTACTTGAGGATCTTGTGATTTCCACCGGTGAATGACGTCACTAGAAGCTATTGAATGATGTCGCTTCAAGCTATTAGTAAGAATCATCTATGTTGATTGTATGTGATTTAAAAATGTCGTGAGGTCGTAACTAAGTTGGAAGAGCGTTTGTAGAGCATCATGTATTTGAAGTGTATGAAGCAAGGTTTCGTTTTTTTCTACTTTCTTTCATCATTATGCTAGATGATATTAAAGGAAAATTGTGTGGTGTTGTCCTGAACAACCATGAGGGCTTGAAGAAAGAAAGTGTGTGTTGACTGCAAACCTGGGGTTACAGTAAGTGGCAGTCGAATGCACCTGAGGAAACAGGCCAGCCAGTCTGCCTAGGTTATGGGGGCTTAGTCGTTTGAAGGCCAAGCATAATTTCGTGTGTCATGGAGGTGTAGTTGATGTGTGGGAGCGTTATGAGTTTGTGTTGTCATGAGACAATTGGGTCTTGATTGGGTATCGATTTTAGGCTGTGAAGATTGGAGCCTCTAGTGTTTAGTCTTTCTAGTGAAATATTGTACAATTATTTTGGGTTTTGCTACTGTGTGTTTAATTTTTCAGTGATTGTTGAGCTCACTAGTATGGTTGTTTCATAGTGTGGTTGTTGGTGAATCCTTGTGAAGGTGTGGCTGAGCCGACGACATGTGAATCCATGAGTTAGAGCAAAGTGCTAGAGTTCGTTTTAGTTGGAGAACTTATGGATGAAGGAATTGAATAACTTAAAGTGATATATGACGATGAATTATTGTCAAGTAAACATTGGTTCCAAATGGTATAGGAAACGAAATTCATAACAAAACTTACCAATGGAGTGATAACCCAAGTTGAATATCAATTGGATGAGTTAGATGAAAATGATTATAAATCTTTGGTAGAGGAAGAAAAATATGAAGATTAAAATAAACCATATTATGATTTTGTAAATCTAAATACTCTTTACAATTTCACAAGTACTGTTAGCAGTGAGGAAGACGCGAAAAAGAAGAAGAAGAGGACTTAGTTGTAATGTAAATTGAAAAATACTTAAAAGATCTCAATGATGGATGTGAATGTGTTGAAATGAATTGGCATCATCATATTACTAAGAAGAAGCAATATCTAGAGTAAGAAGAAGAACAAGAAACAAGTTTGGAGAAACAAGTTCAAGAAAAAGTGTCTATCATTCTACTATCGTAAATAAAGTCAAAATGAATTATTTAAGTCATGTTTATAAGCCTAGCTAAGACTGAGCCCTTGAGAAAAGTTAAAGTTTATACCCTTGATTAAGGGGAGGTGTCACAATAATAATCACTCCCATTGTTCCTTATTTGGTGATAACCGGAAGGATATAGGCATAAAATAAATATATTTAGTGCAATCCATGTAGATTATCCAACTAGATTGATGTATAAATTACAACCACTCGAATGAAATCATCAAGCTCTTGTTATGCGTCTTCATTTACAATAATACATAGACTAACTAACTTCTCTTAGTTACTATCTCAACATGCTCCTTATGCCGCAAGAGGCATGTCATGTCTTCATTACTTTAGCAATGAACATATTTTTTACCATGTCATTCACCTTAGGTTAATATGCTCTTGAATTTAAATTTCCATTAAACAAAAACATACAATTAATCCCGAGATGAAAGATGTGTATGCAAGTAAGCAATTTCGTATGGCTTATCCGATATTGTAGTGGATTTATTGAGCCACATGTATGGTAGCTATAGTCGTGGAAATATACAAATCATGTTATAGGCTAGATTTCCCATGAGCGTGTAACAACTATAAATGATATGTCTGTGTGAGGAAAACTCCTATTACAACTTATCTCTTGCAACTTTCGAATGATAAAAAATGATACCCCCATTCATAGTTGGGAACAACTTTGTAATACATTCCTGGAGTAAAATTATCCCTTGAAAAATTATTATTATTAAATTAATATTAATATCAATTACCACATATCATCGTGTATGCCATGAGAGGAGGATATGGTATGACTTGTATACTTAATGAATGAATTTGCACATCTTTATAACCATAAATATATGTATAACCTTTTAATATATGTAGCACAAAGTGATATCATAAAGAGTATATACTTGATGAGAAAATGTTCATTTTTTACTATGTGCAAAGTAATATAAAGATAGTTTGCTAGCATAAATTTTATGGCTCTCAAATTCATATGTATATTAGTACCATCAAAATAATTAATCCCTTAAAATCATGTATGCATTTTAGACAAAATCACACATAGGAAAATATAAAACTATTGTAAAACCATGTGTTGATACAAGAAATAAAATTAGGAAATGATGTCAACACTCCTTATTTCTTTTCGTGACCTTTCTATTGTATTTTAATTATGACTTTTCATTTTTTTATAGCCATTAGTTTGAAATATTTTTAGGAGGATGGATCGTGATGCTAGTGGGATGGTTTGCAATTTATTTTTGTATAAGAAGTTAATTAGATTTCATAATTTAACTCTAGTTAAGGGTTAAAGAAGTCAAACATAACAAGAAGTCAAATATAACCACTAGTAGGCTTTTGGGTTATGTTATAACTAGGCCAGTAGGAGGAAAATGAATTTCATTCTTAAAATGCATTTTATTCCATAGATTAGAAAAGTATCCAAGGACCACGAGTGGATAAGGAAAGGCACAAAAGAGAGATAAATTTTGGAATTTAATACGTTATAGGCCACAAACCTAATTTCTTTGTACATGTGTTTATTTTATATTAAGAGAAAGAGAGTAGAACAACCTCACCTTCGAGTTGTGTTTTCTCCGAAAAGGTTTTCCTAGTGTATGTCTTGTGTAGTTATGGTTGTGAGTGACAATATTCTTTAATGTTGCATTTTTGCATACATGAAATGGTAACTTAATTAATCCATATGTGTATGGAAAAATAATATGCATAGTATATATTTTCATATTTTTAAGAATAATTTTATGAGATCTATTGTGATGGATTGCTTAGTGGGATATGCATGGACATTTATGGATTAGTTTGTCGAAATGATTGAGGGCTTGTTGAAGTGTCTCTAATGGAAAGTCTTGATATAAGTGAAGGGAATGACCTTTCAACAGAAAAATCATTAGGCTTGTTGGATGTTGAAGAAATTGTGAATGTATCTCATGAAATAAAGTGGTGATATGAGAGAGAATTTCTAGAAGCATATGTTGTAATTTCTCCCATGGGGACCATACTATTAGTTTTGTTTTCACACCATGCTATCATCAAGAAGAAGTCTTGTATCCATACATAAAATGGTGGATAATACGATTCTTGTATCAACAAGATTTGTGGAAATTCCCATTATTCTCTATGGAAAAATAATTTCATTTGCTTGTCTATAGGAAACTATCTTGCATACACAAAACTACATGGTGAAATAGATAATAATTTGGGAAATTTCCAATAATAAGAAGAATAAGTGGATGGGGTTTTAAAAAGGAGTGCACTAGAGAAGTATTAAGAGAAATTGAGTATTTTAAACCACAATGCACATTCTAGGGTTTCTCTGATTGGGTAATTATATGGTTTTATAAATCAATTGGACAATCAAAAATGTCAAGGTCAAGTAGACATTTTTTTCAATGGTCTACATTGAACAAAAACCAAGGGGGTATTTAAGGAAATTAGTAAGTATTGGAGTGAGAATAGGATATTTAAAAATTATAGAAAATTTAAACCTAAAATTGGTCTCCAAAAATAATAATATAATACTAAAATAATAAAATAAAAGTGATGAATTTTCGAGGGAAAAAAAAACCTATTTTTTTAATTATATTTTTAAGTTACTCAAATTAAGTGTAGACATTTATTGGATGCAGAATTAAATTACACATGCAATGAGTACCCATTATGCATACTTTTGAGAAGACACACATTGATATAATGAGATAAACATAAAATAAAATTAAAAAGATAATTTTTTTTATTTTCCCTTCAAAATATTTACATATACTCTTTTTAAATTTAAAGTGTTTTTTACGTGAAAAAATGATGGGCAATTTTAGGCTGAAATTTCCTCTAATGAGTGCTTATATTTTTAGGTTGTTAGAATTAGGTGCTAGGAAAATATTGCATATATGTAGCACTAGTGGAATGATTTGTAGGACTACATGAGATTGTATAGTGAGAATTAAAGGTAGTTTTTGACATAAATAAAATAGAAGCATTTGAGGGCATTGTTTTGTGCCATGTAGGAAGGAATGTCCACTAGGATGTGTGAGGAGGAGTATCAAGTGATTAGCATCAAAATGAAGGAGCTCATATTATGGAGTAATGAAAAGCGAAATTTTCTCTAATGGGTGCTTATATTGCTAGGTTGTTAGAGTGGAGTGTCCATGAAGATAAAAAAAATAGGTGCTATGAAAATATTGCATATATGTAGCACTAGTAGAATGATTTATAGGACTACATGAAATTTCATAGTGGGCATTAATGGTAGTTTTTGACATAAATAAAATAGAAGCATTTGAGGGCATTGTTGTGTGTCATGTAGGAAGGCATGTCCGCTAGGATTTGTGAGGAGGAGCCTCAAGTGATTAGCATCAAAACGAAAAATATAAAAATTGAATAATTTAGGTCCTTAAGGTGATTAGCATTGGTCTGTTTGTTTGGGTTAGGTGGGGCTCGTGAAGAGATAACCCAATTGAATGTTCAAGCAAGGATTTCTATGTAAACTTGACTCAATGAAAGAGGAAAAATTTCTTAGTGAAACAACGGTGGTGTGAGGCACATGGTTTTTCTTGCCCATGGTTTTTTCCCCATGTATTTCATGTAATTAATCCTTTAAAATGATTGGTTGGACTTCATTGTAAGGGTCCACTAATGTCCACTAATGTGAGTGGCAAAGTATTACTTACCAAAATCATTAGTTTTGGCCAAGGGGCACTAATAGAATATTATTTTAGATGGGTTTTCCCTATATTGGGGGTTTCCATAATCAATATTGTATTTATGTTTTTTTTTTCAAATTGTTGGTAAGTATCTATATCTTTGTTAATTTGTCTCAAAATTTTTAATAATATGAGATTGTTATTTCCATGTCTAGGACCACTAAAGGTTCGTTGGAAGATATAACTATAGTATCAAAGCCAGGTGTTCCTTATCCCTTACATTTTTTGGCATATAAATATAGAAGTTAGAAGAGAGTTTGGAGGAATTAATTTGTGTTGGACCAACTCTCACTATTCTAGTCATCACCCTTCTTCTTTATGCTAATAATTTTGATATCTTGGCAAGATGTTGTGATGATATTGAGATGCCATTAATAATATGAAAATATTATTGTCTCAATATGGGCATACCTTCTTCTTCTTCTTCTTCTTCTTCTTCTTCTTCTTCTTTTCTAAATAAGTTTAATCTATTAATATAAAAAAATATTACATGGAGGCTGGGGCCTCAAAAGTTCTGGCCCGTGGTATGGGCATTCTAAAACAGCCATGAAGCTCTAACAGTTTATCAACTCACAGTAACAACACACAGAAACAGCCATGAAGCTCAATTAGGCAAATCAACAAGAGACTGTTGCCCTCATAGGGGAAACCGGCCATGAAACTCTAGCAGATTTTCAACCCACAGTAACTAAAATAGGTGATGCAAACATAATCTTTCCCGGAAAAAAAACGTTGTCACCCGCAAAGGGGAAACCAGCAATTAGACAAGCTGTAAATCTGAAGATGACCAAGCTAAGGCAGCGAGCAAAAACCAGTGTCGAACCTGGACTGTCGACCATCCAAAAACAAGAAAAAATGGATATTAGCCATTTAAGTACCTTGAGAGGACGGGGGAGACTCGACCACTCGACATGCATAGGCATAAGGGTCATCCTCGTCCTGCATATCAACGTTAGCACTGGAAAAACTTCGCTTGATGTCGTCCTCACCCTTCTTATCATTTGTAGCATCTTAACAGCCTCACTTAATGTCACCCGAACCAGCTTCAATTCTGAGATCATGCGAGTTGTTGCACTCGACCACTTTCCTTTTCTGACCACCTCTGGAGGGAGAACAAGGCTTATCAGCCACCATTTGCGCTAGATGATAACTCGAAATCTCGGCACTCAATTCAGGGGGCTCCTCTTTAAAATCAATGGTAATGGCGGTTGTAATAGTCGGCATGTTGAGTAAACAGTGGAAATGGAATTGGGAAGTATGCTGCTAACCGGGGATGAGACTGGAGATGCCTCTTGCAGGTTGAGAAATCCCGCAACCAGCTTGGAAGCCACGACCACTTCTAGTCTCAGGATAACAACCCAACGGGGAGTTCGAGGGAGGAGATGAGGAGCTCGGAGAGGTGGAAGGAGGGTGGCAGGGAGGACAGCCACGACTCGAGTCGCGACGACACCACATCCTCTAGCGCATATGAGGAATTGGAAGCAATTGAGAAATACTGAGCGAGAGAAAGCAAGAAGCGAAGGGCGGGGAATGAACGGGTGGACCAGAGCTAAGCACTGAAGGCTGAGAAGTGGCGAACGGAACAGAGAAAGAGTTAGAGTGAAACCAGAATCCCTGAGAGCAATGGAAGCTTTGCGAAACATGTAAGCTCGAAATGAGGTCTATGCAACAGGAAATTGAACATCTGTGCCCAGTGTTGGTCCTGGAGCTGTACTCTGAGATCACCGAGGAGTAGCAAGAGCGCAGAGGCAACAAAGCAGGCTTGAAGCTTCCGAAAGAAGCCATAATGATGAAGAGTAGAAGCAAGCATGGGCAACTGTGCTGTATAAATGCAGTGGGTGGCTCGTCGTTAATGTAGTTAATGTTTACGAGGATGAGAGGAAGGGTGGCGGTGGTAGAATCCCACGTGCTAGCCCAAATCCTCTGCCACATTTCATGCCATATGATCACCCGCATCCGAGGGTTAGCTATTAATGTTAACATAAACAATTTCATGATAATTAAATCAAAAAAAAACAAATATAATACTTATGTATATGGCAATTAAATCTTTTAGGAAGTGGCTGATTATAAATATCCTCAAACACAATATACATCATAAGCTCAAATAAAATTTTGGCATTGAGAAAATGATTAGTGAATAAATTATCATGTAAACATGAAAATATTTTTTTATCACCATATATTTGGATATGGGATTACCAAAAAAAAAACCCTTTGGAACTCTTGTTAATGCTATTATTTTATATGAATGTGAGGTTTGGGGATGCAATATCTAAAGAGATTGATGGAGAAGGATAGAAGTAATTTGTAACATATAATATCAGAGCTAAAATTAATGCACCATATATATCCTCTTCATTGAAGAAATCCTTTATCCCATTGAGAGCATCACTATGACCAATTATGTAGTGTATAAGAAGAGGTTAAACAATATCAAAGAAAATAACCTTCTTAAAATTTCTTCAAACTCTAGGTGGAAGTATGTGATTAAACTAAATCTCAAAAATAAGAAGTATTGAAAGTATGTGATTAAACCAAATCTCAAAAATAAGAAGTATTTCTCTATATTCACTAGTGTAAAAAATAATATAAACAATGCTAAAATAAATAAAAATTCTCATGAACTCCAAAGTAAAGCCACATGTGACAATTCCAAAATCCCTTCAAGATGAAAATATATTACATTTATGACACTAAAAGAGTTGAAGACAAAAACAAAAAAAAAATCTTAGATTTTCTAGCATATATACAAATTATATCTCAATTATAAAATATTTCTCACACTAGTGACCCCCTTGACATTTTAAGGATAAAAAACATTTTTTCTTAGATTTTCTAGCATATACACAAATTATATCTCAATTATAAAATATTTCTCACACTCAAAAATATGGAAGACATACCACTTGCATAGACCCAAAACATTTGACCGAAAAAATCCTTAAATAATTAAGGTACCTTAAGCTTACTTATACTTATTAAGTTGTTTAAAAAAAAATTAAACCTCTTATAATGAAACAACCAAAATGAAGGATCGATATTACAAAGGCATCATTACAAAACATTCATAAAGTTAAAAATGAAACTCCGTAGTTTCCCTCTCATGGCCACCCTAAAACTCATAAAATCTGAAACAGTGTGACTGCACCTCCTAAATATTTTTAGCCAACTCATGTACTTTGCAATTCAATTCTTTCTAAATAAACCGGAGAGAAGTTCACAATAATAATGAAAACCGGGTGTTTTAAATCTAGCAAGGTGTTCCCAAACTCCATGTTCTTATTTTCTTAGAATCTGGCAAATAAAACCATTTATAATATCCGACGCCTAATTCTATGGCAATACCAAGTTAATTCAATGGCATCATCGAAAACTTTGTTCTATTGAAATCAATAACATCAAATTTAATTTAATAATTTTAATAAAATTACTATGTTCTCAATTTATTTTCTCACTTCAGTAACATCAAATTTAATAATTTTAATAAAATTACTATGATCTCCATTTAATTTCTCACTTCAGTA
Organism: Pinus albicaulis; assembly: GCA_034641835.2. Classification (NCBI taxonomy): domain Eukaryota; kingdom Viridiplantae; phylum Streptophyta; class Pinopsida; order Pinales; family Pinaceae; genus Pinus; species Pinus albicaulis. The sequence continues at coordinate 1,400,146,787 of CM076584.1, forward strand.
AAAGTTCTTTTAATGTGTCAAATAAGTGCAAACTATTGAACCTACAATAATGAATCATTTCTGTACAATACCTCTTTGACAATGTAACAATATAACATGTTTCTATAGAAATTCAGCAAAACGGTATTTAACTTATATGCAGGGACAAATGACCACAGAAATTAGTGTGGTTACTAACCTCGCAACCGGTTGTCGCTGGTCTCCATTTCTACGAACACTACAGAAGGGTTTCTCTGTAAGGGACACTTGATATTATAAGGCCCTTAACCCATATCCAGACCACCCACAATGAAAAACAGTATGGCCAACTACACAAACAACCCCTAACAAAACATAGTCCAGCCAAACAAACGCAAAGGGCGGTGAAAACGAGCCCAAGAAATAAGTAACCTGTGCTACTTGGTCACAAGCCGAGAACCCATGCGGGTCTAGTTGGCCATTGAAGCTCTGCCACACGGTCTCATTAAGGCCGGCTCCAAAGAGAACCAGATTCCCAGAGTCCTCCAACCGCATGGCCCGGACCCCTTTACCGGACGTATTGGTCTGCCATAGATTTCGCGACCCCTGTTGGAGAACGAGGTTACCATCCGGTGAGAAGACCAGTGTGCAGTTTTGAACGAAGTTCACCTGCAAGCACGGGGATGACCAGGTAATCTCGGGGTCCGGGTAGGTCACCCTGCCCGGTGGCTGACCCGAGGGGCGCACGCAGATATAACAGTAGTCGACCGTTGCATAGTTTGAGTTGTCCGCCGTGTAGTGGATTCTTTCCAGCGAGAGAACCTGCACACTGTCCGGGGAGACTAGAACAACGGATTTGTACGCAGAGACCGACACCCGCCAGTCCAACAGAGGCGGCGCCGAAACCTCCAACGTCCCCGCCTCTATAACTTGCTCTCCAGAAAAGGCGATAGACAGAGATAAAAACAGAAAAAACAGCAATAAGGACCTATTGATCACTGCCCTTGGATCCATCCTCATCACACAGCAATGGATACCATTGTTGTGCAGGAGAAAAATATTTCCGCCATATCTAGTACCTGAATGAAATTCCATTTTGGCTAGTAGAGAAAAGATACATCCCTCGAGCACTTGGGTTTTGTTTCAGTTAGCCCCTCTAATCGATTTCAATAAAGAAATTCAATAGTTAGTTTTTTCGTAAATGAAAATTTGAAGAGCGCAGAAGCAGTTGAATGGAAACTAATACGTTTGGAATGAAAAACCCTAACTTAACTGAACCCTAATTGTATGTATTCTCAGAACACACGTGGTGCACCATCCAGAATTTTAGCGCACTATCCAGATTTTTAGTTTACTGGTTAGGTTAACAATGGTTTTGTAGACAATAAGACAAACTCTGGGTTGGACCTTATCAAGAAACAAGAAGTTGATGTGGATGCTTTTGTTTGTTGAAACAAATCCTTTTTAAACGAGTAGACCAACGATTGTTTGGCAGGTATCTTGAAATAAACACTTCATGTGGATGTGGCTTGAGATCCTCTCGTTTCTTTCCCTTGGAAGTTGGGCTGGAACGATAGTTTTGATGTAATTATAATACTGTGGTATTTTTGTCGGCTTAAAAGTTGGTTTAGGATCCAAATTTCGAGAGTGATGTGCCATGAAAAATGTTGTACGGATGTTGTAATGAAAAAGTTTTAAATTGATGTAAAAGGGTGGTTTTTCATTCGGAATTTGGTATGGGAAAGTTAGTTTGAGGGTTCTATTGTTTATTTCATTTATTATTAGTTTTTTTTTGTTAAGTTAAAGAGTATAGTAGTTGATTTCTTTATTCATTGTCATTAATTATTTGATATTGAGTAATTAAAGTTAGAGGGTTTATTTTTTATTTTGTTGTTATTAAACAAAAACCTTCAATATGTTCTTGTATCAAGGTTATAGTGTAAGGTATTGAGTAATTTAAGTTATAGTGTTTATTTTTGTTTTTTTTTATTATTAAAAAAAAAGTCAATCTCTTATTGTATCAAGGTTTTATTGTAATTTTTACACTTCTACTAATTTTTTTATAATTTTTTCTATAATTTCTCGATACATTTCTAATATTCATGTTATGATTTTTATTTGTTGAGTGATTTTTAATGTTAAGTTTTTCAAGAAAGTCACTTAAAATCAAAATCATTAAAAATAATTTATATATTGGTAAATAATATATTTACTCATGACATGTAGACTAATTGGTTTGTGTGGGGTTTAGTCCTCACTAGGTCACAAGTTCCAATTTCATAGGGAACCGCTTTCTCTCAGATTAAGGTGTAAAAAACATGTTTAACATGCCAACTACAATTTAAGCAAGTATTTGGATAAAAAATGTAAAAAAATAAGATGTAAATAAATATAACAAGTCCAAAGGATTACTATATAAGATAAAGATACATACCAACAATATTCTTAATCATGAAGATCAACCTTCACTTTTCCATGGAGATTCTTAATTTGTAAATAGGAATTTTTACAATACTATGGGCCAATACCATGACTCATCAATACCACATGCCATGGAAATTCTTAATTTGTAAATCAGATTTTTTACAATACTATGGGTGAAGACTCTTCCTCACCAATACCACATGTACCACATGCCCATAGCAACTCACTCCATATGACATCTTTTTAATTAATGAGTTTAATTTTAAATGTAAAAAAACATAACTACATTTGAAATAAATATGTCATTGAATTTTGTATCTTATTATGAATATTCTAGAAAATTTAGTGGAGGCTAAATTCATAGTTAAATTTTTAAAAAGACATGTTTTAAGTTTATAATTTTATTAAGTTCTTTATAATAACATAATTTTTGAAATTATGTTCCATCTATTTTTGTTTTGCTATTACATTTTAATGTAAAATAATTTAATTTTTAAGTAAAATTTATTTTCCAATTATAATGTTTCTACTAATATTTTTATTATTTATATGATTTTTAAAAATAAATTTATAATCATAGTGACATATATTTGTGATAGAGTTTTGATATTTTTATTTTTTGTGGCTCACAATCTTACCCAATCATTTATTACTAGATCAAGAAAGAAACATATCTTCAAGAGTATTGAGAGAATCAAACTTATGACCTCTCAATAAAATAGGTGTTTTAATTAGGTGATTTAATTTAGGAGGACTTGATCAATTCAGCTAATCGTGAGGACTATTTGTAATGGAAATTATATATATTAGATATTTACACTTTTAAGAGGTTGTAAGCTCAAATGAGTAGAATATGTATATCTGTATAGTAAAAAAAAACTACTTTTATCCCAAAATCGCATTGTAATGGAAATTATATATATTATATATTTACACTTTTAAGAGGTTGTAAGCTCAAATGAATAGAATATGTATATCTGTATAGTAAAAAAAAAACTACTTTTATCCCAAAATCTCATATCAATATTCGTATTTTATGATTAATTATAAATAATTATATCATGTATTTTTTATTATAAATTATTCTATAATGTATTTTTTATGGTGAGATTTTGATATAAGGGACATCTTTCACATAGTTAAGTATGAAAGTGTGGTAGAGAGGAATCTCTAGAAATAAGTGTAAATTATAATGGAAAATACAAGAAATCCTAGTGTAAATGAATACAATATAGATTAGTGTAAAAAAATGACTTATATGAATGATAATGTTCATATATAAAATTTGAATCATGAATAGAGGAAAAAATATTCTAATAGAAATGCATTAGAAAATAAAATTTTTTATTTCATTATTTACTCAAAAGAAGAATAGTGACTAAGAAAGAACGCATAACTTATATAAATAATAATGTGGATATATAAAATTTGGATCATGCACAAGTGAAAGAAGATGATAATAGAAATGCATTAGAGACTAAGATTATCAATTTCAAGAAAGAAGAATACTCACTAAGAAAGAGCACATAAGAAACTTCATGTCTTATAAGTGCATTTCACCCAACAAAAAGAAAAACAAAGAAGGAAAAAAAAGAAAATATTAGGATAATAACATATTTAAAAAGATCATGCGAAGAGAAGGTTGTTGTGTTACGTGAGACATTCAGTGCATGAGTAAGGTGTAAGGTGTCGTTAAAATAGTAAAAAATATAAAGAAGGTGAAAACAAGGATGGATGCAAGGTATTTAGTCCTTGGCTTGAGCTAGCAGTGAATACAGTAATTGGTAGTTTGAGTAGCGAATCCAGCAATTGATTTCGTCGATGCAAATTCAAGTCACTTAGCATTCGAAGCTTTGCTTATGTTCTGTTCAATATTCACAAAAAAAAGGCTTCCACAAATGTACGAGGAACATTTTTGTTGAAGACGCTAGCTAGTTCAATCCTTGGTTGAAGGAATGAAACAAACACCTCATACAAACATTGAAAAATAACAGAACACTTCCTCTACCTCCAAAGAAGAACCTCAGATTGAAAAGCCTGCATTTTTAATAAAAGATCTCTCAACATTCCCATTTGTTTCTGTTTCATTGAGAGAATGAATTTTGCAACGACTGCACTCAATTATCAGGGATTATGCTATAGCCATGGTCTCCCATTAGCAAATAGAAAAACTAATTAGTGCAGGTCATCTGTTTTATTTTTCGAAACAAATTTAAGTTGACTAGAGGAAAAGATAGACTAAAAGGATCAATAATTGGGAGCAGTTTAACTGTTCTGTGTTTTTGGGATTTTTTGGTGTTTCATTTATACAATATTTGATGATTTTAATTGTTTTTAATGTATACATAGATTGGTGATTTTTTTAAATCTTTCAAATATTTATATTGTGCATATTTCCAAACTTCAACTTACACTTCAAAGATATTTTTAGAATTTTTTTTACAATACCTAAAATATACCAAAAAAAACAAAACAAAACAAAAAAACGTGCAGATTGAAACAAATAAAAATGCAACACTACCATAATTCATGAGTAGTTAAACAAAGCTATAACACAAATGCAATTCCATGCGCGAGCCCGGTTCACCCCGAAAAGGGAAATGCAAAGGTAGTAGTGGTTGATTGGGTTTATTCAGTCGTTGATCTTGTCCTAACATTCCTTCTCTTTGTTCCAAATACAGATCCAAAGTCAGCGGATCTAGATCCACCACCACAGCGTATATAACATGTAACAACTCTTGTGCTACTGATATAGTTAAATATCCTCCTACTCAAATTGTTCAAATCTCATAGTAAAAATGATACTGAAATGAAACACGAAATGACTCAGAGAGGCTCTAGTGATTATATATTTCTCTTTGTTGTAGGAATTAAGTTTTCTAGAGATTTTATTCCATCTTATCATTCCACTGCTAGAGCTAGCATTCTTAAAGAGATAACGAGATAGCGGGATGGTGAAGGTCTAGGACCCTTCAATGCAGATCTTGATATTCTAAGATAGCTCGACATGAGCAGGTAGAATACAGATTAGCGATCAGTAGGAAACATAGTTTAATTGTTTGTTTATGAACTACATAGATGATTTAGTAAAACTTGTTTGATGCTAGAACAGGTTTCCTAGAGACCCATTGGAAGCTCAGAGCATAATTGCCAACTAGCGGGGGTTAATATCGGCAAAGCAAGAAATAGTTAACTCAGAGGTAATATAGAGAGAGGAATCCAACCTGAATATCCATCCAATCTGTATGGGAGCCTATGATGGCATTTCAGGATGCGGGAGATTTCGACCCATTTCCAAAACATAGCAGAGATAGCTAAGTAGAACGAGCCAAAGAGGATATTTAAACCTATAATGTCTAAATAACATAACGCCGAAAAGAAGAGGAAATAAATACCATGAGAGTGCTTATTACTTTCAAGGAGAAAATAATAAATTTCAATTTTAGTTAATAAAAATCCATGACTTGATTAAAGTAGACATCAAACATACTACTTCCTAAAGCTACGTTCTCTAAGGCATATGCTCTTCTATTCCGGGTGTTTTGAAGTGGTGAGGAGGATTTAAAAAAAGCTATTGATTGCTCGAAAAACTGACCGCGCCAGGGATACAATAAATCCCGGCAGCAGTTTTCTACCGGTGTTTTCTCGCCCATAATACGGGGCAAGAATATCCCGTTTTATAGAGAGAAAAGGTACGGTTCTCCCCCTATAGGTCCGGTCCGTTGCATCATTGATGTGTTAACCGTACCTCGTATCGCACCTAAAGCAATCAAATACTAGTGCAAGCAACCTGACCGGCATACAGAGATTGATTGAACTCCGTAGAGGCCTCCTAATAGGAAGGAGGAGCCTAATCATAGGGGCAGCAGGTTTATGTCGTAGCCAATAAGCCCGCGAGCTTATGATCCCAAAAGGGGACTTGCCTTACTTTCATACGAGAAAAAGGCGTGCGTGCAGGCCCATGCATAAGTAAGTGGAAGGAAGGAGGTAATGGGTAATGTTTCATGTGGCTTTAATGGCGGGGAGATGCGTATTTAACATAATGCGGGTGTGTATGGAATAGTGCTTATCGCCGAGCTAAATTCTAAAGGTCAGAGTTTCTTATTGCCGAAGTTACCTCTGACATATAAGTCAAATTTCGAGGAAGCATATGGCTTAGACGGGAAATACTCTCGACTATGGATGGTTACGTGGCATAGTTATCTAAAACTAAAAGAACCAATTCCATAGCGAGCATTCCTTTCAGTTTAAGGAAGAGATTCCCTGATAGTTCGGAGATAAAAACTAAGTCGCAAAGTAAGCTAGAGCGGAGGTCCTTTGATTAGGCTTGCCCTTTCTACCCTTGCCTTTGATTAGGGGCCACCACTTTACCATAACGAAGGGGCAGTCTTGAGCAATAGATTTCCTCCCCCCAGAACAAAGTCAGGTAGAGCGAAGGCATAGGGGTGGGACACGGATTTCATTGGCCTGTATTTCTTCCCCTCAAATCGCTAGCTTATAACACACTTGCTTATAACATCTTCTTATTATGGGCTCCTAAGTAGTACCAGAAGGTAATACGTGGTACTTTTATAAGATTCTATACCAAGTTAATAAGGTAAAGGGGGGAATAAATAGGTTCACCTCGACCCGCCTCTCAGCCAGCGCGTGTCTTGCTTCTCGATAAAGAAAGAAAAGTGTTACGGAAACCATTCTCCCTAGCTACGTTAAATGGAAAGGACTTCAAAAAAGCACAACCAATTGTAAAATTACTAGAGCAAAAATATGGATATAGTTGAAGAATAATTGCACAAACTTGTCAAGTTGAAAAAAAAGCAGAACAATTAGAATTGATAATGAAATTGATTCATCAACATTAGGTTGAGAATCAATATGTAAAGCAACTAAGCTAAGCTTAGTTATACATGCAATAACTAAGGATAGGTAAAGCTAACTGAAGATAAGTGTGCTTTATGTTTTGTTAGTGTGCATATGCACTACATGCAAGAACTACAGTTAACTAACTAAACCTAAGTGCACACCACATGTAAGCACTCAAGTTAACTAGATAAAGACAAGTGCACATCACATGCAATATCTAGAGTTGAACTAAAGCTAATTAATGCAAACTATGTGCATGTACAACACTCGAGTTAACTGCTAAAGACAAGTGCACATTGCATGAAATATAGAGTTGAACTAAAGCTAATCTATGTGCATGTACACCAACGCCCCCCTTAAGCATAACTTAGGTGAGTGAGATGCAAAATGAATGAGTTTTCGCAACACGGCCATTTTAGGTACACATATACAATGCATGAAAAGAGGAAAGAGGGAAAACCTAGTGGGAAGAACCCCCCCCCGCCTCAAAATATAATGCAAAAGTAGAGAAAATACAACTTCTATCGTGTCCTTCACCCCCAGAAAATCTCGTAGAGATCGAAACTGCTGCTCAGTTAAAGTCTTGGTGAAGATATCAACAATCTACTTGGAACATGGACAATACCAAAGATCGATGGTCCCATCATGGATCTGGAGGAGTAAGCATCATTTTTGGAAGTAGAGGTATCAACTCCCATATTTGGATCAAGGAATGAATTTCCTTATACATGGTTGCATGCCAATATGGATTGTGTGCAGCTTCTTCATGCATTTGACGATCAAATTCATGTACCCTATATGCATGCATGCGAACAATTGTCTCTAGGGGTGCATACATGTGAATGTGTGGCTTTAGATATTCCTTTGTGGATGCATACATGCATATATGGGGTGTTATAAATTCCTCCTTAGATGCATGCATGGGCATACATATACATGGTGTTATAAATTCCTCCATATATGCATGCATGGGCATGCATGGCTCTATGAATGAGATTGCATGTGGGGCATCATTAAATTGAAAACTCATCAGATCTGCATCATCAAAAACATCAATAGTAAATGAATCAAAGTCCTCTTCTATGTTTTTAAAAGTAGTGTCTTTTTCACTAGCAAAGAAAGATATTTCCTCATGTGCGATGTCTTCGTTATTAGACAAGATAAAATCCTCATCTGCAATGGGTTCATTAACAATAGAAGAACCAGAGTCTTCTTGTTCAACTACCTACAAGGTTGACACCACAACCATTGGAAGAAAAAAGAGAAAAGGGCTTTGCTACAATTGTGATAGAAATACACTAAATGTCATAAGTGTCCTGAGAACAAATTGTTTTACATAGATTTTGAAGAGGAGGAATAAAATGAACAAGAAACTTTAAAAGAGGAGGATGTACACTAGGAGCCAACCCTAGAAGAAGAATAATTGAGTCCGACCATATCATGTAATGCATTGGCAGGGATTACCACACCTCAAACTCTCAAGATAGAAGGACATATCAAGAAGAAAAAGGTAATAGTGTTGATTGATTCGGGTAATACCCATAATTTTATTCATTGTAAGGTAGCCAAGGAATTGAATTGTTTCCTATACCCAACACCAGAATGTCAAGTGATGGTTTCAAATGGAGGAACTATAAATTTCGCCGGAAAATGCCACAATATCGAGCTAACCACAGGGGAATATATATTGAATATTCCAATTCTTTCCATTCTAATCGAAGGTGTTGATGGTGTACTAGGAGTACAATGGCTACAATCCTTGGGGATGGTAGCTTTTAATTTTCAAGAAATTTTCTTGAATTTTTTTTCGGAACAAAAGGAAGTTGAATTATGGGGTATCGCAGGGAAGTCGGGAAAGATAATAAGCTCTAATGTCATGAAAAATATTCTAAAGAAAGAACAATGAGGCGTAATTTCACAATTATTCTCACTAGAAGTTCCAACATCAAAATCATATATTTCTCCAAATCTCCAAGAATTCTTGGACAATCATTCCAAGGTGTTTGAAACTCCCAAAGGACTCCCACCTATTCATGATTATGATCATACTATTCATTTGATTCCAGGAAGTGTTCCTCCAAACATGAGGCCTTATAGATATCGTTATGTCCAAAAGAGCGAAATTGAATGTATGATTGCAAAAATGTTAGAGGCTGGTATAATTAAACCTAGTCAAAGTTCTTTTTCTGCTCCAATAGTATTGGTGCATAAGAAGGATGGATCATGGTGCATGTGTTCGGATTATAGGGAGCTCAATAAGCTCACTATTAAAGATAAATTTGCCATTCCTGTGATTGATGAATTATTGGATTAATTACATTGAGCAATTTATTTTACCAAGTTGGATCTTTGTTCAGGATATCATCAAATTAGAATGAAGATTGAAGATATTCCGAAAACAATATTTCAAACTCATGAGGGTCATTATGAATTTTTGTTCATGCCTTTTGACCTTACCAATGCACCTTCGACATTTCAAGTGTTGATGAATTCTATTTTCAAACCCTTCTTTAGAAAATATGTGCTAGTATTTTTTGATTATATACTAATCTACAAGTATTGGAAGGATCATGTTTAACATGTTGACAGGGTACTCAAACTATTGGAGGAGAAACAATTATATGTAAAAACATCCAAATGTTTCTTTGGAGTACAAGAGGTGGAATATCTGGTCATATTTTATCTCATGAGGGTGTTAAGGTAGACCCTAACAAAATTAAAGCCATTGAGGAATGAAAATTCCCCACAACCATAAAGCAGTTGTAAGGATTTCTCGGGTTAACATGGTATTAATGCAAGTTTGATGAGAATTATGGGAGAATAGCAGCACCTCTAACAACATTATTGAAAAAATATTCATTTTCAAGGACTCCTGAAGCAACTAAGGCCTTTGAACATCTTAAAGAGGCAATGTGCCTAGCACTGGTCTTAGCTATGCCAGACTTCACAAAAACCTTTATTGTGGAATTTGATGCCTCGAGAAATGGAATTTTTGTTGTTTTAGTGCAAGAAGGAAGACCCATTGCTTTTTAAAGTCATACAATCAAAGGAAAGTATTTACATAAAGTTATTTATGAGAAGGAAATTTTAACAATACTTCGTGCACTAAAGAAATGGAGAACTTACATAATGGGAAGACACTTCAAGGTAGAAACTGATGATGATAGTCTTAAACACTTTTTGGAACAAAGACTATCTTCAGAAGAGCAACAAAAATGGGTCACAAAGATGTTGGGTTATGACTTTGAAATCATCTACAAAAAATGGAAGCTAAATGTTGTTGTAGATGCTCTCTCAAGAAAGAATGAAGAGGTGGAAGAATTTCTTTGTGCCATTTCTATTATCCAACTAGATTGGATAACCAAAGCAAGTGATGAATGGAATAAGGACGAAGAAGTGTTGAGACTCATTCAAAAGTTGTAGGAAGATCCTAGTACATATGATACATTTAGTTGGAAAAATGATTCCTTATGGTAGAAAGTTTGCTTATATATTTGTAAGAATTCCTAACTAAAACAAAATATTCATTTGGAATTCCACACTTCTCCTTTTGGAGGATAGTCAAGATTTTAAAAAATTTACCACAAGGTGAAGAAATAATTTCTTTGGGATGGTCTTAAATCTGATATTCAAAAGTTTGTGGCGGAATGTTTGGTTTTTTAGCAAAATAAAGTTGAGACAATTAAGACCCCGGGTCTTCTAAAACCTTCATCCATTCCAAGTCAATGTTGGGAGGATATCTCAATGGATTTTATCATTGGTTTACCTAAGTTTGAAGGAAAGAGTGTCATCATGGTGGTAGTTGATAGAATTACCAAGTATGCACACTTTTTTGCATTATCTCATCCATTTAAAGAAACTACAATTGCTACTACATTTATGGAAACAATTAAAAAGATACATCGATACCCAAATATTATTATAAGTGACTCAAATCCCATTTTTACTGGAAATTTTTGGATGGAATCATTTTCTTTTTTGGGTAATCAACTAACTCATTACTTTTATTATCATCCTCAATCAGATGGTCAAACTGAGATAGTGAATAAATGTTTGCAAGGATATCGTCGTTGTTTTGTATATTATAAATAAAAATAATGGGTCAAGTGGTTACCTCTCATTGAATGGTTGTATAACACTTCCTTCCACACTGCAGCAAAAATGACCCCATTTATGGCACTTTGTTGATATCATCCACTGTCCATCACATCATCTTTGAGAGAAAATTCTAAGGTTCAAGCATTGTAAGATCACATCGGGCATCAAAAAGAAGTTCTCCAACTCTTAAAGGATAACCTAAATTTTCCACAAAATTGAATGAAACAACAGGCATATCAACATCGAAGCAAGATAAGTTTTGATGTAGAAGACTAGGTATTTCTACAGCTACAACCATACAAACAAATGTCCCTCAAGCAAGCTAAGAAGGATAATAAATTATCTCCAAAGTAATATGGTCCTTACAAGGTGTTGCAAAATATTGGTACTATGGCATACAAATTGGAGCTTCCTGCTTATTTGCGAGTGCATCCAGTTTTCCATGTTCCATGCTTAAAGAAGGTTACATGTGAAAAAATTCCAATTCAAAAAATATTGCTAGAACTTGATGAGGAAGGAAAATCATATTGGAACCTGAATTAGTCACGGAAATAAGAACTCTATAGCTACGAAATCGATTAATTTCAGAGTATCTCATCAATTAGAAGAACTTACCCACTGAAGATTATACATGGCAGGATGAGAATTTTATATAGAAGCACCTAGAGCTACTCAAGCGTTGAGGACAACACTTTTTTGAAATAGAGGGGCATGTTAAGTCCCTATATTACTAGTGCAGTTCCTTATTGTTGTTAGTGTAGCCCCCTTATTGTTAATGTTGTACCCTTGTAACCCCAATATTGTTATTATTGTGCCCTTACATTATATTTTTAGGCTGGATAGGATTATATTGTGACCCCATGGACTCCTATATATAGAAGGAGGTTTTTTAATTTGTATCATCCAAGAATTGTTCATTTATGTAATGTAAAGGAGGTTTGTCCCTCGAAGTGTCTTATTTCTAAGGCATTGATCTCTCTTTTCTTCTATTTTTGGAGTTGGTTTCATAAAAATTTGCTCCTAAGATGAAGCAAAATAATTGGCTTCTATTCATAGTGATTTTATGGAGTGAGAATAGTGGAAGTTGGGAATTCCATTCTTCCACTTTGTGGTTGTAGCAACAATTGCGAAAATTATTTAATATTTTTATTTACAAATGAAATATTCAAAAAATTTCTAAATATTTTCTCTTCGAACCTGCAAAAAATTGTTCATGCACCTTCTCCAAACCCTTGTAGCTCTGATACCATGTAAAATTATTAGAGCACAAATATGGATCTAGTTGAAGAATAATTTCACAAACTTGCCAAGTTGAAAAAAAGAAAAACAATTAGAATTGAGAATGAAATTGATTCATCAATATTAGGTTGAGAATCAATATATAAAGCAACTAAATTAAGCTTAGTTGTACATGCAATAACTATGGATAGTTAAATATAACTAAATATAAGTGTTCTTTATGCTCTGTTAATGTGCACATGCACCACATGCAAGCACTAGAGTAACTAACTAAAGCCAAGTGAAAACCACATGTAAGAACTCGAATTAACTAGCTAAAGACAAGTGCACATCGCGTGCAATATCTAGAGTTGAACTAAAGCTAGTTAATGCTAACTATGTTCATTTACAACACTCCAGTTAACTAGATAAAGACAAGTGCACATTGCATGCAATATCTAGATTTGAACTAAACCTAATATATGTGCATGTACACCAACACCAATGTCTTTAGGAACTTCCCATAGTTCAGTGGCTAAAGAATGCGAAAGGAATAATACCCAGCTCCCTACCAGGTGTCTTAAGGTTGTAATTATGGATCCTGGTGCTACTTTTTTCCCTAGGAAAAGGGAGGACCTGTGGTTAGGGTATCATCATCAAGGTGTAGTGAGGCTCATCCATTAGTGAAAAATTGTTCTCCATCGGCTAGTGAACATCCCTCAATCAGTTGGTGGGCGGGGAGCATCAATCGAATAATTCTAGCAACATTTGAGATTAGCAATGGTCTTGCATTATATTAGATAAATAGGAAAGTAAAATATTTCTAATTATGTTATAATTTGAATCTATATATACACCTGCTAAAAGGGATCTTTGAATATCTATTGAATTAGGAATGAAGGGGTCCCTGAAACACCATCAACTATTGATTATCTAGCATAATTTACTGGTTTTCCTACTGGCTGAATGAGCGAGGTTTCAATCTAGCGTCTTGGAGCTTGACTTGCCTTTTAAAATGGCTCTAGCAATGGAAATAGCTGGGAGAGCCAGGAAATTGGGAAAGCGAGCAGTTGGCATATTAGGCAGCTGACTCCTCTAGTCTCTTACATAGTCATAGACTTCAACTATGGTTAGATACAAGTAATTTACACCATACCCTCCGACCATGTAAACCTATTGATAAAAGACAAGTTTTTTTCCCTAAATATAAGCACAAAGGGTGAAAGAAATCATAGATACACATGCATAATATATCATTTTATTGTAAGACCAAGTAGAAACTAGTTTGGAGGGATCGAGGATTGTCACATGGACTATAAATTGGCCAACAGAGAACCAAAGTGATCTAAAGGATTAATCAACCTCGAAATTATTCTGGTTGATTCCATTATATGTTCTTACAAGTGGAATCATAAAATGAAGTTTCAGGGTGTACTAATGGCGATTCCCTCAAGGGAAGCAAAGAACATGTCCATCTTTGAGATGTAACTCACTCAGTTTTAAGAGCTCTTTCTTTCCCAAATATAAAAATTCTATTAGACTATAGAAGAATTTCAGCCTTATTAGTAAACATTGGTAACTAAAAATACTAATATGCAATAAATCATTTCCAAAATATATCAACTTCATTTTTGAAAGAATTTTTATATGGTATTTACACTACAATAAATGTTAATATACTATCATGTGGGTGTAATGGGGCATTGGATCCACTGAATATGGATTTCAGTAAGATTTTTTCCAAATAGTAATATGCAATAAGTCATTTCCAAAATATATCAACTGAATTTTTAAAATTATTTCTGTATGGCATTCTACACTACATGAAATGTTAATATATTGTCATGTGGGTGTCATGGTGCATTGGATCCACTGAATATTGGTTTCAGTAAGATTTTTTCCAAATACTACCATGTGAGTGTAGCATTAGATGCTTATTAATACTTATTTCTAACCTAGTTTCATGTTTTCCTCCATGTTGGAAAGTTGAATGCTACATATTTGTATTTGATACTATTTGTGTGAATGATATATTCAATTTCTGTTTGGAAACCCAGAAGAAATTTGAAGATTAAAAGGTTTCATATCTATATTTGATATTATTGTGTCAATCAAATATTCAATTTTATTCTGGAAACCTAGAAGAACTTTTAGGAGTAAGAAGTTGCATATCTATATTTGATACTATTTGTGTCAATAAAAAATGCAATTTCACTTTGGAAACTTCGAAGAACTTTGAAGAGTAAGGGTTTAAATGATGCACTTGATCCATTTAATATTGACATTAGCACAAAACCATCCATACCCCAGGGTGAGTGTACCTGAAAATTCTAAAATGTGAAGCTCTGATCTGCACATTTATAATTGATACCCAACAATTTGTGTAACTGAATATTGCATTTTGCAGCTTTACATTTTCGCAACCTTTTAGTGAAAAGTTTTATATGATGGGCTAGATGCATTGAATATGAACATTATCAAAGAAATACACAAATACCGGTTTAATTTACACCTTAAAATTGGGAATTCCAAACTCTAGGTTGCACATCTATAATTAATACCTTGTTATTTGTGTAAACTCATATAGATTCTGCAAATTTGCAGTTTCAACCTTGAAGTGCCAAGGCTCATATTTGTACCGTCAAGGTGAATACCAAACCAGGTTTAGATGGCTCTGAGCTTGTGTATGGTTTCTCTCACCAGTGAAGTTTGAGAGAGGGACTTAAATTGTAACACTTTCTTAAAACAACCACGTCTCTACCGAATGAAAAAATTATGAAGTAATATGGACATTAAAAAGAAGATACAAAATGCATTGATCCTTCGACATGGAGATTAGCTAGCATACATGTCTGTTCAGGGAATCTGCGCATGTATCATTGTGATACTCAAGTGAATATTTTCCTTTTGACCATGTATCATTCTGGATATCGTGGATGAACGTAGATTTCACCATAGCTTAATTTGAATCATTGACACTATTTCTACCTCCAACAACATATATTTTGTATACCATGAAACCAATTTACCACTCAGAATAGAGAGAAAGCAAAAATTTCATGTTTTCATCCCTAATTTTCATTTAAAAGTGTAGAGAAAAGATGATTTTATTATCTCAAATTCCTGAGAAGGATTAAAAAATCAAATTCACAAACTGACTATGTACAAACAAGTTGATTATAGCCCCTGAGAATGCAAAGGAAAAATTTGAGGAATAATGACTCACTGTTAAAGAAAGCTGCACAAAATCGATTCCTAGGTTCAAGCATGGAAAAATTCTATGTATACCTATGGAAAATTGTATTATGCATCCAAAATTCGTTTGTTATATTTCCATATGCCTTTGCAACCCTAATGATAAACACAACATCTTCATTGTAACAAATAGTGGCATGGTCTATTAGTTCACCTGTAAAAATCATAGATAGACACCATGCAAAGGAGTTTATAGCTATCTTGAGTAAATAAGGATTAACGAAGTCATATTTCCAACTAGAGAAGCTAAGTGTATTATAAATCTCATGTAAATCAAAACCCAAGCTACCTAAGAATCAAAAATAAAAAATAATATAAAAAATTAAATATAATACACAATATAAAGTCAAATATAATACTGAATATAAAGTTAAAACTTGGGTTGCAGCATGTGCGGTGTGCGTGCAACTCCAACATGCCGCTTAGCAAGAGTAGCTTGGGTAAATCCATTAACATGTGTGAAGTCTTCAATTCTTCTGAAGTGAATCCATTAGCTATTTTGTGTTGCTCCAAATCCTATCCTGCCAGGTTTGATTCAACAGTCGTACATGTTCATAAAGCCTAGAAGCAGGTGGCCTCACCACTCTATCTCCATAACATAACATGGCATGCACGCTTGAACCATGCCACTTATCTTTGTATCACATGGAAACCCAAAGCGCCTGCATCTCTCCAACAACAACAAAAAAAATCGCCAAAATATTTTCACCAAGGAGATTTTCATAGGTCTAGCTTCCACGTTTGAAAATGGCTGGAGATCAACCCTTTGCAGAGTTTGTCTTTTGGGTTGAATTTAAGGTCACTTAATGGCTTGGCGAAGTAGGATGAAACTGACTATTAGTAGTAGCTACCTAGTAGTCCTTCTAGCTTCAAAAGTTCATATCAATGATCTAAGTGTGCAACCACTCAAGAAGAAATTCCCTTCATGACACTGTGAGATGGCTCGAGATCAACCCTTTGCAGAATCTATCTTTTGTATTGAATTTAAGGTGTGTTAATGGCTCAAAAGAGGAGGACGAGTTTCTTAGCTTTCCTACTAATGAGTCATCCTTTACCAGCTCCCTTAACACGGCTCCTATGTTAGTAAACAGTAAACTGTATCTACTGCATCTTTCTTAGGATTTGTGGGCTCTTTAACAAGCTATCGAACAAGGTCTAATTTCATATTTGATATAATAACCAATGCTACAAAGACTTGATCTTGGATTGGGATATTTGGTGTTGGTCAATCTCCACCTAGCATTTTAACTAGAAGAGATGCCAGAGCAAGTTATCGAGTAGATAAATTTGCACCTGTATATGTTGTTGGTGGTTCTTATTCAATGAATGCTTAAACATGTGCTTCGAAGGATGCTTCATATACATCAATAGTTGCTAGTGTTGGAGGTGCTGCTATCTTAGATACCTCTGTCTCTACCTCTAGTTCTACTACTACCTCTAGTACTACAACCCTAGCTTTTGTCTTTGCTATTGGCATTAGCTATCGATATGGATCTAGTTAAGGTTATTTCTTATATGCTTTTATCTTTGCTACTAGTATTGGTTATGTTGTTCAATAAACTGAAACTGATACTGGTTCTGGAGTTATTTATTATTGCATGGAATTGTCATAGTTCATCCATATACATATTAAATCTTGTCCTCCTCGTTGGGGCTTCCATTTCTGAGTGCATACTTGTAGAGTGTGGGCACTAGCTATGGGAATGGAGCCAACTTAACTACCTCTGGTGCAACTGAAAATAACATCAATGAGTTTGTAAGTAAATAAATTTTATAGCTTTCAAAATTCCCATGGAAATTTTTTCCTTTAAGAGTAATACACAAATGGTTGAGTTATTATTACGATTATTTAAAAAAAAGCGTTATAGTTTCTTTGATAGTTTTCTAAAAAAAAGACAGCATACCATAACTGCTAACAACATGGCGAAGTTTATTTTTTGAGTAGATATGTGATTCTATATTCAACGACGGTTCAACAGAGATCACTCACAATAAAGAAAGAACCTGAATTCAATGTTTCTTCTACCATTCTTAAAGAATATAAATTCAATCTTGGCTATTGTTTCTATTATAGAGAGACGGATATTCTTTCCAACATCTGCCTAGTTTCTGCTCATATGCTTGCTAACAATGTGATGTCTAGTTTAGGGTGTGGTTTCTACTCATTTTCTTGCTAACAATCTTCCTAGTTTAGATCTCGATAATCTGCCTACTTTAGATGATGGCTCGTAATTAAGGGTTCAAGTGAAAGTGTTAATGGAGAGCACTGTCAACTCTCAAGTTTATGACCTTGTTACACAAAAATAGTGGCAGATATACATGGAGCGGTGGACAGTATGGTGTTGTGTCCAAATACAATGTGATGGTTCCTCTATGTAATGCTAGTAATGTTTTCAACTTTTAATGTTTTCAACTAATGCTAGAATTAGTTTTCCTCTCTTAAAATGTGAAAGGAACAAACTAATATAGGATATGATTTTAGCCTCCCCGCCTTGAGAAGAGGCCAATAAAATGGCAAACAGATTGCCTTATGAAAATAAACTCTGATCCATGATTTCATGGGTTATTATCATTAAAAACTTGGGTTAAAATTTGAATAATTCAAAAAGTTTGGCTAAAATTTAGATAATTGAAAATACATTTCTATCCATAATTTCATATGTTGCTATCATTTAAAAAATTTGGTTAAAATTTGGTTATCCAGGATAGTGACAAAGAAACTAATGTCAACGACACATTTTCGATTATTATAGTCCTAATCATGCCTACGATAAAAACTAATAAGATACCATATAAAAAAATGTAATTACATAACTTTAAGTTCTAATGATATTTAGAGGTTAAAAGGATTTAAAAAAAAACAAAAAACAAATTGAAATGTTCAACTAAAACATAAAATGATTGGTCACTTAACGAAAAACATATTTAGAGAAGAATAAGGATTGTATTTATATCCATGCCCTCACTTTTTCATGTGATAAACGTGTTTTTTCATCTATTTCATTTTGTTTATAGATTCAAGCTTTGGAAAACTCTAAGTAGTGTGAAATAAAGTGTAATTTACACAATTTTGTCATTACCTATATGTTTTAAGAACTAAAGTATTTTTTCATATTATATGTAAATGAAATACTATTATATTGAAATATGGTGTACAGCAAGTTTTCTTTGGCATTTTAGAATCCATCTTCTCATTCTTTGCTACTCTAAAAGTAGTTAGTAAATTAATACGAAATATCATTAACACTATACTAAATTAATAGGTTAATATTTGATAGAAAAGTTTTCAAATATATATTTTAGATAAAAATAAGATAAAATAAGATAAAGTAACTTTTATGTTGTCCTTATCTAGTAGAGTATATATATTTGGACAATAAAACATTATAAAAATACGGAATGAAATTAGAATACTAACTATATTATTCATTTACTTAATGGAAAAGCTATATAATTTCAAATTGAATGTAAATATTCTCATGTTTATTAAAAATTGATTTTCTATAAAATGATAAAATTTTATAAATATTTTGAATAATAGAATATGATTATTAGAAACATATATAGAAACATTTATTTATAAAATCATTATTCTTCTTTTCTGTTACTAGTCTTTCATTTCGGTAACACAAGGATTATAACATGATAGGTGTTTACCCAACACTAACTTTCTTTGAAAACCCACTTATTAAAGGTTTAAGGCAATGTTTTAAAATAAATATTCGTTCAGAAAATTTTTTATCCATACTTTTAGTTTCAAGGAAAAGGAAAAAGAGTATTGTTTTCATGATTGTTACAAAAAATATGAAGTTTTAAATTTCAATCAATTTTAATTAATGTTAGTTTGGAGTTAGCATTACTTCACAATTTTTTAATGGAAATTTTTTTCAGATAAAGTTTAAAACTTCCATACATATCCAAAGTTTTGAAATTTCCATAAATATACAAAGTTTGAAACTGTCGTGCTTCCAGCAGGTCACCAGCCAACGGTTCCAGAAACATTACCTACTAACGCTTCTCACTGCTCGTCACCTCTTCTATCCTCCTACTATCTTCTATCATCTTTTCCCCCTTCATTCCACCACCCTCTTGTTCCCTCTTTCGCCTATTTAATCCAACTCCTCGTTCCAACTTTCGCCTATTTAAGCCAACTCCTCAATCCATATTGGGGAAGTCTACATCACAATTTTGTGATTCAGATTTGGACTGTGTCGCATGCACCATGGGCATTATATTTGGACAGAACCAGAATCACGGTTCATCAAAAATTCATATTATATTTGAACTAAACGTGCATCACAATTTAGTATCACAAGCTAGTATCAGATTTCAACTGTATTGTATGGATTTGATTTGGCTATATTACATGCATTTGATTTGGACTGTATTGTATGCATGTTGTATCACAATTCTACATGACAAATTTGCATTAAATTTGCATTGTTCATCTGCAAACATTTAAAACCTATAACAGGTATAGGAAAGAGAGTTGTTTTGGGTTTTTTCTAACATTACAAAAATAAAGATCGATTTTTTCTATTTTTGTTATCTTTTTTTCTCCCATTATTTCTAGATAGTAGTATTTAATAATTATCTTTAGAGCAGGTTTTTACTGTGATTACTGTGGTATAAAGTTGGGTTTAACAAAAATTTTCTTGCGATTTGAAGGCTCGAAGACTTCATTGGACTTCAAAGTTTCAAGAGGGCTTATAAGTAGATTTGTAAGAAGCCTTTAACAGAGAGAATGTTTGACTGCAAAGTTTCAAGAGGGCTTCTGAGTAGATTTGTTAGAATCCTTCAGCAAAGAGAATCCATGGCCACACAAATTTAGATATAAAATTGGGTTTAACAATTTTTTCTTAGAAATTTCAAGCCTTGAAGACTTCGTTATATTGTGAAGTTTCAAGAAGGCTTCGGAATAGGTTTATAAGAAGCCTTTAATCATGAGAATCCATGGCATTGTAGCTTTAGATAAAAAACTAGGTTTAACAAAATTTTCTTCGTGACTTCAAACTTTGAAGACTTTGTTAGACCGCGAAGATTCAAGAGGGCTTTAGAGTAGGTTTGTAAGATGCTTTTTGTATAGAGAATCCATGCCTACAGGTTTTAAATGTATTTATGGTCTAATATTTATGTTGATTGTACTCCATTGAATTATATTGATTTTAAAAGCTAGTTGTTCTGGTTTGTGCAACTCAAAATGTTGCTTATACCATAACAACAATAGGTAGTCAGGCTACGTAAACTTTATGTTTGAATTTTACAATAATATTTTGCAGCCCAATATATTTGTTTATATTATGGATAGCAGATTGTATTTCATTTTAAAAAATATAGAGTATCTTATTTCTTTCATATATCAATTAGACTTTTACATGGTAAGTTTATCTTGATCCTATTGAAAGTAGTGTGTCAGATTTGGTTTACTTAGTTTATTATTTATAAGGTGGATAATGTACCTTTGAAATTATGTTCCTAATCAACGAAGAGACATGGGAAGGATAGAATAGAGAAAATAAAATATTATATTGACCTGATCAATGGATGCCTATCAATGGATGCCTATGCTAGTTTGCAATCCTCAGTCCTTAATCTCCTTGGCTTTCTCAATTAAAAATTTCCCAGTTTCATCTTGTAGATAGCTATTCAACCAACTAATACTAACAATCTACAATAATTCACCTAACCTAAATCTTATGTTACCTTACTATGTTCGGTTAACACCCAATGGTAACCAAAAGTTTTTAGTCTTCATATAATTCGAAAGGAGTCACCCACGGAATTATATATAACAACGTTGACATCATCATGGCTTTTTGGATCAATTCATGGAAGTAACGACATCGTCAATTAATTGATCATGCTAACCATTCCGGCTTCGCTGCTAAACTCAAAAGGTCTATTCATTAGGTCAGGTTATGCCTTTTGTTGGGATGAAACACCTAATGAATAGCCTCTTCTTTCATGCCCACCTACGTTCACCTTCACATGGATGTATGTATCGACATAACCACTTGTCTAGATAACCCTGGCAATAAGGAATGAGCTTTGGGGTGGTTCACCTTCTTACCTTGGAGTTTTACTGACCAATGGTTACAATTATTTCAAATGGGCATAGACTTATTCAAAATTTTCCCGGTTATCTTTCGTTCACTTCTTTACTGGAAGATGAAGTAAAAAGGAATGCCAGGAAAAAAATTTCAGTCTTTTGCATCTTTTTCCGAAAAAGTCACATAATGGTCAAGAATCCTCTCTTCATTACCAACCTTACAAAATGGTTAATGATCTTCTCTTCATTACCAATCTTACAAAATGATTAAGAAACCTCTCTTCATTACCAACCTCACAAAATGGTTAAGGATCCTCTCTTCACTACTAGCCTTACAAAATGGTTAAAATGGTTAAAGAGCCTCTCTTCATTACCGACCTTAAAAAATGGTTAAAGAGCCTCTCTTCATTACCAACTTGATTCTCTTGAGTGCTATCTTTGTTATGAAAATCACATGTTGTTGTAATTCTTCTGATGCTAATGTACTTACTTAAATATGCATCAATCTTTGTCCAATTTCTCAAAAAACAAATACACGAGCTAAATGATATTCCTATCTAATACATGGGATGTTGGATAAACTAGGCCAAAGAATCCATGAAAAAGGAACCACTGACGAAATAAAGCGTAGTGTTGTTTTTTTGTACATGCACATTTGTAATGTTTTCGTTGAAAACATTATATGTTTCATATACCCAGCCAATTTTCCATGCATAATTTACAATTCTTACTCCTAAAATCCCTCGTGTCTTGTGAGAATGTATTCGGTACTGATGTTTTCTATAAATTCCATAGGCATATGATCGTGATTCCCCAAAACATTATTAGGGTCACCTCTCCTCTCACAATTTGATTTTATGACCTAGAGGATGGATGATTAATATTTCTATATGGTCTCTTGTGAATGAGTACGCCTTGTTCACTATAATTTGTTCTACCACTATATGGTAGGGATTTTATATAAGCCTTACTCTACAATTATGGAATTAAATGAGCTATTGATAGCTACAGATCTCACCATACTAAACAAATCCAATTTACCTTTATAACCAAAAACCACCTACAAATAAGTGAAGCGCACCAAGATCCACACCTCGATATATTATAGGACTTGATCCATCAGTTTCCCCGCGCACCACGATCCACACATCGATATATTATAGCACTTGATCCATCAGTTTCCCCATAACGAACCTTCCCGTTCAGCCGGATGTGCTTTCTGTAGAAGAATGAAAGTAGCCCCGTCATTCAATGTTCGTCAATATTTATAAATTCTCGCTTGCAAGATTTATTACTTATCTTCTTGTTGTTGTTACTCTATAATTAAATACTTTGTAATTTAATGGGTATACATGTAATTCTTCCCTTTAATTTTTACTATTTAATTATTTAAATTTTTTAATTATTGATTTATTTAAATGTTTGTATCCACTTTTTCACACAAAGAAAACTATAGGTGTGTTATAGGTCATGCTTATATCACATAAATAGATCTAATAGCATACAACTAATGGAATTTCTAGGATATTAGTAGAACAATAAGCGTAAGTAATGATAATGATATGGATCATGCTTATAACACATAAGGTAGTAGGATTCAGGACAAACGCCCAATACAGTGGCATATCCTTTCCCAATTGCAGCAAGTTTGAACCCTGAAAATCAAGTTGTTGTTTTTCTATAGAAATAAGAAATCTATGTGCGATGGCTAGTGAAAACAATTGATGAGAGGCAGATAGTGAAGGTTGCATCCATGTGTAGGTTTTAACTTTCTATATAAATTATCTTCAAACAAATTCTTAAACTAGAAAATAAACAATAGCGAGAGCATAAAACATAAAACTTATATACACAAGATTTTCTCATGGATCCCAAAACCGAGTGTACTAGATTGATTTTTCATTATATTTCTTTCAATGTTACAATACATATATATACATGCTGAAACATTCAAAAATCTCATTCCATTAACCGTGGATTAGAGCATAACCATTGACCAGATCTACAAAATACCATTGATCGAAAACCATCATGCCCAAAAGCATGTGCAAAACTCATGCACAAAACCATAGGTAGGTCTTCTCACCTAATATAGGGTCAAAAAAAAAAAAATTACAGAGTCACTGCCTTAGACCTGGGGCTACCGTCCCCCTTCTTACCCCCAGCTTCACGCGTGTGACTAGTCGTGGAAAGAATATAACACACACCTAACAATGTGGCACAATGTGCTCCAAAAACATATAATGTTCGCTCCAAATCAATTTTATTTTGTGAATAACATGGATTCCATTTTCCAATGTTGAAATGAGTCTAATTTTGCAATTTGTTTTCAACACAGACTTCTTCCATTAGAATGACACTCGTTTTATTATATAATTACATTTAATATCATCAAATAAAAGATTAAAATTAAAGTTATGAAGCATGAAGTGACCCTTCACCAATCTTATTAAAATAAAAAAGGTTTTTTTGAGAGCGAGACAGATGAACTAAGATATCATTTATCTTTGAATATCTGATGTATTCCTTATATATTATTTCTTAATTGAACACCCTCTTTTCTAGCTTGGAAAATGTTGAAATTAAAATTATTTCTAGAAGGGAGAATCATCTTATTCCCTTTTCCTTGTATATCATAAACTCAATTCTTGTTTATGTTGGGGGAGTGGCTAAATAAGTTATAAATAGAGAAAGGGTTAATTGACCCTTCACTAAATAATTCATATTTTAATTGAATAATATTTAGGTCATCTATATATATTATATGGAGGTGACTTGTTATCTTTTTGGTTATTTTAGAGGTGTTTACTCAATGTTTGTGTGTACTTTTTGAGTTTTGGGGTACATGGTGCATGTTTAACTCGCATATGGTTTGAGATGGATTGGAACATGAGAGATATTTTATGATGGATTTTCACATTAGAGATAACATGTTCAATGGTTGCTTGACCTTACTTGGGTGTGTACTTAACATTGTTCCATACGGTGCTAGAATTATGTTGATAGCTTGGTGGGTGTCATTTCTTGCGCCCATATAGAGAGGTTCACCTTCTTATACAATACCATATTTAGGATAAGGATATTTGGTGCATATTGGAGGAAAGAATGAAGCCTCATATAGAGTAAGGCTTCTAAGAGTCCTATATTGAGTCTTGGGGTCCCTAGTTACAATAATGCTGATGTTAGTTTACTGTACCCAATTGAGTAGTTAGTCTAGTAGTGATGGAACATTTGCGGGCTCATGATGGAGAGATGTAAACACATATTGTGTAGCTATATCATCTGGGAGGCAGGATGAACCCTTATTATGTATGAAATCATCTTGGAACCTAATATGTGTACATATGGAGTGGATCAATACAATAACGTAGGTCTATAAGAGTTTATTATAGGTTACATACATAAAATTTTGTCCAATTTATACTTTTAGTCTCCATCACCTACCATATACAGAGAGGATGGAGATATTTGTTGGAAACTAGGAAATCACTGAGAGGGGGGTGAATCAGTAGTTGTGTCTTTTAGCAATGACAATTTCAAATTATTTTGAAAATATTTAACTTTTTATTTAACATATATCATAATTATATATGTGTTTATCAATCAAACATGAGTTGAAAGGAAAATACACAAGAAACTCATGGAACACATGTAGACACTAGATATAAATGGAAACCCTTAAACGAAAGAACCACACATTTTGTTGTTGTGATGTAAATGCAAGCACCCACTCGATTTTCACATCATATTTTGTACTCACCCACCTATAGGAGACTTCAAACTCTCTTTTCTTTTACAAGCTTAAATTTTCTAAAATCACATGCTTCCCCTTCTTACACGCTCCAACCTCGCTTTCTTTTTTTTTTTTTTTTTTTTTCTGAATAAGTCTACTTCTATATTGATACAAAAAGATTACAACGAGGCTGAGGCCTCCGAGTGGCTAGCCCAATGATGTGGCATTCTTGCATTACACTGCTGCACATTGACATGAAAAACCAACGACTGTTTACAGACTATGAAAAAAACTGAAGACCAGGACCTTGTCCGACTGTTAAACCACTGATACTTGTGTCTGTAGTGTTGTCTGAAATGGAGGACTCTTTTCGACATACATGACCACAACAGACACATCCAAAAACAAAAATTACAAGTAGTTTTAGTGTGGCAATGGAATGTTGTCCTGAGGACAGTTACATGTATAACCATATTTAGAAAACAGTAGCTGGGAGACCATTGATATGTCGATGGAGAATGACAGTCAATATCCTGCAAAAAACTGAAAGGAAGAAGGAGGTTTAACCCCTTCTTGATACCTGTAGTCAAAAACTGGCGAGCTGAATCCATTAAGCTTCATTGGTGGGCGAGGGCGCTTCTTCCACCACTGGGCAAGCATACGGGCAGAAGTCATCGTCATCTGGAGGAAGAGGAACTTTGTCAGAGAATCCACTGCCGGATGGAGCGCTGGGCTCTTCTTTCTGAAGCTCGAACTGAGAGGTGATTACTTCCAGAGCACTTGGCATACTGACGTCGGGTGAACAAAACAGAACTTCATCCTCAGGAGCAGGGACATTTCCAGAGGGCAGAGCTTGAGCAGTCGCGTTGGGGGCCGAGAGCAAGGACTGTGCGACCGGGTTAGGCCTCAAATTAATGGAGACAGAGGCAATAAACTCATGATGATTGAGGGAGCAGGGGTAGATGAAACGGGCGGAGTGAGAGTGAACATTGGAGGAGAGGCGAACATGCGCCCCACGTCCACGACCACGGCCACGTCTGGAAGCAACAGTGCGCCCTTCACCAGGGTCAGAGAAGTCCGACGAAGAGGCAGAGGAAGGAGACACAGGCGGTCTGATGACATGCCCCCGAGAGGAGCCGCGCCTGCTAGTCATCCTAGGTCTCAGTCGAGGCATAGTGAACTTGGCAGGGCGGAAAAACGCAAGAGGGATGGTGAACGAGTTCTGAGGCTGACTGCAAACAAAGGAGGAGCCACTGAAATTGCAAAACGGACCAGAGGAGACGTGAAAACTCGGAGAAAGCTGAAGACAACAATTCAAATGACACCGTTTCCCCGTGCTGGTGCGCAGACAGGGCTCTGTATCAACCTGCGAACAGCAAGAGCTCAGAGGTAATACGCCAAGGATCGATGGAATGGGCTCCATAGCACCGAGGAGGGCAAGAAAACGAGGCGGAGTGAACTGCATTGAAACCGCATTAACTGTGAAAGCCTGTGAGATGAGCTTGCGCTTTAAATGTTGAGGACTGGCGGTGGTGGTATACCACGTGCCCGGCCACCTCCCCATCTGCGTATTAAACCTGGTTACGTACACCCGCATCCGGAACCTCGCCCTTTTTCAGGATACTACCTAAAAGGAGAAACCAATCCCTTAACAAGATTAAAATTTTACTTTGTTGTTTTACCTAGTGTTTGAATTATGAGTTCTTTAAGTTTCTTGGATAAATTTGGTACTTTGTCTCTATCTCTTTATATTATCTACTCCTATATCTCGTTTATACTCCTCTTCCTACCTATATTTCTCTCTCTTTTCAAGTAATTTTCAAATTAGGTCTCTACACAATTCCATCGACTAGTAGTTCTACCTTGAAAAAAATATCTTTATATATACATAACTCGATGTCTGATTGTATTCCAATGCAAGGATTTGAATTGATTCATTTTTTCTTTACAACTTCATGTGGTCCATTCATTTCAAATTCTCTCCTTGGAATTACATTTTCATATCTATCGACCTTGGCAAGAGGGAAATAATCGTTACAAAGTGTCAATATCAAGTCTATGTTAAAATCCCTCCCAAGACTTGCCATGAAAGGATAACATGAATTATATTCACTTCCAAAACATTCATAAAAATATCATTACCACCATTGATACTTGTATGTTATGATACATATCACATATGTATAAATTTTTTGGATGTTAATTTTAGGTACATTCACATCAACCCACAACTGAAGGAGAATTTAGATTGTTAAATAACCCATAATCCAAACACTATCTGACCCTTCAAACTATTAGAATTCCTCTTTGTCTTCTTATTTTTTCAAATTTGTTTCTATTAGTATATGATACGAAATGGGATATCATCATTAAACTATCACAATATGTACATAAGTTAGAGCTTTTAGTCATTTATCTTTCTGAAGAAATTTTGATATTCTCTGAGTATGAATTGTTGGGTCTTATCATACTAGATTCTTACATCTCATCCATTCAAAAATGGATAAATATTATTTGATTGTACAAAGGATAGGTTTTTCAAAGATTTAAAACCTGGTGAAGTTATCCCTGAAAGCTGATATGATTTTATTTGACAATTGAACAAGTCCAAAAGGGTACAATGGACCCGAATGGAAAACATTTGTGTCGATTTATTTTATTATTTTAAATTAATAAAATAAAATGGAAAAATTTTGTGCAATGACTAGATTGAGATGTGATATCTAAACACCCAATCCATGAGGACAGATAAGGTGATAAGAATTTTCCATAACTTCCAGAAATCCTTGGAAGGAATAAATTAAGATGCTAAAATTAGATTTGGAGATAAATATCTGATCTCCCCAATAAAGAGGAAATTATTGGGAAGAGGTGCAATAAAAATGGAAAAGCGGAAAAAACTAGCTTTAAAAGTACTTTTGTGGAAGAAACAGAGGGAAAGCCTCGACAAAACAAGAATAAAGCATCCTGAATTAACTGGATGCAGTTAATGGAAACAGGCTGGGGAAAACAAAGCTTAAATAAGTTGTTCCAGGATAGATAAAGGGTTGTCTAACACTGGAGCAAAGGATCTCTGCTCAGGGGTGAGTTATGGAGAGAGAAATCTACGGTTGGGAGGCAAGTAGTCAGAGCTAAGCAGTATGCACATTTTTTTGAAATGATATTGGATTTAAAATTAGATGTTGTAACTATGTAATATGAAAAATTTAAATTTAAAGTTGTGTTTGAAGTTAGACGAACTAGATTTACATGTTCCAGTTGTTGGTCTATACATTTAATAGCGATTAATATTGTAGGAATAGTAAATTCTGTGTTTTGGTATAGACGTAATTCTGTAGAGGACCAACTCTCACAATGTCTAAACCAAGCGATGGGTTTAGATTTGAGGTTAGGTACCTCACAGGAAACTAATAGTTCAGTATGTTAGTTGGGTTAGTATATGGTTATAAAAATTGTTTAGTGCATCTAAAACGAAATTTTGGAATAGAAATTAACATGCAGAATTGTAACAACTATATATTGCATAGTTAAATATGTACTATGTGGTAACCTTAAATCATCTTGTACTGAACAGAGGAAAATCAAACAAAATTTTAGAAATTAAGTGAATATTCAAAGGTGTTGGTATTAGGATGCAGAAATAATCCTAAACAGAAATATATATATATATATATATATATATATATATATATAACTAAAATTTCTATAATCAAACTTTAGATACACTCTATGAAATAAATAGTTTCATTCTCGGAAGAATTCGTCTACTTCATCATTAAAATCGGGCGAAACATATAAAAGCTAGTTCAGAGTTGAATATAAGAGAAGCAGATATATTTTGAAATTTTTTAATAGAAGTTCAACAGAAAATTCGAAATATTTATAGAAAAAAAAGGACATAGTTAATTTGAAAGCATACTGAAATAGTTATGAAAAAATCGAAAATATAAAAAATATATGTGGAGGTAGGTAAAATTAATAAGCTTTACTTTGTAAGGATTTAATGATAACAGATACAAATTCTAGCTGTTAATAAATACATATGATGGCTATAATGTAAACTAGATAACCTTTAAAATGAAATAATGATATTCTAGTATCATAACTACTTTCAATAAAGAACTAAATATTTCCGTTGGAGACAGTAGAGGAAATGTAAAGATAACATCTATTCCTTTAATATCCAAGAGGTATACTGAGTACAAATAATGTTTATAAATTATACAGGTAGATTGATTTCAGTTCCTGTAACTACATGTTGGACTGAAGATAAGTAGTAATAAAGGTAAGTTTAATTATTAAACTTATATAGGAATATAAAAATAATTAAAATAGTTCATTCCTTGGGTTACAAACCCAGAAATAATTTATGTGTAAAATGCAGTAAATCTAAGTCTAATGACAATGACACCTAAGACTCTTGGTGTCACTATAAGACACTATATGCATCATCTCAAGGATGGCATGATGAGCGGTGCAGAAGAAAAACTCATGAAAGATGATACCAACCTGTTCAAAAAAAAGTTCAGTGTCAAAAAGGAAAATGAGTTGCGTGGTT
The DNA here is from genome assembly GCA_034641835.2 of Pinus albicaulis. Classification (NCBI taxonomy): domain Eukaryota; kingdom Viridiplantae; phylum Streptophyta; class Pinopsida; order Pinales; family Pinaceae; genus Pinus; species Pinus albicaulis. Next base: position 1,400,176,940 of record CM076584.1, read on the forward strand.
AGCGAAGTTCACCAACATTAAGAGGAAGAAATGGTAGCTTGTCGTACCTACAGAAACCATATAAAAGAATTAGGAATTTTACAGTTGAGAAAACTCACCATTTAAAAAAAAGGGGTATGTGCTGTAAAACGAATCATACGAGTTAAGATATATTACCTTGAATGGTATTGCATGCCTAGAAAACCATAGCTTCGAAGACATTAAAGAAGGTAGACATGAAAATTCATAACTATACAATGAAAAATAAAATGTATTGATGAATTAGTAAAACCATTATACCACAAAACAGAATGTGTCAACATGTTGATACTTATTCGCACTGGTGGAATGAAATATTTTTACGAGGAAAGGCACAGAGAGGTGGTTCTAATTTCAAAGCCATAGGTTCCAAATAAATGTTTAAGGGCACTGAGACCTGAACTGGTGATCAACCTGGGGCTTGCCCTTTTTAAAACAAAGACGTGGATATTGTAAAATGCTGGGTATGCCATGGTGTGAGATTTGTGTTTCCACAAATGCGATGAAAGTGTCAGTGGGAAGTCATTTGAGTCATATTAACCATACAAAATTGAGGATGACTACAATTAAATGGATTCCAAAGATAAATAAAACTTCGTCCCCATAAATTATGGGTGGAACAACTTTACTGTCTCTACTGAGGTAGAGCTAGTAATTATCCTCAAATCTATAAGAGACAGACTTCACCCAAGTTGGGAGGAAATACAGTAATGCCGCATCCTTTAACAATGGAAGCACATCTTCAAATTCAGGAACATGGCAAATCTAACCAGGATTTCGGGGTCAAAGTTACTGTGAGAAAATAAACTAGAGATAGGAAAATAAATTCAAACATTACATCAAGAAGGGAAAACAGAATACTATGATTCCACACTAAACTCATATATATATCAAGACTAGTTCATGACAACTTTAAAGCAAACAGAGAAAACCAAAATTTATAACCAAAAAGCAAAGTGCCTACAGGAAAAGAAAATAGCTCAAAGATAACGAACGATTTACATAAAGAGGAAGGAAAGCGTTCGATGGTGTTGCTACATAAACATTCCTCTCGGCCTTCCTCAGGAGGGGTAAGGAAGGAGACGCAGTGAGCAGGTCCCAATGAAAGTAGAATTGTAATGAAAATACCGCTTAAAAACCAATCATCAAGTAATTTACGTTGTTAGGAAAACCCTAAGTACAAACTAAATCAACACCGTCCATGCGGCCGAAGATAGGGATGTACTCTGGGGATCGATGACGTGGAGTCTAAGGAACGAGCTTGGGTTCACATCAAAATATGCAGAAAATTCTAAGGAGCAGATCCAAATCCTCGAGTTAAAGAATTAAGGTACAACTTCACATGGGTTGGTACTGCAAGAATTAAATGATTCCAGTTTCATTTTCAGTTGAATAACTACATAATAGTTTCAATGGATACAACTAATGCTAAGTGGAGTTAAGAGTGTAAAATTCGGAAAGTAAAATGGTACATGAAATCTCAAATACCGACAATATCTTTAATGGTAAATATCACGCGAAAAGCCAAATTGAAAAGCAATAGTAATGTGGTTTACTTGCACAGATTTTGTGGCAATGATTAAATATAAACATAACTAAGTTACTCTATAGTTAGGTTAAACCAAATAAGTTAGCAAGGGTATTGTATTCGTAACAATGAGGTTAAATGTTGATGTGGCCTTTGAATCATCGTAGAGGTTAGGTTGAAGTAGCATAACTAGTGAGTTATGATATTAAAAGGAGAAGTAATACAAATGTATGGTGTTATATATATATATATATATATATTTCTATATATATATATATATATATATATATATATATATATATATATATTTAAATGTATGGTGTGATGTATTTATGGTGGATAATCTTCATTCTCTAATAGTTTTCCTTAACCAAGCGCTAGAAGATTCTTTGCCATAATTCTTTTGTGTTTTAAGTGGGAACTCCCTATCTTATATGTACTCGTCAATATATACTTGGAACATTGTTTAAATAAGTGTGTTCTACTCATATCAAACCATTTGGATAAAGAATTAATCATTTTTTAATCTAGGTGGCCTTGTGATTGATGTCTTTCTCCTATATATTTCTTTGTAATTTTACTAGCTCAGTAAGCTTCAAGAATGACTTCAATTAGATAACTTAGATCTCCTCTAAAACCAAAAAACCTCCATTTCTTTGTACTCATTGGTAATGTACAAAAATAGTGTTATCATATGCTCTATCAAGTAACCAATTACACACTATGGGTTTCACATGAATGTACACTAAGCATTGATATATATACATTTAAAGTTTCCTTATATTGTTTCAGGGTCTATGCATTTAAAGTTTCCTACATATATATAGTGACATGTGGTTTAACGGTAAGTTTCGTTGGGTGAAACCCACGAGACAGAGGTTCAAATCTCATTGAGCATATGGCCTGTTGTGTCTTGGCTAGAAGAGTAGGCGACCCCAATAGGGATATCTCGGCTCTTGTTCAGGCATAAGGTAATTGCTATTATGTGGCTTGCAGGCTGTTGCACCTAGCCTAGGTTTATAGTGGTAGCCAGTAGGATTTGATGCTGGGCCTTGTTCAGCAAAACACTCACCAGTTACTGATTATCCTAGATTTAAAAAAAAAAAAAATTCCTACATATGCTAACAAAGACAAAACCAAAAGAGGACCTTGTTGATGATTCACCAAATTCTTTCCTTTTAGAGGTAAATTACAAATTTTATCACTTTCAAACATCGATGGTTTCAACTCGATATCTCACGGGTGGAATTTTGAGATCGACAGTTCACATGATTATCTAAATCAAGATGCGCTACATTCATAAAATTTTCAAATGGTCATGATAATCATGAAAATTCCATTTTTTGTATATTCGAATCATGAATATTTTTAATTTTTGATGCATTGGGATTAGAGTTCTTCATGCATTTTCAAACACATAATTTTTTCATCTAATAGCCACATCAACTCCTTTGATTACCTCAATTTTTTGCAAGGAAAAATTATACCAAGGATGAAATGAACACTTAGAGAATGTACTACTGCCACCTTGCACTATAGAAATTAATAGAAATTTTCTACTCCTGATGATTTCAAAATGGAAATATTAGATTAAAAATTTCCTCTACTATTTTGCGGAATGGAAATCACAATTTAAAAACACATGCAATGACATGCAACCATCCATACCACAAGAACCCAATGATTTACATGGGTACCCAACTAGGAAAACCCCTTTGTTGCTTTTCTTTAATCAAATAAGAATGAAAAACTATTAAAATCTCTTGCTTCAACTCTAAAGCACAACATGTGCTATAAGCATATTCTCCTGTTGACTGTTCTTCTATGGCCAACACTTCACCAATTCAAGGCTCCAACTTCCTCCTATTTCCTTGTGAAATTTAGGAGAAATTGATCTCGTAAATGATAGGGGAATTCCATACTTCCTTGCGTAATTCCCAAGGAATTGATCACCTACTTAATTACAAATCCTATACATTAGACTAGTATACAATTGATAATTACAATGTTCCTTTTCCTACACTCTAGCTAGATAATTCTAATTACATGGATGTCTATTATTTTTAGTCGATTGACTAGTTTAACTGAGAGATAACTAAGTTGACAACATTTATACTACTCAACTGACCTTCAACTGACTCAACTAATGGCTTGATCTCAATTAACTTAGTTAAACTGAAAATATCTAAACTAGATTGCTAAATTTTAGCAATCACTACATGAACAACTTTAATCCAAGCCTATAACTCAAATTTACTAACTTAACTAGTAGAAAATTCTATATCACTCTAGCTAGCTGCAATCCAAGTCATCCTACTGATGTAAAAAATTGAATTACTCAATCTGACTAAGGCACAAGTCAAATTGAGCCTTTATTGCAACAATTTCTAACACTCCCTCTTAACAAGAAATGAATTTTTCACCACCCCTATCCTATTTTTATGCAACTAAATCACAAAATAGAAGAAAATATAGATCAACGACTTAAAAATTAGCCTCGTCGAGGGAGAAACCTCCTTTACATTACATAAATGAACAATTCTTGCATGATAAAAATGAAAATACCTCCTTTATATATATAGGAGTCTAAGGGGTCACAATATAATCAAAGCCTACATAACAATAATAATGTAAGGGCACATGAATAATAATAACATGCTTATATTGGGCACAATAATAACAATATGGGGACTACATGGGAAAAAAATAACAATGAGGGGCTACACTATTATTATAGGGACTTAACATGCCCCTCTCATTCAAAAACCTTTTTCCTCAATGCTTGAGTAGTTATGAATACTTTTGTATAAAATTTGCATCCTCTTGTGTGGAATATTCAGTAAGTTCATTCTTCTATTTGATGAGATACTTTGAAATTGATCATTTTTGTAGTTGTTGGGAACTTATTTATGTGACTGCTTCAGGTTCCAATATTATTTTTCCTTCCTCATCAAATTAGAGCAATAGTTTTTGATCTGGGATCTTCTCACCTATAACCTTATTTAGGCATGAAACATGGAAAACTAGGTCCACTTGAGAAGATGCAGGATGCTCCAATTTGTATGCCATAGTACCAATATTTTGCAATACCTTATAAGGACAATATTATTTTGGTGATAATTTATTATCTTTCTTCTCTTTATTGAGGGACATTTGTTTGTATGGATGTATCCATAAAAAATACCCAATTGCCTACATGAAAACTTATTTCTCTGCAATGTTGATCTACTTGTTGTTTCATTCGATTTTGTTCCAAAGTGATGTTATCCTTTAAGAGTAGGAGAAATTGTTTTTGATGCTTGATGTGATCTCCCATGGTTGAACCTTATAGTTTTCTCGTAAATATGATGTGATTGATGGTGGATGATATCCATAAAGTTCCATAAATGGGGTCATTTTTGTTCTAGTATGGAAGGAAGTGTTATACCACCTTTCGGCCAGATGTACCCACTTCAACTATTGTGTTTGTTTATCAGATGCAAATCAACGAATATATCCTTCTCCACATTTCTTCACTCTCTCAGTTTTCCCATAAAATTGAGGATGATAAGATGAGATATGAGCTAATTGAGTATCCATACAAGAAAAAAAATTCATCCAAAAGTTTCCAGTAAAAATTGGATCTTTGTCACTTACAATAATCTTTGGGTTTCCATGTATATTTTGAATTGTTTTCATAAATGCAGCAGCAATTGTACTAGATTTTAGTGGATGAGATAATAAATAAAAGTGTGAATACTTGGTAAGTTTATCAACTAGCATCATGAGGACACTATTTCCTTTAGACTTGGGTAAACCTGTGATAAAATCCATTGAAGCCTCCTCCCAACTTTGACGTGGAGTGGCTAAGGGTTGTAACAGAACCGAGGTCTTAATTGTCTCTGCTTTATATTTTTGGAAAACAAAAATTTCCACTACAAAATTTTCAATATTAGATTTATGGAAATCTCAAAAAAATTCCTTCTTGACCACGTGGTAAGTTTTAAAAATATTGAAGTCCCTCCTAAGGGAGAGGTAAGAAACTCCAAAATAATATTTTGTTTGAGTTGCAAATTATTACAAAGATATAAGTGATCTTTCTACCATAATGAATCATTCTTCCATCTAAATGTATCAGATGTATTGGGATCTTGCTACAACTTTTGAATGAATGTGCATATGCCTGTTCTTCCATTCATCCCTTTCTTCAGTTATCGAATCTAGTTGGATAATAGAAATGGTACAAATCAATGCTTCCACATCCTCATCCGTTCTTGAGAGTGCATCTGCAACAACATTTTTCTTCCCTTTTTTGTGGATGATTTTAAAGTCATAACCCAACTACTTTGTGACCCATTTTTTCTTCTCTTATGAAGATAACATTTTTTCCAAAAAAATATTTATGACTATCATGATCTGCTTTTACCTTGAAGTGTCTTCCCATTAGGTAAGGTCATCATTTCTTTAGTGTATGTAGTACTGCCAACATTTCCTTCTCATAAATATGTTTTTGTAAATAATTTCTTTTGATTAGATGAATCTCAAAAGAAATGGGTCTTCCTTCTTTCATTAAAACAACACCAATTCCATTTCTCAAGGCATCAAATTCCACAATAAAGGTTTTTGTGAATTATGGAGTAGATAAGACCGGTGCTTGGCACATCACCTCTCTAGGATTTTTAAAGGCCTTAGTTGCTTCTCGAGTCCAAGAAAATGCATATTTCTTCAGTAATTTTTTTACATCTGCTACTATTCTCCCATAATTCTTAACAAACTTGCAATAATACCCTATCAACCTGAGAAATCCTAGAAGATTCTTTATGGTTGTGGTGATTTTCCCTTCCTTAATGGTTTTAATTGTTTTAGGGTCTACCTTAACACCCTCATGAGATACAATATGACCCATGTATTCCACCTCTTGTATTCCAAAGAAAAATCTGGAGGTTTTTTCATAAAATATTTTCTCCTCCAATAGTTTGAGCACCCTGTCAACATGTTGAACATGATCCTTCCAAGACTTCTTGTAGATTAGTATATCATCAAAAAATACTAACATGAATTTTCTAAGGAAGGGTTTGAAAGTGGAATTCATCAAAACTTGAAATTTAGAAGGTCCATTGGTAAGGCAAAAAGGCATGAAAATAAATTCATAATCACCCTCATGAGTTCTAAGTGATGTTCTCATAATTTCTTTAGTCTTCATTCTAAGTTGATTATATCTTGAACGAAGATCTAACTTGGTGAAGTAAACTGTTCCATGTAATTCATCAAAACATTCATCAATCACAAGAAAGGGAAGTTTAACTTTAATATTGAAATTTTATAGCTCCCTATACTCGAGACATGTGCCATGATCCATCCTTGTTATGCAACAATACTACTAGAGTAGATAAATAACTTTTTCTAGGTTGAATTATACTAGCCTCCAACGTTACTACAATCATACATTCAATTTCATTATTTTGGGAATAGAGATATTTGTAAGGCCTAATTTTGGTAAGAACGCTTCTTGGAATCAAATGAATAGCATGATCATGATCTCGAATAGGTTTGAGTCCTTTGAGAGTCTCAAATACCTTGGAATAATTTTCCAAGACTTTTTGGCGATGCAGAGAAGTAGATGATTTCGATTTTGGATCCTATAGTAAGCAAGATTGTGAAATTACACCCAATTTTTCTTACCTTATAAGCTTTATCATGCTATTAGAGTTAACTATATTTCTTGGTGCCCCTACGATACCCCTTAATTCAACTTCCTTTCCTTCACAAATAATTTCAAGAAAAATGATTGAAAATTTAAAGCTATCATCCCCAAACATTGTAACCATTGGACTCCTATTACTACATTAGAACCAACCATTGGAATGGAAAGGAATTGGGCTATTAAATACATATTCCTCCATTGTTAGCTTGATATTATGTAACTTTCCATATAAATTTATATTTCCTGGATTTGCAACCATCATTTGACACTCTAGTTTTGGATATAGGAAGTAATTCAATTCCTTGGAAATGTTACAATGAATTAAATTATGGGTACCACCTGAATCAATCAACATTATTACTGTTTTCATCTTGATATGTCCTTCTATATTGAGAGTTTGAGAAGTGGTAATTCCTGCCAATGAATTACAAGGTATGGCTGTATTCATTTCTTCTTTCTCTAGGGTTGGTTCTTGGTTTATATCCTCTTCTTTTTACATTTTGTGTTCCTTTGATTCTTCCACTTCACAATCTATGTAAAATAATTTATCCAGAGTGTACTTATAACCTTTAGTTTATTTAATTTCAGAATTGTAATAAAGTCCCTTTTCTCTATTTTCTTCCAACTATTGTAGTGTCAACCTTGTAGGTTGTGGAAGGCTAGGAGCAGCAACACTTCCATATTTATAGTTTTGAGTGATAGAATTCCTTATTTCCAAAATTTTTATTTCAAATTTTCTTGCCACCCTAAATGCATTCTCCAATGAATCAAGTTCCCAAAGGTGAACCTCATATTGGATGTTATCCTTTAAAGTCCCTATGAAGACATCAATTGTATTTTCCTTTGGAATATAATTTTCCCTTACATTTAATTTTTGGAAGTCCTCAATGTGCTCCACCATTTAACCCTTTTGTTTGAGAATTATCATTTTCCCAAAGAAGGTGTTTCACTTTGTTTCCTCATAATATTCTATCATTTCCTCCATAGAAATTAGCCAAGTGACAAGTGGTTTATGAGAAAAAAACCATCAATACCATACAAAATTATTGGGTTCTAAGTAGAAAGTTTCAATGTGTACCTTTTGTGTGTATTGCACATTATGGACACCAAAATATTGCTCCATTTGTAGTATCCATGTTACTAGATCCTTGCCATCAAAATTCCTCATATAGATCTTTGGAATATGGTGGGTATTCAATCCAATGTTAGAGTCTATGAAATCATGATTAAAATTTCTTTTGTTCTCATCATGAGTTTCATATAATACCTTTTTTCTATTAGGAAGTGTTTATTGTAGCAACTTTGTCAAACCTTTCGTCAAACCTTCCATGTCTTCTTTTAACCCATCCTTCAAACCTTCCATGTATGTTTTTAATACATCATTCAAACCTTCCATGTATGATTTCAAATCATTCTTCAAACCATCAATCTTAGCTTCCATTTCATTTTTTGTTACTCTTTGCAAGAGAGAAATTTGTTACAATTAGTCTTGCAATTTTGATATATCATGTTGCATTTTGTCCTCTTCTTCATGCGTCATAGTAGATATTTTTGGTTGCTTACTAGGTGTTTCCATTTTCTTGTTTTGTGTCAATTTGGAATCAAACAAATGTATTTGTGCTCCATTATGCCCCTTGAATAACTTCAAACTAATTTTTCAAACAAAGCTTATGAAAATTTAAAAAACATAATACACACCTTTTTCTTTCTTTGTAGGAGCTTGATATTGAATTTGTTGTAGCTATGCAATTTCTGATCTCCAAGGCCTAAAATTTGATCATGTGGTATCCCTTTGAGTCTTCTTTCCAAGCTCATAAGTGAGACTGAGATTGGATTCTTCAAGAAAGAGTTGTACCTGATATCCCACAATGACATGCTTATAGATTGGCTCATTAGAGTGAACTTGTACAAAGTAGCACTTGAAATTTTTCTACATTCGGCCCTAAAAATGATACATAGGAAACTAGAATCCATTCATTTTCATACATGTTTTATGAAATTCAAATACAATGATATGAGAATAAGTTTTGAGGATTTTCCCTAGGTCACCTATTTGAGATTGAATTTTGGATCTTGCGAAAACCCAAAATTCCATAGATCATATCTCTGATAATATAGAAAACAAAGATCTGAAATTGTTACACAAAATTCACCATGATTTCAGATCCATTTGGTCAAAATTTTAGCTTCTGAAGCTTCGTAGAAAAAAAATTATAGCGAAAATACCAAGATGACCTATTTCAACCAGGTAAACCCTAAAATCGAAAGCTTTGATACCAAATGTTATGCAACCAGCCCAAAAAATATAATAAAAGATAGATTGACGACTTAAAAATTAGCCTCTCCGAAGGGTTAACCTCCTTTAAATTACATAGGTGAACAATTCTTGCATGATGCAAATGATAAGACCTCCTTTCTATATAAAGGAATCTAAGGGGTCACAATATAATCAAAGGCTACATAAAAATAATAACGTAAGGGCACAAAATTAACAATAGTGTTCTTCTATGGGGCACAATAGTAACAATATGGGGACTACATGGGCATACCAATAATAATAAGGGGCTACACTAGTAATATAGGGACCTAAAACCTTTAGGTATAGAGTTTGAATTTTCCTCTTGATAATGCCTTTGTGAAGATATGTGCATTCTTCTACTTAGTTGGAATGTATTGTAGCGTAATAATTCTACTATACACACAATCCAACACTTTATGGTACCTTCTATCAATGTGCTTGGACCTGTCATGAATTACTAGATTCTTGGAGAGTTTAATACAACTTTGATTATCATGATAACTCATTTTCGGAACCATATTCTGACTGAAGACCCACACGTATTTTCCTCATCCATATGGCCTCACATGTTACTTCACTTGCAGCCATGTATTGAACCTCTACTGAGCTTATTGCCACAAACCTATGTTTCCTTGTATAAATAGCTACAAACCCAACACTAAATGTAGCACTTTAAGTGTTTTTCTTGTCAAATGGATCCCTACCCAATCTGCATTAGTGAAGCTTGGAGCTTCACTCCCTTTTTCCTCTTGTACCATAACCCATACTTGCTTGTTCCTCTAAGATATCTTAACACATGCTTTATTTCCTTCCAATATAGGTTGGTCTTCACCATGGCTTGACTCAGGTGATTAATTGTAGAGCATATGTTGGGCCTTTTGTTCACTAGATACATCAAGGGCCCCACAAGCTTCCTATAGATGGTAGAATCTACTTCCTCTCCTGAAGAGACATCCTCCTTACTATGATTTGTATATAGAGGAGTGACCATAGGACTAAAATTCTCCATATGAAATACGTAAAATATTTCAAAGGAATACTTCCCCGGAATCACAAATAGCTCACCCTCACCCTACCATAATTCCAGCCTAAGGAAGTAATGCATCAAGCCCATCTCCTTAAACTCAAATTTTCTTTCAAGGTCCTCCTTACAAGAGTGGATCAACTGCCCATCCCTTGTAAGTATCAAGTCATCGACATAAAATACCAAGATAAGAAACTTACCATCTACCACAATGTGATAGATATTGCCATCTCCTTCACTTTTGGTGAAGCCCAATCCACTAAGATATGTGTCAATCTGAGTGTACCATGATTGAGGCATATGTTTGAGATCGTACAGGGGTCTTCTAAGTCTACACACATGTTTCTCCATGTCATATGTCTCAAATCCTTATGACTTCTCTCTGTAAATTTATTCCTCAACAAAATCATTGAGAAAGGTGGTATTCACATCCATCTGATGGATCTTCCACCCCATATTCACAACTAATTCTATGATGGTTTTGATTGAGGAATATCTTGGCACTGGGGAAAAATTTTCCTCATAGTCCACTTCCTCTACCTAAGAGAAGCCTTTGGCCATAAAGTTGGCCTTGTACTTCTCCACATCCCCATCAGTTGCATGCTTCACTTTGTAAATCCATATAGAACCAACCAATGGCTTATTCTCCAGTCTCGGAACCACCTCCCATACACTTTTCTTCATGATGGAGTCATACTTCTCCACCATGTGTAATGTTACCAAATTTTATCCTCAAGCTAAATGGAACATTATAGTTAGCAGTATCACTTGGTAGTGGAATAAATGGGTAGGGAGGCCCATTAACCTATTTGGAGAGGAATAATAACACTCCTCATGTGAAAGGAGGAAGAATAAAGCAGCTGGGTTGAGCACCTCAAGGTGTGAACATGATTGGATCATGTTGATCTAGTCACTTTTGACCAAGTTCACAGACACTGTCTAGATACATTGTATCTCCATGATGGACTGCGCAGTCCTAATGGAGGACAACTTGCATGGGCTAGGTGGCACATATGGATGGCACCCATGGTGGAGAGGAGCACTTGCTATATATGGAGAGGAGGACAACCATTGTATTCATGCTTGGATTATTATTTGCTTTGGTCTGTTGAGACTTTGCTTCCTCTTTCTGTTTAGCAGGGTTGCAGTGTTGTTTAGCACAAGGGTGTCCTCGGTCAGGAATCCCTACCTCACCCTCAAGGAAGGAGACGTTATTGAGATTTATTTCCTCATTCTCGAATTTTTTCCAAGCTACCTCCTTCAGATACAACGTATTTTCTATTTAGAGCTAGGTTGTGTTGCAGGGTACAGCAAAGCAGGATCTCTTTGAGCAATTTGTGGGCTGGTCTTTCAGTGGAGAGTTTGTCTATCCATTGGAGGGTCAGCAAGGGAGGACCCCGGGCATAATTTCATATATTTTTCATTAGGCCAACCATTTACCATCCCTCACAGTGCAGTTTCAGTCCATATCTGTGTTATTTTCAGAGGCAGTTGCTGGGAGGGTTGATTGAGCTCATCGGGAGGGTGTATTTCTGAGTAGAGGGATCAGCCTTCTAATTAGAAATACCATTGGAGGAGGACATCAGTATTTCATATCTATCACAGCCTAATTTTATATCAGATCTAGTTTGCAGTGTCACATTAACCCCAGGGTTATTTGTCACATTGTATGTTTTCCAGCATTTCTAGCAATCCTTTCTGGGTTGGCTGGAAATCTTGTATTGGAGCCCATATCTTCATTATTGGGCATTACTTTTTTTTTTCTATCAGCCATGTTTCATGTATATACATCTACAGTAGAAGCTACTCTAACATAGAGTGCACAGTCACTGCTCTCTGGCATTTTACACCGTTGCAGTATCTCATATATCTATTATTTTTATCATTGGAGATTTGTTCTTATGGCTTGAGTGGCTTGTCCCTCATGATATTTTGTACATTGTTGCTGATCTATTAATAAAATGATGGCTGGATATTTTTCTCTCTCATGACATGATCATATTTTCTATGTTTACAATATTGTGTTCATGTATTGTTGTAGCTCCAACTTTAGAATATCTTAAGATATTCTCATTGTTATAGAATTTCCCTATTTTTGGATATTACACCATGACATCAACCAACACTGGTTGAGAAAATTATTCCTCAAAATAAGAGTGTTTTTTCTCAATGAGTTCTATCATGAGAGCCATATACCTAGTGTACCTATCCAGTGACCTCCTATTTCTGCACAAAGATGTAGGATCTCCCATATGCTCTCACACATCCTGCACCAATATGTCAACTTATATGGTTCTCTGCCCCCCCTCCCTGAAATATTGTAGTTTAGTGGGTGCCTCCACTTGGCTTCCTCTCTTCTCCACCACTTGTGGTTCCTCCACAACATTGGAAAGTTATTTCTAACTCTCCTCCTTAAGAGCTATAAGCTCCTACTTCAGTGGGATACTCATCTCTTTCTCTATAGAGAATCTCATAGCCTTATCCTCATCAAATTTGACATATCTCCTCACTACTATCACCATGAGTGAGGAAAAATACACCCTATAGCTATGTGTAATATCGTTGTATCGTGCAAAGACCCCCATCTCAGTTGTAGGCTCAAATTTCTTCCTGTTATCCTTGGAGATATGACAAGAAATAGTAGCTCCAAAAATTCGAAAATGAGATTCATTTTTCTTCCTCCCAAAGAAAGATTCTTCAGGTGTGATCATGGCAAGAATTATATGAGGGATCCTGTTTAGAAAATAAACTATGGTATTACATTCTTCTTCCCATAGATGTAATGGAAACCCTTGATCATGCAAGACGGCTCTTGCTTCTCCCATTATTCTTTCGTTATTCCTTTCAGCAACCCCATTTTTGCTATGGGCTACGGAGTGTTATCAGTTATCTTCTAATACTGCCTTTGTCACAAAATTACTGGAATGTGTTAGATACAAATTCTCCTCCATTGTCATTTCTTATGGCTTTCAATTTATAACTAGTATCATTTTCAACAAATTCTTTGAATTCAACAAATTTGGAAAACACTTCATCCTTTTTCCGCATGAAGAAGATCTAACATTTTATAGAAAATTCATCAACAAAATTTACATAATACCTATGTTTTTTGGTATACAGTATAGAAAATGATCCACGTACATTAAAGTGGGATCACTCCAAGATCTCTCCTGCTCTACTATCTTAGCCCTAGAACGTGGATTTGACATATTTTCTCAATGTGCATCCATTTCATACATCATTTTGTTTAAGGATCCATTTTAATAGAACATTGGTAATATGTTGCATGATTTTTGAAACAACATGGTGTTTAAGTGTCCCATGCATCTGTAATAGAGTTCTCCAACATCTCGAATATTTACCTTTTCTTCCTTTCTACTCATTGCAGTGTAAGCTTCCACCTCAATTTTGTAGATATTTTTCACTCTAAATCCATTCTGTTTCACTTTCCGAGTAGCTACATGTCTTAGAAAGGCTTTCCCTTTATTGAAAACAACATTATAGCCTCTATCCTCCAATATAAATACAAAGATCAAGTTATTCTTCAGCCTAGGTACATACATAACATATTTCACATGTGTAGGTTTTAACCCTATACATAAATGACCTGCAGACGAATTCTTAAAAAAACACAAAATAATCAATGGCGAGAACATAAACATAAAACACATATACACAGAGATTTTCCCCTGGATCCAAAAACTAGGACTACCAAATTGATTTTTCATTATTTTCCCTTCAATGTTACAATACATATATGTAAATGTCGAAGCATTCATAAATCAAAATCCATTAAACATGGATTGGAACATAATTGTAATTCCCTTGACTAGATATAGAAATTACCATGGATAGAAAACCATCATTCCCCAAACCATGTGAAAAACCAATGCACAAAACCATAGGTAGGTCCATGCACCTAGTATAGGGTCCAACCAAAATTCTTGGGGCACTACCTTGGACCCTGTGTAGGGGGGTGACCACCCCCCTAGAAAGCTCCCCAAAAAAGGTGGCTATTGCCCCCCATATGAGCCCCCTGTGTGTGTGACTAGTCCTAGAAAGAATATAAGAGACAGCCAACATTATCCTACTTGTTTTCTTTTCCACAAAGGGGCTCACAAGATATCTTTGTCATTGGTCCAACTGTGCAATTCCCATTGTTTCTTTACACCAAGAAAACTTCTCAGTGCTCACAGAATTTGTTAATGCATCTGCAACATTCTTCAAAATGTCCACATTTACTAGTTCCAAAAAAAAGCTGTTAGGTCCCTATATCACTAGTATAGTCCCTTATTATTGTTAGTGTAAACCCCTTATTGTTATTATTGTACCCTTGTAACCCCCATTTTGTTATTATTGTGCCCTTAAATTATTATTGTTAAGGTCGGCTAGGATTACATTGTGGCCCACTAGATTACATTATGGCCCCATGGACTCCTATATATAGAAAGGAGGTTTTGTGAATTGTATCATCCAAGAATTGTTCATTTATGTAATGTATTGGAGGTTTCCCCCTCGAAGTGACATTTTCAAAGTTGTATATTCTTTTTCTATTTTGGGTTTGGTTACACAACATTTGGTATCGAGCTTGGGATTCTAGGGTTTCGCTGCTCCAAACAGGTCATCGTGGCATTTTCGCTATAAATTTTTTCTACGAATTTTCAGAAGCTGAAATTTTTAGGGTGCGAAGCTGAAATCCTGAGGAAGATTTTCTAAAAATTTCAGAGCTTGGTTCGCAATATTTTCGGAGATATCATCTGTGGAAGTTAGGTCTTTTTTCACGCTCCTAAACAGGTCATCGTGGCATTTTCGCTATAAATTGTTTTCTACGAAGGTTCAGAATCTGAAATTCGTATGGTACGAAGTTGAAATCCTGAGGAAATTCGTCAAAAAATTTCAGAGCTTGGTTCGCAATATTTTTGGAGATATGATCTGTGGAAGGTAGTGCTTTTTCAGGCTCCTGAATTGCATCTCAAATAGGTGATCGTGGGAAAAGTTCAATAACTCTCTCTCTGGGCAGTGGATTTGAGTGTCGTAAAAAGTGGTCGCAAGCAAACAGAATGTAGTTTCTTGGATATCAATTTCAGAAACAAAGGATGAAACAGTGACACGTGGCAAGTCCTACAAGTGTGCTCTACTGAACCAATCCAGAATTAGGTCATTGTGGGAGATTAGACACAACTTTGTCTTGGGGAATCAAAATTAGATCAGACCTGTGGCATTTGAAAGAAGCTTCAGAGGGCTACTACAGAGCTGAATTTCAGATATTTAAGATTTTCAATTACAGATATAATTCAATTTCAATATCGAGCTCCTCAAAGCAAGTAAAAGGTATCAATATTGGATTCTAAAATGGCGCCTAAAAAGAATTCAACACCCATTAAGCCTTCAGAAGGCTCTACCATGACTCATGAAGATGGAGAATTGCAACATGATCTATCAAAATTACAAGAGCAAGTGCAACAACAAATTTCACTCTCGCAAAGAACAACAAAAAATGAAATGGAAGTTTTGAAGAAAGGCATGGAAACTAAGATGGATGGTTTGAAGAAAGGCGTGGAAGCTAAGATGAATGGTTTGGAAGCTAAGATGGATGGAATGGAAGTGGGCATGGAAGCTAATATTGATGACATGGAAGCTAAGATCGATGAGAAAATGGAAAACATGAAGAATTTTCTAAAAGCAGACATGGAAGGTTTGACAAAGTTTATACAAGAAAGGTTTCCCAATGGTGAAAAGATAGTAGAAGAACCTCATGATGAGAACAAAATAAATGTTAATTGTGATTTCATAAACTCTAATGTTGGCGGGAAGAACCACCATATTCCAAAGATGGATATGAGAAAGTTTGATGGAAAGGATCCTGTAACATGGATACTACAGATGGAGCAATATTTTGATCTCCATAACGTGCAAAACACACAAAAGGTACGCATTGCAACTTTACATTTAGAACAAAATACATTTGTATGGTATCAATGGCTTTTCTCCCGTAAAAAAATTGTCACTTGGTCAATTTTTACGGAGGAAATGATAGCACATTGTGAGGATACAAAGAGCAACACCTTCTTTAGCCAATTGATAAATCTCAAACAAAAGGGTTTAGTGGGGCAGCACATTGAGGACTTCCAAAAATTGAATATAAGGGTAACTGATATTCGAGAGGAACACGGGATTGATCTCTTCATAGGCACTCTAAAGGATAACATCCAACATGAAGTTCGTGTTTTGGAACCTGATTCATTGGAGAAGGCATTCAGGTTGGCAAGAAAAGTTGAATGTAAAATTATGGCGACAAGGAAGCCTACCACTCAAGTCTATAAAGAAGGAAGTGTTTCTACGCCTAGATTTCCACAACCTACAAGGTTGACACCACAACAATTGGAAGAAAAAAGAGCAAAAGGGCTTTGCTACAGTTGTGATAGCAAATACACTAAAGGTCATAAGTGTGCTGAGAAGAAATTATTTTACATAGATTGTCAAGAAGAAGAAGAAAATGAACAAGAAGAGGATATACACCAGGAACCACCCCTAGAAGAGGAAGAAATGAATCCGACCATATCGTGTAATGCACTGGCAGGAATTACCACCCCAATTCCATTTTCAAAGCCTTCCTTAGAAAATTTGTGCTAGTATTTTTTGATGATATACTAATCTACAGCAGGTCTTGGAAGGATCATGTTGAACATGTTGACAGGGTGCTCAAACTATTGCAGGAGAAACAATTATATGCAAAAAATCCAAATGTTTCTTTGGAGTACAAGAGGTGGAATATTTGGGTCATATTGTATCTCACGAGGGTGTTAAAGTAGACCCTAACAAAATTAAAGCCATTAATGAATGGAAAGTCCCCACAACCATAAAGAAGTTGCGAGCATTTCTCGGGTTAACAGGGTATTATCGCAAGTTTGTTAAGAATTATGGGAGAATAGCAGCACCTCTAACAACATTATTGAAGAAAGATGCATTTTCATGGACTCCTGAAGCAACTAAGACCTTTGAACGTCTTAAAGAGGCAATGTGCCTAGCACCGGTCTTAGCTACACCAGACTTCACAAAAACCTTTATTGTGGAATGTGATGCCTCAGGAAATGGAATTGGTGCAGTTTTAATGCAGGAAGGAAGACCCAATGCTTTTGAAAGTCGTCCAATCAAAGGAAAGTATTTACAGAAACCTATTTATGAGAAGGAAATGTTAGCAATACTACATGCACTAAAGAAATGGCGAACTTACCTAATGGAAAGACACTTCAAGGTAAAAACTGATCATGATAGTCTTAAACACTTTTTGGAACAAAGACTATCGTCGGAAGAACAACAAAAATGGGTCACAAAGATGTTGGGTTATGACTTTGAAATAATCTACAAAAAAGGAAAGCTTAATGTTGTTGCAGATGCACTCTCAAGAAAGAATGAAGAGGTGGAAGTATTGCTTTGTGCCATTTCTATTATCCAACCAGTTGGATAACCGAAGCAAGAGATGAATGGAAGAAGGACAAAGATGTATGGACACTCATTCAAAAGTTGCAGCAAGATCCTAGTACATCTGATACATTTAGTTGGAAAAATGATTCCTTATGGTACAAAGATCGCTTATATCTTTGTAAGAATTCCCAACTAAAACAAAAGATTCTTCTCGAATTGCACACTTCTCCTCTAGGAGGACACTCAGGATTTTTAAAAACTTACCACAGGGTGAAGAAAGAATCTTTTTGGGATGGCCTTAAATCTGATATTCGAAAGTTTGTGGCGGAATGTTTGGTTTGCCAACAGAATAAAGTGGAAACAATTAAGACCCCAGGACTTCTACAACCTTTATCCATTCCAGGTCAACGTTGGGAGGAGATTTCAATGGATTTTATCACGGGTTTACCTAAGTCCGAAGGAAAGAGTGTCATCATGGTGGTAGTTGATAGACTTACCAAGTATGCACACTTTTGTGCATTATCTCATCCATTTAAAGCAAGTAAAATTGCTACTACATTTATGGATAGAATTCAAAAGCTACATGGAAGCCCAAGGGTTATTGTGAGCGACAGAGATCCCATTTTTAATGGAAATTTTTGGACGGAGTTATTTTCTTGTTTGCATACTCAATTAGCTCATAGCTCATCTTATCATCCTTAATCTGATGGTCAAACTGAGTGAAGGAACACATAGTGTCCAGCCTGCATGGTAAGGCTTCTCCATTCTTGATGTGGAAAGCCTTGATAGATTTATTCCAAAGCAAGAGCGATCAGAGGAAGTTGGCGCTCAAGGATAAACTCAGAAACATAAAGATGGAGAAAGGTGACAGTATGCCCAAGTACCTCACAAAGTTCATCCAATGCAGGGATGATCTAGGAAGTGTGGGGGTGACTATTGATGATGAGGACTTGGTGAGCTTGGCTCTCCTTGGGATTCTGAAGAGTTAGCACTCCTATCAGGACTCTGTCAATGGTCGGGAGAAATTGCCAGGATGGGAGCGACTTTGGTCGGATCTTGTGCAAGAGGAGATAAGGCGGAGTACCAGGGAACGATCATCATCAAAGAACTCTGATGAAGAGAATTGAGCTTTGGCTACCAGAGCAAAGAAGGGGAAGAGCAAGAAAGCTTCTCATTCCGGTGCGAAAGGCAAGAAGCAGGACATGTCCAAGGTGAAGTGCTTTCACTGTCACCAACACGGACATTATGCCACAATTTGTCCACAGAAGAAGAAAAATAAGCAGGTTGCTAGATCTGCAGCTGGAGAGGCCTTAGCCTCGCAGTTTGAGCTGGAATTTTCACTGATCGAATGCTTGGTCTCAAGTGTAATGGGTTCAGTGTGGTTTCTGGACAGTGGTGTGTCTTTTCACATGACAGGAGATCGAGATTTGTTTACTGATCTGGATGAGAAAGATCTAGGAGTGCACATCGAGATGGGCAATGATGGTAGATACAGTGCGACCGGTATCGGTACCATTTCCTTTGAGAGGGAGTCTGGTAAACCCTTCGTATTGAAGGAAGTGATGCATGTTCCAAGATTGAAGAAGAATCTTATCTCTGTGGCGATGTTAGAAGACAAGGGATATGATGTTGTCTTTAGCGAGGGAAAGGATTTCCAATGTAGTAAGGCAACTGGTGAGACCCGAAGGATAGGGGTTCAAGTTAAGAACCTTTATCAATTATAGGTAGATGGCTGCGCAGTAATGGCAGGCAAGGCAGAAGGAGTGGTGAGACAGGATGATGGCGAGTTGTGGCACCAGAGATTGGGCCACCTTCACCATGGAGCTTTGAAGATACTGCAGCAGATTTCTACTGGGCTTCCTAAAGGCACTCTTGTGCAGTCAGATCAGTGCAAGGGGTGTACCTTGGGAAAATTTTTGAAAGCCACCTTTCACGAGAAGGATAGTCGCGCCACGACGATCCTTGAGAGAATTCACACAGACGTGTGTGGACCTTTCTCAGTAGCTTTGACAGCAAAGCATAGGTATTATGTGATACTTATTGATGATTTTTCTCGTAAGTGCTGGATCTTCTTCATGCAGAAGAAGAGCGAGAAATACTCAAAGTTCTGTGAGTTCAAGGCATTGGTTGAGAAAGAATCGGGGAAGCAGGTGAAGGCTCTAAGGAGCGAAAATGGTGGTGAATTCATCTTTGGAAAATTCAAGGAATTTTCCAGTGCAGAAGCAATTCAGAGAGAGCTCATAGCACCTCATAACCCATAGCAGAATAGGGTTGCTGAGCGGAAGAACAGAACAATCATGGGTGCTGCACGGGCGATGTTGCATGATCAGGGCCTACCCATTCACTTGTGGGCGGAGGCATGCAATACTGCAATATATGTGCAGAACCGTTGTCCTCACAGATATTATGTATGAAAATCTTGAGGGAGGTTTTTCCAAGAGAATTACATCCCATTAGAGGGATTTTTGTTCACTCGTTACATTCATGATGAAAGATGCCAGTACAAGTCAGAGCGACATCGTAGGTTAGAAATGGAATACAATAATTATCACCAAGATTATCCTGACATACACTATTAAGTCATGTGTATAATATAACCTTTCTTACCATCTATCAATATGCAATAGAAATAATGATGCTACCATTAAAACATAATCAAGCACACATATCAACACAGGATGTAATCAGGAAAGCAATAGCTGAAAACCCCCAACTATCTGTATATTATAATGATAGTGAAAATGTAACAATACATAGCACAATACTCCTCAAGTACTCGGTACTATCTCCAAAAGTTACACACAAACTATATGAGATTTGAACAAGTCAGGGGTTAAAATATCCTCCACAAGTCTGCCTGCCTCTACTGTGCAATCCAAGTTGATTAATGATGAGATCCAAGTTCGAATCCCACTAGCTCCAACTGCGCAATCCTCATTGGCAATCTCCATCAATGTGTGTGCAAATCTCATGCACAATCGTGGTCACAACTGATAGTCAATCACACCCTTTCACCCACCTCTAACACTGGTCTCCACTGAACTGTTCATGCATTGCAGTTAACAGATGTGTTATTTAGTTGATTTATGAGTTAATAATTAATGAATTAATTAATAATTAATTCACACCACTCATCACTAGTGTATTTTTCAGTTAGACTAAATACAACTAGTTCAACTAAGTTAAACAAAACACAACTCCACCAATCGTCTCATCAACTCCACCAAACTCTTCCACATGAGTTCTAACCGAAGTCAACCATGCAATAGCTCAAATATCCCCAGGAAAAGCGTATTTATTTCCGTCACCGCATGTGCCACATCCAAGCATCAAACTCGAAGTGCTCCAAGAGGATAAGATAATGTTTATAGTCCAAATATTATTAAGGGTTAATAATATTCGACTGTTCTATTTTTAGACTGGCAATCTAAAAATAGATTCCACCCAATGTCTAAAAATAGAGGTCCATCTATTTTTACTAGCATGACCAACCATCCACAAATAGCATCCTGCAACTCATAGACCATGATCCATATGTCTAAAATTAGACATAGTCTAAAAATAGACTTTGCGCCAAAAATAGCCTACGGGCCCACTTAGTGAAGGCGACTTCTTTTCACTAAGCTCCATCATCTTGTTGCATTCTCAACACTCCCTCTCAACAAGATATGTATTATCTGCAACCCCTATCCTACCTCTGTGGTATTCGAATTTGCTCTTGGTGAGCATCTTTGTCAAGATATCAGCATCCTGATCCTCCGTGGGAATGTATGAAAGTAACATGATCCTCCGCTGCACAAAATCTCTGATATGATGGTACCTGATGTTGATGTGTTTGGATCTATCATGAAATATTGGATTAGCCGAGAGTTTAATGCAACTCTGGTTATCACAATAAATCACAATAGTCTCCAAGTGTGACCCGAACAACCCGACCAGGATCTTCCTCATCCATATAGCCTCGCATGCAGCCAAGCTTGCTGCCATATACTCAGCCTCTGCTGAACTGAGTGCCACGGATCTCTGCTTCCTGCTGTACCAAGAAACTGCTATCGACTCGATACTGAAGATCCCTCCAGATGTGCTATTTCTGTCTGTTGGGTTCCCTGCCGAATCTGCATCTATGAAGCTACACAGCTTCACCTCATCCTCCTGTCTGTACCACAAGCCATATCCCGATGTGCCTCTAAGATAACACAATACATGCTTGCCTGCCTTCCATAAGAGCTTGGTAGGCTTAACCATAGCTTGTGAAAGCTGGTTAACATCATAGCATATATCGGGTCGTGTATTGACTAGATACATAAGCGACCCCACCAACTGTCGATAAACAGTGGCATCCACTACCTCCGCTGAAGTAGCATCCTCCTTCCTCCAACCTCCAGGAAAAGGAGTATCAATGCTTGCGCCCATGCATGTTGAACTTCTCTAGTATCTCCCGGCATACTTACCCCGAGAAACAAACAACCCACCACCGTGCCGCCGCATTTCCAATCCCAGGAAATAATGAAGGAGGCCCAAGTCCTCATCTCAAACTCTCTAGCAAGATCCTCCTTGCATGAAAGTATCAATTGCTCATCACCTGTCAAAATCAAATCATCTACATAAAGTACAATGATCAGCAACTTACCCTCCACCACAATCTGGTATAGGTTCGGATCCGCCTCACTCTTGGAGAATCCAAGTCCGGTGAAATAACTGTCTATCCGTGTGTACCAAGCAGGAGGTGCTTGTTTCAACCCGTACAGCGCTCTCTTGAGCCTGCACACATGCGACTCGCTGCTGAAGATCTCGAAACCTTCGGGCTGCTCTATGTACACCTCCTCCTCAATCACCCCGTTGAGGAACGCAGTCTTCACATCCATCTGATGAATGTGCCACCCCATCTGCGCTGAGAGAGCAAGAATCATCTGTATGGAAGAATACCTTGCAACAGGTGCAAAGGTCTCCTCATAATCGATCCCCTCTATCCGTGAGAAGCCTCGAGCAACAAATCTTGCCTTGTACTTCTCCACAGTCCCGTCAGCTGCCTGCTTCACTTTGTAGAGCCATCTCGAACCCACCACTGATTTTCCTTCTGGTCTCGGGACAATCTCCCATGCAATGTTTCCGACAATCGAATCATACTCTTCCACCATGGCATCTACCCATGCGGGGTCCTCCACAACTTCCTTGAAAGAGGATGGCTTTTTCACGACACATTTTCTCACAAGAGCCACGTATCCAGTGTACCGGTCCGGTGACTTTCTCTGTCTGCGCTGTGCTGTAGGTGCTCCTACAACCTTCTCTGCATCTTGAGCCAGTCGCTCAGCTTCTGTAGTGTGCTTGCGCCCTCTGATGGTTAGCGCTGCATGAGTGATCTCTTCCACTCCATGAACTTCCTCTTGTGGCTGATCCACATCCGGAAGCTCATCCTTAGGAACTATTAGCTCCTCATCTGCATGCAAGTGTGGCTCCCTCTTAAGCGAACACTGCATGGCTTTCTCCTCCTGAAATTTGATATCCCGTCGCACAACAGTCTTGCGACTGTCTGGAAAATACACCCGATAGTTGTGAGGTGTATCAGGTGACCCCACAAATATTCCAACCTCTGCGGTCGGATCCAACTTCTTCCTGGCATCCTTTGTCACATGCATGTAGACAGGTGAACCAAAAATCCTCAAATGGGAAATGTCAGGTCTCTTACCAGAAAATGCCTCCTCCGGTGTAATCATGCCAAGTATCTTGTGAGGACAACCGTTCTGCACATATACTCCAGTATTGCATGCCTTCGCCCATAAGTGAAGGGGTAGGCACTGATCATGCAACATCGCCCATGCAGCACCCACGATCGTTATATTCTTCCGCTCAGCAACCCCGTTATGCTGTGGGTTATGGGGTGCAATGAGCTCTCTCTGAATCCCTTCTGCACTGCAAAAGTCCTTGAATTCAGCAGAGATGAATTCACCACCATTGTCACTCCTAAGAGCCTTCACATGCTTCCCCAATTCCTTCTCAACCAGCGCCTTGAACTCACAGAACTTTGAGTATGTCTCGCTCTTCTTCTGCATGAAGAAGATCCAGCACTTCCGAGAAAAATCATCAACAAAGATCACATAGTACTTGTGCTTTGCTGTCGAAGCTACTGAGAAAGGTCCACACACGTCTGTGTGAATTCTCTCAAGGATCATCGTGGCACGACTATCCTTCTCGTGAAAGGTGGCTTTCACAAATTTTCCCAGGGTACACCCCTTGCACTGATCTGACTGCGCAAGAGTGCCTTTAGGAAGCCCAGTAGAAATCTGCTGCAGTATCTTCAAAGCTCCATGGTGAAGGTGGCCCAATCTCCGGTGCCACAACTCGCCATCATCCCAGCTCACCACTCCTTCTGCCTTGCCTTCCATTGCTGCGTAGCCATCTACCTGCAATTGATAAAGGTTCTTAACTCGAACCCCTATCCTCCGGGTCTCACCAGTTGCCTTACTGCGCAGGAAAGCCTTTCCCTCGCTAAAGACAACATCATATCCCTTGTCTTCTAACATCGCCACAAAGATCAGATTCTTCTTCAATCCTGGAACATGCATCACTTCCTTCAATACGAAGGGTTTACCAGACTCCCTCTCAAAGGAAATGGTACCGATACCGGTCGCACTGTATCCACCATCATCGCCCATCTCGATGTGCACTCCAAGATCTTTCTCATCGAGATCTGAAAACAAATCCCGATCTCCAGTCATGTGAAAAGATGCACCACTGTCCAAGAACCATACTGATCCCATCACACTTGAGACCAAGCATGCGTGTTATGAATCTAGCTCAAATTGCGAGGCTAAGGCCTCTCCCGCTGCAGATCCAACAGCCTGCTTATTTTTCTTCTTCTGCGGACAATTTGTGGCATAATGTCCGTGCTGGTGACAGTGAAAGCTCTTCACCTTGGACATGTCCTGCTTCTTTCCTTTCGCACCGGAATGAGAAGCTTTCTTGCTCTTCCCCTTCTTTGCTTTGGCAGCCAAAGTGCAATTTTCTTCATCAGATGCCTTTGATGAAGATCTGTCTCTGGTATTCCGCCTTATCTCCTCTTGCACAAGATCCGACCACAGTCGCTCCCATCCTGGAAATTTCTCCCGACCATTGACAGAATCCTGATAGGCATGCCAACTCTTCGAAAGACAAAGGAGAGCCAATCTCACCAATTCCTCATCATTGACATTCACCCCCACACTTCCCAGCTCATCCCTGCATTGGATGAACTTCGTGATGTACTTCGGCATACTATCGCCTTTCTCCATCTTTATATGTCTGAGTTTATCCTTGAGCGCCAACTTCCTCTGGTCGCTCTTGCTTTGGAATAAATCTGTCAATTCTTTCCACTTCAAGTATGGAGAAGCTTTTCCATGCATGCTGGATACAATGTGATCCTTCACGCCCTCCAACATAATCCTTCGACATTTCGCCATCTTCTTTTGCCAAGCTTCAACTTGAGTAGCATCAGTAGGCTTTGGGATCTCAGCTTCTATGAACTCCTTCAGCCCGTTATCATCTAATATTGCCTCCATCCGGTCCTTCCATGAAACATAATTTGAACTGCCCTCAAGGGCATATTCCAGTCACAATCCGTTGAAAGACATTTCAATTCTAGCACCAAGAAAAATACTGCAAATTCGAATTCCACCAGCTCAAAACTCAACCGCTTCCGATCTAATGTGAGAAAAAATTACTTCTAGCACAGAGATCGACTGTAGGGGCATTTACTGGATATATCACCTTTCAGAGAAAGGATGGATCCAGAGGATACCTGGCCCGTTACAGACTCTGTCTACCGAAATAATTGTAATCACTGTAATAGATCCGATGATCAATTCTGCTCTGATACCATGTAGAAATTTGAAAAATAGCTGAATTATTCACCAATATTATCCTGATTACACACTATTTAAGCTTCATGCATAATACATAACCTCTTCTACAATTGATCATCAATATGCGGAAATAGAAAGCAGTCGCATGCGCTCATTAAAACATAATCAAGCACACATATCAACACATGATGTAATGAGGAAAGCAATAGTTGAAAACCCCCAGCTATCTGTATATTATAATGATAGAGAACATGTAACAATACATAGCACAATACTCCTCACAAGTACTCAGTACTATCTCCAAAAGTTACACACAAACTATATGAGATTTGAACAAGTCCTGGGTTCAAATCTCCTCCACAAGTCTGCCTGCCTCTACTGCGCAATCCAAGTTGATTAATGATGAGATCCAAGTTTGAATCCCACTGGCTCCAACTGAAAAATCCTCATTGGCAATCTCCATCAATGTGTGTGAAAATCTCATGCACAGCCAATAGTCACAACTGATAGAAAACTCACCCTTTCACCCACCTCTTACACTGGTCTCCACTGAACTGTCCATGCATTGCAGTTAACTGATGTGTTCATTAGTTGAATTATGAGTTAATAATTAGTGAATTAATTAATAATTAATTCACACCACTCATCACTAGTGTATTTGTCAGTTAGACTAAATACAACTAGTTCAACTAAGTTAAACGGAACACAACTCCACCAACTGTCTCATCAACTCCACCAAACTCTGCCACATGAGTTCTAACTGAAGTCAACCATGCAATAGCTCAACTAACCCTTAGGAAAAGCGTATTTCCTTCTGTCAGCTGCATGTGCCACATCCAAGCATCAAATTGAAGTGCTTCAAGAGGATAAGATAATGTTTATAGTCTAAATATTATTAAGGGTTAATAATATTTGACTGTTCTATTTTTAGCCCGGCAGTCTAAAAATAGATTCCGCCCAGTGTATAAAAATAAAGGTCCATATATTTTTACCAAATCGACCAATCATCCATAAATAGCATCCTGCAACTCATAGACCATGATCCATATGTCTAAAAATAGACATAGTCTAAAAATAGACTTTGCGCCAAAAATAGCCTGCGGGCCCACTTAGTGAAGGCGACTTCATTTCACTAAGCTCCATCATCTTGTTACATTTTAAACAGAGGTTGGGATATTTGTGTGGTATGCTGATATGCCCCACAACTATCGTTTGTATTTGGCAGACAGTCGCAAGACTGTTGTGTGACGGGATATCAAATTTCAGGAGGAGAAAGCCATGAAGTGTTCGCTTGAGAGGGAGCTACACTTGCATGCAGAGGAGGAGCTATTAGTTCCTAAGGATGAGCTTCAATATGTGGATCAGCCACAAGAGGAAGTTCATGGAGTGGAAGAAACCACTCATGCAGCGCCAACCATCAGAGGGCGGAAGCGCACTACAGAAGCTGAGCGACTGGATCAAGATGCAGAGAAGGTTGTAGGAGCACCTACATCACAGCACAGATAGAGACAGTGACCTGACCGGTATAATGGATACATGGCTCTTGTGAGCAAGTGTATCATGACAGAGCCATCCTCTTTCGAGGAAGCTGTGGAGGATCCCGCATGGGTAGATGCCATGGTGGAAGAGTATGATTCGATTGTCAGAAACAGTGCATGGGAGATTGTCCCAAGGCCGGAAGGGAAATCAGTGGTGGGTTCGAAATGGATCTACAAAGTGAAGCAGGCAGCTGACGGGAGTGTGGAGAAGTACAAGGCAAGATTTGTTGCCCGAGGCTTTTCACAGATTGAGGGGATCGATTATGAGGAGACCTTTGCACCTGTCGCAAGGTATTCTTCCATATGGACGATTCTTGCTCTCTCAGCGCAGATGGGGTGGCACATTCATCAGATGGATGTGAAGACTACGTTCCTCAACGGATTCATTGAGGAGGAGGTGTACATAGAGCAGCCCGAAGGTTTCGAGATCTTTAGCAGCGAGTCGCATGTGTGCAGGCTCAAGAGAGCGCTGTATGGGTTGAAACAAGCACCTCGTGCTTGGTACACACGGATAGACAGTTATTTCATTGGACTTGGATTCTCCAAGAGTGAGGCGGATCCTAACCTATACCAGATTGTGGTGGAGGGTAAGTTGCTGATCATTGTACTTTATGTAGATGATTTGATTTTGACAGGTGATGAGTTGTTGATACTCTCATGCAAGGAGGATCTTGCAAAAGAGTTTGAGATGAAGGACTTGGGCCTCCTTCATTATTTCCTGGGATTGGAAATTTGGCAGCGCAGTGATGGACTGTTTGTTTCTTAGGGTCAGTATGCTCGGGAGATACTGGAGAAGTTCAACATGCATGGCTGCCTGTTCATACTCCTCTTCCTGGTGGTTGGAGGAAGGAGGATGCTATTTCGGTGGAGGTAGTGGATGCCACTGTTTATCGATAGTTGGTGGGGTCACTTATGTATTTGGTCAATACACGACCCGATATATGCTATGCAGTTAACCAAATTTCACAAGCTATGGTTAAGGCTACCAATCTCTTTTGGAAGGCGGGGAAGCATGTATTGCGTTATCTCATAGGCACATCGGGATATGGATCATGGTACAGACAGGAGGATCAGTTGAGGCAGCATGGCTTCACGGATTGGTATCATCATATCAGAGATTGTGTGCAGCGGAGAATCATGTTACTTTCATACATTCCTACGGAGGATCAGGATGCTGATATCTTGACGAAGGCGCTCACCAGAAGAAAATTCGAATACCACAGAGGCAGGATAGGGGTTGCAGATAATTCATATCTCGTTGAGAGGGAGTGTTGATATTGCAACAAGATGATGAGCTTAGTGGAAAGGAGTCGCCTTCACTAAAGTGGGCCCGCAGGTATTTTGTCGCAAAGTCTATTTTTAGACTATGTCTATTTTTAGACATATGGATCATGGTCTATGAGTTGCAAGATGATATTTGTGGATGGTTGGTCAAGTTGGTAAAAATAGATGGACCTCTATTTTTAGACATTGGGCGAAGTCTATTTTTAGACTGCCAGTCTAAAAATAGATCAGTCGAATATCATTAGCTCTTAATAATATTTGGACTATAAACATTATCTTATCCTCTTGGAGCACTTCAGTTCGAGCTACGGATGTGGCACATGCAGCTGACAGAAGGAATTACGCTATTCCTAGGGTTTAGTTGAGCTATCGCATGGTTGACTTCAGTTAGAACTCACGTGGCAGAGTTTGGTGGAGTTGATGAGACAGTTAGTGGAGTTGTGTTTAGTTTAACTTAGTTGAGCTAGTTGTTGAAAATGGAAAAAAGAAACAGTGAAGGAGAAATCCTCAAACATCTTTCCTGATCCTAGTTGGAAAGTGATCACCGAAACTAGGTGGGGGCCACACAAGTGATTTTTGTCGCAAAGTCTATTTTTGGACTATGTCTATTTTTAGACATGTCGATCATATTCTATGAGTTGCAGGATGCTATTTGTGGATGGTTGGTCAAGTTGGAAAAATAGATGGACTTCTATTTTTAGACATATTGGGCAGAATCTATTTTTAGATTGCCATTCTAAAAATAGATATGTCGAATATTATTAGCTCTTAATAATATTTGGACTATAAACATTATTTTATTCTCTTGGAGCACTTCAGTTAAGTGCACAGATGTGGCACAGGAGATGACAGAAGGAATTACGCTATTCCTGAGGGTTAAGTGGAGCTATTGCATGGAGACTTCAGTTAGAACTCATGTGACAGAGTTTGGTGGAGTTGTAGAAGTATTTGGTGGAGTTGTGTTCAGTTTAACTCAGTTAGACACAGTTGAGCTAGTTGTATCTAGTATAACTGATTGATACACTAGTGAGAGTGGTGTGAATTAATTAATAATTAATTCACTAATTATTAACTCATTAATCAACTAAAGAATACATCAGTTGACTGCAGTGCATGGATAGTTCAGTGGAGACCAGTGTTAGAGGTGGGTGAAAGGGTGAGTCTACTATTAGTTGTGACTATGGCTGTGCATGAGATTTGCACAAACATTGATTGAGATTTCCAATGAGGATTACGCAGTACAAGCCAGAGGGATTCGAACTTGGATCTATTCATTCTCATCTTGGATTGCGCAGTAGAGGCAGGCAGACTTATGGAGGAGATTTGAACCTGTGACTTGTTCAGATCTGAGCTAGTTTGTGTGTAGCATGTGAGATAGTGCTGAGAGCTGTGAGAGCTTTGTGCTATGTATTGTTACATGTTCTCTATCATTATAATATACAGATAGTTGGGGGTTTTCAGCTGTAAGCTTTCCCCATTACATCCTATGTTATATGTGTGCTTGATTGTGTTTTAATGTGTGCATGTGACTGCTTCTATTTCCGCATATTGATGATCAATTGTAGAAGAGGTTATGTATTATGCATGAAGCTTAAATGGTGTGTAATCAGGATAATCTCGGTGAATAATTCAGCTATTATTCAAATTTCTACACTAGTTGTATCTAGTCTAACTAATTGATACAATTAGTGAGAGTGTTGTGAATTAATTATTAATTAATTCACTAATTATAAACTCATAAATCAACTAAATAATACATCAGTTAACTTTAGTGCATGGACAGTTTCAGTGGAGACCAGTGAAGAGGTAGGTGAAAGAGCAAGTGTGACTACCAATTGTGACTATACTGGTGCATGAGATTTGCACACACATTGATTGAGAAGCCAATGAGGATTGCACAGTACATACTGGTGGGATTTGAATCTTGATCTCATAATTATTCATCTTGGATTGAGCAGTAGAGGTAGGCTAATAGGTGGAGCATATTGGAGCATGTGTTTTGTATGATCTGAGCTTGTGTAGTGTGTAAAAATTGGAGATTGTACTGAGAGCTTGTGAGGAGTTTATACAATGATTGTTACATGATCTCTATCATTATAATATACAGATAGTTGGGGGTTTTCAGCTTTAAGCTTTCCCATAAATACTGTGTTTATATGTGTGATTGTTTATGGTTTTAATGTGCGCATGCGATTGTTTAATTTCCACAAATTGATGATCAATAGTAGAAGAGGTTATGTATTATGCATGAAGCTCAAATAGTGTGTGATCAGGATAATCTCGGTGAATAATTTAACATTTATTCAAATTTATACATGGTATCGGAGCGATATTGATCATTGGAGCAATTGCAAAACATTGAAGCGGTTGAGTTTTGTGCTGGTGGAATTCGAATTTGCAGCAGTGTTTTCTTGGTGTCGAAGTTGAGATGTCTTTCAACGGATTGAGATTGGAGTATGCCCTTGAGGGCAGCTCGAATTATATTGCATGGAAGGACAGGATGGAGGTGGTGCTGGATGACAATGGGTTGAAGGAGTTCATAGATGCAGAAATTCTAAAGCCTACTTCTAGTGATGCTGCCGTACTTGATGCATGGAAAAAGAAGACAACAAAGTGTCGAAGGATTCTGTTGGAAGGTGTGAAGGATCACATAGTGTCCAGCCTTCATGGTAAGGATTCTCCATTCTTGATGTGGAAAGCTTTGACAGATTTATTCCAAAGCAAGAGCGACCAGAGGAAGTTGGCGCTCAAGGATAAACTCAGGAACATAAAGATGGAGAAAGGCGACAGTATGCCCAAGTACCTCACAAAGTTCATCCAATGCAGGGATGAGCTGGGAAGTGTGGGGGTGACTGTTGATGATGAGGAATTGGTGAGCTTGGCTCTCCTTGGGCTTCCGAAGAGTTGGCATTCCTATCAGGACTCTGTCAATGGTCGGGAGAAATTTCCAGGATGGGAGCGACTTTGGTCGGATCTTGTGCAAGAGGAGATAAGGCGGAGTACCAGGGACGGATCGTCATCAAAGAACTCTGATGAAGAGAATTGCGCTTTGGCTGCCAAAGCAAAGAAGGGGAAGAGCAAGAAATCTTCTCATTCCAGTGCGAAAGGCAAGAAGCAGGACATGTCCAAGGTGAAGTGCTTTCACTGTCACCAACACGGACATTATGCCACAAATTGTCCGCAGAAGAAGAAAAATAAGCAGGCTGCTGGATCTGCAGCTAGAGAGGCCTTAGCCTCATAGTTTGAGCTAGATTTTTCACTGATCGCATGCTTTGTTTCAAGTGTGATGGGTTTAGTGTGGTTTCTGGACAGTGGTGCGTATTTTCACATGACAGGAGATCGAGATTTGTTTACTGATCTGGATGAGAAAGATCTTGGAGTGCACATCGAGATGGGCGATGATGGTAGATACAGTTCGACCGGTATCGGTACCATTTCCTTTGAGAGGGAGTCTAGGAAACCCTTCGTATTGAAGGAAGTGATGCATGTTCCAGGATTGAAGAAGAATCTTATCTCTGTGGTGATGTTAGAAGACAAGGGATATGATGTTGTCTTTAGCGAGGGAAAGGCTTTCCTACGCAGTAAGGCAACTGGTGAGACCCGAAGGATAGGGGTTCAAGTTAAGAACCTTTATCAATTGCAGGTAGATGGCTGCACAACAATGGCAGGCAAGGCAAAAGGAGTGGTGAGCCAGGATGATGGCGAGTTGTGGCACCGGAGATTGGCCCACCTTCACCATGGAGCTTTGAAGATACTGCAGCAGATTTCTACTAGGATTCCTAAAGGCACTCTTGCACAGTCAGATCAGTGCAAGGGGTGTACCTTGGGAAAATTTTTGAAAGCCACCTTTCACGAGAAGGATAGTTGCGCCATGACGATCCTTGAGAGAATTCACACAGACGTGTGTGGACCTTTCTCAGTAGCTTCAACAGCAAAGCACAGGTATTATGTGATACTTATTGATGATTTTTCTCGTAAGTGTTGGATCTTCTTCATGCAGAAGAAGAGCGAGACATAGTCAAAGTTCTGTGAGTTCAAGGCACTGGTTGAGAAAGAATCGGGGAAGCAGGTGAAGGCTCTAAGGAGCGACAATGGTGGTGAATTCATCTCTGGCGAATTCAAGGAATTTTGCAGCGTAGAAGGAATTTGAAGAGAGCTCATAGCACCTCATAACCCATAGCAGAACGGGGTTGCTGAGCGGAAGAACAGAATGATCGTGGGTGCTGCACGGGCGATGTTGCATGATCAGGGCCTACCCATTCACTTGTGGGCAAAGGCATGCAATACTACAATATATGTGCAGAACCATTGTCCTCACAGGATACTTGGCATGAGTACACCTGAGGATGCATTTTCTGGTAAGAGGCCTGATATTTCCCATTTGAGGATTTTTGGTTCCCCTGTTTACATTCATGTGACGAAGGATGCCAGGAAGAAGCTGGAGCTGACCGCAGAGGTTGTAGAAATTTGAATAATAGCTGAATTATTCACCGAGATTATCCTGATTACACACTATTTAAGCTTCATGCATAATACATAACCTCTTCTACAATTGATCATCAATATGCGGAAATAGAAAGCAGTCGCATGCGCTCATTAAAACATAATCAAGCACACATATCAACATAGGATGTAATGAGGAAAGCAATAGCTGAAAACCCCCAACTATCTGTATATTATAATGATAGAGAACATGTAACAATACATAGCACAAAGCTCTCACAGCTCTCAGCACTATCTCAATGCTACACACAAAACTAGTATGGAAAGTGAACTAGTCACAGGTTCAAATCTCCTCCACAAGTTTGCCTGCCTCTACTGCGCAATCCAAGTTGATTAATGATGAGATCCAAGTTCGAATCCCACTAGCTCCAACTACGCAATCCTCATTGGCAATCTCCATCAATGTGTGTGCAAATCTCATGCACAGCCAATAGTCACAACTGATAGCAAACTCACCCTTTCACCCACCTCTAACACTGGTCTCCACTGAACTGTCCATGCATTGCAGTTAACTGATGTGTTCATTAGTTGAATTATGAGTTGATAATTAGTGAATTAATTAATAATTAATTCACACCACTCATCACTAGTGTATTTGTCAGTTAGACTAAATACAACTAGTTCAACTAAGTTAAACAAAACACAACTCCACCAACTGTCTCATCAACTCCACCAAACTCTACCACATGAGTTCTAACTGAATTCAACCATGCAATTGCTCAACTAACCCTTAGGAAAATCGTATTTCCTTCTGTCAGCTGCATGTGCCACATCCAAGCATCAAACTGAAGTGCTCCAAGAGGATAAGATAATGCTTATAGTCTAAATATTATTAAGGGTTAATAATATTAGACTGTTATATTTTTAGCCTGGCAGTCTAAAAATAGATTCCGCCCAGTGTCTAAAAATAGAGGTCCATCTATTTTTACCAACTCGACCAATCATCCATAAATAACATCCTGCAACTCATAGGCCATGATCCATATGTCTAAAAATAGACTTTGCACCAAAAATAGCCTGCGGGCCCACTTAGTGAAGGCGACTTCATTTCACTAAGCTCCATCATCTTGTTGCATTTTCAACACTCCCTCTCAACAAGATATGGATTATTTTCAACCCCTATACTGCCTCTGTGGTATTCAAATTTTCTCTTGGTGAGCTCCTTCGTCAAGATATCAGCATCCTGATCCTCCGTGGGAATATATGAAAGTAACATGATTCTCCGCTGCACACAATCTCTGATATGATGGTACCTGATGTCGATTTGTTTGGATCTATCATGAAATACTAGATTATATGAGAGTTTAATGCAACTCTGGTTATCACAATAAATCACAGTAGGCTCCAAGTGTGACCCGAACAACCTGACTAGGATCTTTCTCATCCATATGGCCTCGCATGCAGCCAAGCTTGCTGCCATATACTCAACCTCTGCTGAACTGAGTGCCACGGATCTCTGCTTCCTGTTGTACCAAGAAACTGCTGTCGACCCGATACTGAAGATCCCTCCAGATGTGTTCTTTCTATCCGTTGGGCTCCCTGCCCAATCTGCATCTGAGAAGCCACAAAGCTTCAGCTCATCCTCCTGTCTGTACCACAAGCCATATCCAGATGTGCCTCTAAGATAACGCAATACATGCTTGCCTGCCTTCCAGAAGAGCTTGGTAGGCTTAACCATAGCTTGCGAAAGCTGGTTAATAGCATAGCATATATCAGGTCGTGTGTTGACCAGATACATAAGCGACCCCACCAACTGTCGATAAATAGTGGCATCCACTACCTCCGCTGAAGTAGCATCCTCCTACCTCCAACCTCCAAGAAGAGGAGTATCAATAGGCTTGCAGCCATGCATGTTGAACTTCTCCAGTATCTCCCGGGCATACTTACCCTGAGAAACAAACAGTCCACCACTGCGCTGCCAGATTTCCAATCCTAGGAAATAATGAAGGAGGCCCAAGTCCTTCATCTCAAACTCTCTAGCAAGATCCTCCTTGCATGAAAGTATCAACAGCTCATCACCCGTCAAAATTAGATCATCTACATACAGTACAATGATCAGCAGCTTCCCCTCCACCACAATCTGGTACAGGTTAGGATCCGCCTCACTCTTGGAAAATCCAAGCCCGGTGAAATAACTGTCAATCCGTGTGTACCAAGCACGAGGTGCTTGCTTCAGCCCGTACAGTGCTCTCTTGAGTCGGCACACATGCGACTCACTGCTGAAGATCTCGAAACCTTCAAGCTGCTCTATGTACACTTCCTCCTCAATGACTCCGTTGAGGAACGCAGTCTTCACATCCATCTGATGAATGTGCCACCCCATCTGCGCTGAGAGAGCTAGGATCGTCCGTATGGAAGAATACCTTGCGACAGGTGCAAAGGTCTCCTCATAATCGATCTCCTCTATCTGTGAGAAGCCTCGGGCAACAAATCTTGCCTTGTACTTCTCCACACTCGCGTCAGCTGCCTGCTTCACTTTGCAGATCCATCACGAACCCACCACTGATTTCCCCTCTAGTCTTGGGACAATCTCCCATGCACTGTTTCTGACAATCGAATCATACTCTTCCACCATGGCATCTACCCATGCGGGGTCCTCCACAACTTCCTCGAAAGAGGATGGCTCTGTCACGACACATTTTCTCACAAGAGCCATGTATCCAGTGTACCGATCTGGTGACTGTCTCTGTCTGCGCTGTGCTGTAGGTGGTCCTACAACCTTCTTTGCATCTTGAGCCAGTCGCTCAGCTTCTGTAGTGCGCTTGCGCCCTCTGATGGTTGGCGCTGCATGAGTGGTCTCTTCCACTCCATGAACTTCCTCTTGTGGCTGATCCACATCCTGAAGCTCATCCTTAGGAACTATTAGCTCCTCATCTGCATGCAAGTGTGGCTCCCTCTCAAGCGAACACTGCATGGCTTTCTCCTCCTGAAATTTGATATCCCGTCGCACAACAGTCTTGCGACTGTCTGGAAAATACACCCGATAGTTGTGAGGTGTATCATTGTACCCCACAAATATTCCAACCTCTGCGGTCGGATCCAGCTTCTTTCTGGCATCCTTCGTCACATGCATGTAGACAGGTGAGCCAAAAATTCTCAGATGAGAAATATCAGGCCTCTTGCCAGAAAACGCCTCCTCCAGTGTACTCATGCCAAGAACCTTGTGAGGACAACGGTTCCGCACATACACTGCTGTATTGCATGCCTCAGCCCACAAGTGAAGGGGTAGGCCCTGATCATGCAACATCGCCCGTGCAGCACCCACGATCGTTCTGTTCTTCCGCTCAGCCACCCCGTTCTGCTGTGGGTTATGGGGTGCGATGAGCTCTCTCCGAATCCCTCCTGCGCTGCAGAACTCCTTGAATTCAGCCGAGATGAATTCACCACCGTTATCACTCCTTAGAGCAATCACCTTCTTCCCCGACTCCTTCTCGACCAGTGCTTTAAACTCACAGAACTTCGCGAATGTATCGCTCTTCTTCGACATGAAGAAGATCCAGCACTTTCGAGGGAAATCATCAACAAAGATCACATAATACCTGTGCTTTGCT
Organism: Pinus albicaulis; assembly: GCA_034641835.2. NCBI lineage: Eukaryota > Viridiplantae > Streptophyta > Pinopsida > Pinales > Pinaceae > Pinus > Pinus albicaulis. The sequence continues at coordinate 1,400,213,631 of CM076584.1, forward strand.
GTCGAAGCAACAGAGAAAGGACCACACACGTCTGTGTGAACTCTCTCAAGGATCGTCGTGGCGCGACTATCCTTCTCGTGAAAGGTGGCTTTCACATATTTTCCCAAGGTACACCCCTTGCACTGATCTGACTGCACAAGAGTGCCCTTAGGAAGCCCAGTAGAAATCTGCTGCAGTATCTTCAAAGCGCCATGGTGAAGGTGGCCCAATCTCCGGTGCCACAGCTCGCCATCATCCCGGCTCACCACTCCTTCCGCCTTGCATGCCATTGCTGTGCAACCATCTACTTGCAACTGATAAAGGTTCTTGACTCGAACCCCTATCTTCCGGGTCTCTCCAATTGTCTTACTGCGCAGGAAATATTTTCCTTCGCTGAAGACCACATCATACCCCTTGTCTTCCAACATCGCCACAGAGATCAGATTCTTCATCAATCCTGGAACATGCAAAACTTCCTTCAATACGAAGGGTTTACCAGACTCCCTCTCAAAGGAAATGGTACCGATATCGGTCGCACTGTATCTACCATCATCGCCCATCTCGATGTACACTCCAAGATCTTTCTCCTCCAGGAATCAGCAGAATCTCGATCTCCGGTCATGTGAAGCGCACCATTGTCCAAGAATATGCGCCCGATCCCATCACACTTGAGACCAAGCATGCGATGAAGCGAAAAATCTAGCTCAAAGCTGAGCTAAGGCCTCTCCCACTTTGCGGATCAATGAGCCCCGCTTATTTTCTTCTTACGCGGACAATTTGTGGCATCAATGTCGTCTTTGGTGACAATTGAAAGCACTTCACCTTGGACATTTCTTGCTTCTTTCCTTTCGCACCGGAATGAGAAGATTTCTTGCTCTTCCCCTTCTTTGCTTTGGCAGCCAAAGCGCAATTTTCTTCATCAGGTGCCTTTGATGAAGATCAGTCTCTTACCTTATCTCTCTTGCACAAGATCCGTCTGATCTCTCCCATCACACCAATTTCTCCGACCATTGGCCAGTCATGATAGGCATGCCAACTCTTTGGAAGACCAAGGAGAGCCAAGCTCACCAATTCCTCATCATCGACAGTCACCCCCACACTTCCCAGCTCATCCCTGCATTGGATGAACTTCGTGAGGTACTTCGACATACTGTCGCCTTTCTCCATCTTTATATGTCTGAGTTTATCCTTGAGCGCCAATTTCCTCTGGTCGCTCTTGCTTTGGAATAAATCTGTCAATGCTTTCCACTTCAAGTATGGAGAATATTTTCGATGCATGTTGGATACAATGTGATCCTTCACGCCCTCCAACAGAATCCTTCGACATTTCGCCATCTTCTTTTGCCAAGCCTCAACTTGAGCAGCATCAGTAGGCTTTGGGATCTCAGCTTCTATGAAATCCTTCAGCCCATTATCATCTAATACCGCCTCCATCCGGTCCTTCCGTGCAACATAATTTGAACTTCCCTCAAGGGCATATTCCAGTCCCAATCCGTTGAAAGACATTTTAACTCTAGCACCAAGAAAACTACTGCAAATTTGAATTCCAAATTCTGCTGCAAATTCGAATTCCACCAGCTCAAAACTCAACCGCTTCCGATATAATGTGAGAAAAAATTACTTCTAGCACAGAGATCGACTGTAGGGGAATTTACTGGATATATCACCTTTCAGAGAAAGGATGGATCCAGAGGCTACATGGCTCGTTACAGACTCTGTCTACTGAAATAATTGTAATCACTGTAATAGATCCGATGATCAATTTTTCTCTGATACCATGTAGAAATTTTAATAATAGCTGAATTATTCAACCGAGATTATCCTGATTACACACTATTTAAGCTTCATACATAATACATAACCTCTTCTACAATTGATCATCAATATGCGGAAATAGAAAGCAGTCGCATGCGCTCATTAAAACATAATCAAGCACACATATCAACACAGGATGTAATGAGGAAAGCAATAGTTGAAAACCCCCAACTATCTGTATATTATAATGATAGAGAACATGTAACAATACATAGCACAATACTCCTCACAAGTACTCAGTACTATCTCCAAAAGTTACACACAAACTATATGAGATTTGAACAAGTCCTGGGTTCAAATCTCCTCCACAAGTCTGCCTGCCTCTACTGCGCAATCCAAGTTGATTAATGATGAGATCCAAGTTAGAATCCCACTAGCTCCAACTGCGCAATCCTCATTGGCAATCTCCATCAATGTGTGTGCAAATCTCATGCACAATCATGGTCACAACTGATAGTCACACTCACCCTTTCACCCACCTCTAACATTGGTCTCCACTGAACTGTCCATGCATTGCAGTTAACTGATGTGTTCTTTAGTTTATTTATGAGTTAATAATTAGTGAATTAATTAATAATTAATTCACGCCACTCATCACTATTGTATTTATCAGTTAGACTAAATACAACTAGTTCAACTAAGTTAAACCGAACACAACTCCACCAACTGTCTCATCAACTCCACCAAACTCTGCCACATGAGTTCTAACTGAAGTCAACCATGCAATATCTCAAATAACCCTTAGGAAAAGCATATTTCCTTCTGTCAGCTACATGTGCCACATCCAAGCATCAAAATGAAGTGCTCCAAGAGGATAAGATAATGTTTATAGTCTAAATATTATTAAGGGTTAATAATATTTGACTGTTCTATTTTTAGCCCGGCAGTCTAAAAATAGATTCCGCCCAATGTATAAAAATAGAGGTCCATGTATTTTTACCAACTCGACCAATCATCCATAAATAGCATCCTGCAACTCATAGACCATGATCCATATGTCTAAAAATAGACATAGTCTAAAAATAGACTTTGCGCTAAAAATAGCCTGCGGGCCCACTTGGTGAAGGTGACTTCATTTCACTAAGCTCCATCATCTTGTTGCATTTTCAACAGAGGTTGGGATATTTTTGGGGTACACTGATACGCCCCACAACTATCGTGTGTATTTGGCAGACAGTCGCAAGACTGTTGTGTGACGGGATATCAAATTTCAGGAGGAGAAAGCCATGAAGTGTTCGCTTGAGAGGGAGCTACACTTGCATGCAGAGGAGGAGCTATTAGTTCCTAAGGATGAGCTTCAAGATGTGGATCAGCCACAAGAGGAAGCTCATGGAGTGGAAGAAACCACTCATGCAACACCAACCATCAGAGGTCGGAAGCGCACTACAGAAGCTGAGCGACTGGATCAAGATGCAGAGAAGGTTGTAGGAGCACCTACATCACAGCGCAGACAGAGACAGTCACCTGACCGGTATACTAGATACATGTCTCTTGTGAGAAAGTGTATTATGAAAGAGCCATCCTCTTTCGAGGAAGCTATGGAGGATCCCGCATGGGTAGATGCCATGGTGGAAGAGTATGATTCGATTGTCAGAAACAGTGCATGGGATATTGTCCCGAGGCCGGAGGGGAAATCAGTGGTGGGTTCGAGATGGATCTACAAAGTGAGCGAGTGGGCCCCGCGAAGTGTGGAGGAGTACAAGGAAAAGATTTGTTGCGGGTGTGCACGAGATAGAGGGGATCGATTATAGGGGAAGACCTTTGCACCTGTCTGAGTATTCTTCCATACGAACGATTCTTGCTCTCTCGGCGTAGATGGGGTGGCACATTCATGAGATGGATGTGAAAGGCGCATTCCTCGTGGGTGTGAGGGAGGAGGTGTGCACATAGGTAACTGAAAGGTTTGAATCTTTAGTAGCGAGGCGCATGTGTGCGAGCTCAAGGAAACCTTGTGGGTTGAAACAGCCTCGTGCTTGGTACTGGATAGAAAGTTATCTCCATGGGACTTGGATTCTCCAAGAGTGAGGCGGATCCAAACCTATACCAGATTTTGGTGGAGGGTAAGTTACTGATCATTGTACTTTATGTAGATGATTTGATTTTGACAGGTGATGAGCTGTTGATACTCTCATGCAAGGAGGATCTTGCAAAAGAGTTTGAGATGAAGGACTTGGGCCTCCTTCATTATTTCTTGGGATTGGAAATTTGGCAGCGCAGTGGTGGACTGTTTGTTTCTCAGGGTAAGTATGCTCGGGAGATACTAGAGAAGTTCAACATGCATGGCTGCAAGCCTGTTGATACTCCTCTTCCTGGTGGTTGGAGGAAGGAGGATGCTACTTTGGTGGAGGTAGTGGATGCCATTGTTTATCAACAGTTGGTGGGGTCGCTTATGTATCTGGTCAATACACGACCCGATATATGCTATGCAGTTAGCCAACTTTCACAAGCTATGGTTAAGCCTACCAATCTCTTTTGGAAGGCGGGGAAGCATGTATTGCGTTATCTCATAGGCACATCGGGATATGGATCATGGTACAGACAGGAGGATCAGTTGAGGCGGCATGGCTTCATGGATTGGTATCATCATATCAGAGATTGTGTGCAGCGGAGAATCACGTTACTTTCATACATTCCTAGGGAGGATCAGTATGCTGATATCTTGACGAAGGCGCTCACCAGAAGAAAATTCGAATACCACAGAGGCAGGATGGGGGTTGCAGATAATTCATATCTTGTTGAGAGGGAGTGTTGAGATTGCAACAAGATGATGAGCTTAGTGGAAAGGAGTCGCCTTCACTAAGTGGGCCCGCAGGGTATTTTGGCGCAAAGTCTATTTTTAGACTATGTCTATTTTTAGACATATGGATCATGTTCTATGAGTTGCAGGATGATATTTGTGGATGGTTGGTCAAGTCGGGAAAAATAGATGGACTTCTATTTTTAGACATACTGGGCAGAGTCTATTTTTAGATTTCGAGTCTAAAAATAGATATGTCGAATATTATTAGCTCTTAATAATATTTGGACTCTAAACATTATCTTATCCTCTTAGAGCACTTTAGTTTGATTCCTGGATGTGGCACATGCAGCTGACAAAAGGAATTATGCTATTCCTAGGGTTTAGTGGAGCTATTGCATGGTTGACTTCAGTTAGAACTCATGTGACAGAGTTTGGTGGAGTTGATGAGATAGTTAATGGAGTTGTGTTTAGTTTAACTTAGTTGAGCTAGTTGTTGAAAATGGAAAAAAGAAACAGTGAAGGAGGCATCCTGAAACATCTTTTCTGATCCTAGTTGGAAAGTGATCACCAAAACTAGGTGGGGGCCACACAATTGATTTTTGTCGCAAAGTCTATTTTTAGACTATGTCTATTTTTAGACATATGGATCATGGTCTATGAGTTGCAGGATGCTATTTATGGATGATTGGTCGAGTTGGTAAAAATAGATGGACCTCTATTTTTAGAAATTGGGCGGTTTCTATTTTTAGACTGCCGGGCTAAAAATAGAACAGTCAAATATTATTAACCCTTAATAATATTTAGACTATAAACATTATCTTATCCTCTTGGAGCACTTCAGTTTGATGCTTGTATGTGGCACATGCAGCTGACAGAAGGAAATACGCTTTTCCTAAGGGTTAGTTGAGCTATTGCATGGTTGACTTCAGTTAGAACTCATGTGGCAGAGTTTGGTGGAGTTGATAAGACAGTTGGTGGAGTTGTGTTCGGTTTAACTTAGTTGAACTAGTTGTATTTAGTCTAACTGATAAATACACTAGTGATGAGTGGTGTGAATTAATTATTAATTAATTCACTAATTATTAACTCATAAATCAACTAAAGAATACATCGGTTAACTGCAATGCATGGACAGTTCAGTGGAGACCAGTGTTAGAGGTGGGTGAAAGGGTGAGTCTACTATCAGTTGTGACTATAGCTGTGCATGAGATTTGCACACACATTGATTGAGATTGCCAATGAGGATTGCGCAGTACAAGCCAGTGGGATTCGAACTTGGATCTAATCATTATTCATCTTGGATTGCGCAGTAGAGGCAGGCAGACTTGTGGAGGAGATTTGAACTTGTGACTTGTTCATATCTGAGCTAGTTTGTGTGTAGCATGTGAGATAGTGCTGAGAGCTGTGAGGAGCTTTGTGATATGTATTGTTACATGTTCTGTATCATTATAATATACAGATAGTTGGGGGTTTTCAGCTGTAAGCTTTCCCCATTACATACTGTGTTATATGTGTGCTTGATTATGTTTTAATGTGCGCATGCGACTGCTTCTATTTCTGCAAATTGATGATCAATTGTAGAAGGATTTATGTATTGCTTCATGAAGCTTAATAATTGTATGTCAAGGGATAATCTCAATTAATAATTCAGCTATTAATCAAATTTATACATGATTGTATCTAGTCTGCTTGATTGATACAATTGGCTAAGTGGTGTGAATTAATTATTAAATTAATTCATAATTATAAACTCATAAATCAACTAAATAATACATCAGTTAACTTTAGTGCATGGACAGTTTCAGTGGAGACCAGTGAAGAGGTAGGTGAAAGAGCAAGTGTGACTACCAATTGTGACTATACTGGTGCATGAGATTTGCACACACATTGATTGAGAAGCCAATGAGGATTGCACAGTACATACTGGTGGGATTTGAATCTTGATCTCATAATTATTCATCTTGGATTGAGCAGTAGAGGTAGGCTAATAGGTGGAGCATATTGGAGCATGTGTTTTGTATGATCTGAGCTTGTGTAGTGTGTAAAAATTGGAGATTGTACTGAGAGCTTGTGAGGAGTTTATACAATGATTGTTACATGATCTCTATCATTATAATATACAGATAGTTGGGGGTTTTCAGCTTTAAGCTTTCCCATAAATACTGTGTTTATATGTGTGATTGTTTATGGTTTTAATGTGGGCATGCGATTGTTTAATTTCCGCAAATTGATGATCAATAGTAGAAGAGGTTATGTATTATGCATGAAGCTCAAATAGTGTGTGATCAGGATAATCTTGGTGAATAATTTAACAGTTATTCAAATTTCTACAAGCTTTTGTTATAGGCAAGAGAAGTCCATTAACACCCCCACGCTAGCATGTTTTGGAGAGGCTAGGCCTGCAGCCTACCCGAATTTGTTGCAACTCCCTAAAATCCCTCCAAAATAGCCTCCTCTTACCTCTGTTTGACCTTCAAATAAACCCGCAAGAATCTATAGAAGTATTAGCCTTCCAACTCTTCTCCTCGGCCTTCTACAACACTTTGGTCACCTGAAAAAATCCTAGAAATAGTCCCTCTACCCTCGTTTTTCCTTCCTCCTTTATGTGACCAAGTTTTCTCCTTTACCAAGCTCCCTTTCTTCTTTTGTGTTGCACAATGGATATAATTAAATGCCTCTTCATCACCTTGTATTTAGACAGATACAAGGGATCCTCGAAAAATTCATCATAGGGGCTTGAAAAACTGTCACATGTCCTTTTTACACCAAGCCAACCTTGACACACATGTGTCAACCCCACAATTAACTTCAAAAATTCATATCTCCACTTCTACAACTCATAATTGGGTTATTCTCGTTGCATTAGATTCTTCTCATCGAGAGCTATCATCCTCATCCATCACATGTAGAAATGTGCTCATAGAAATTCCCAAAACATGATTTGGTGCAAAACCCCATGCTTGGGTTTCTAAGCCCACACTTGACCCTTGTGGAATTTTTCCCTCCAAACCCCAAATCCTAGGGCTTGGAGTACTTCCCAAGCTACTAAAAAATAAACACTCCCTATTAGCAAGGGATGTACTTCTAACACTAGGAAGTAACTCATCATCATCATCATCCCTACTCGTAAAGGTCGCCCAACTCTTGGCACTCACAATCACAACAATCCCTGTTCTGTGAACTACGCCTCTCTCAGAAGAGTCACTGTCACTACTAGAAGCATCCTAATTATTATTCTTCTCCTGTATCACTATCAAATCACTCCATGATTCCTTCTTGGTGGATGTGGAAGCACCCTTTCTCATGTTGGGCACAACCTAACTTGGCCAAGATTTTGGATAAAACTCTACATTTTGAGGAGCAGAGTATGAAGTGGACCACACAATAGAGCGCTAGGTGGACTGCAACGAAGCATGTTAGATATACCGAACGATATCATAGGGGCTTCAAGCTGGGTCAAAGCCACTCCCTTTTGTAAATGGTTTTGGGTTATATTTTCTTGTTTTTTGGAGCCCATGGTACTTGGCCCATGGTATTGTAATGATGTAATAATATAAAAGGGGATGTAAGCCCATGGTATTGTAATGATGTAATAATATAAAAGGGGATGTAATGCTATGCTAGAAAGATAGTCAAGAGAGTCATATGGGGATGGTTATTGTTAAACCTTTGTAATCTATATTTTGTAACGAGTGGAATCCTCTACAGCTGCGTGTGTAAATACCTTAGAAGAGTCCACAAATTAGTGCACATACCACTTGTAGCTTAGTGCACAGGTCGAAGAACTGGTTGTACTCAAAGATACATCATAATAAAGAAGAATTTTTGTGGATGATATTCTATGTTCTTATTTTTTTTCTATTATTTGTTATAGCGAATATGTTGTGTATATTTTCTTAATACATGTTTTTGCAAATCAGTTATTACAGTTTTATGTTATATCCACATAATATTGATTTATGATGTTATATGATTTGTTTATGTTATCTATTGAATGTGGATATGTAAGTTATCAATGTTAAGGGTAAGATAACAGTAAAATACCACATCTTCCAGTCCCTCAAGGCTGCAGAAAACTGGCTCTAAATCCTCCCATAATCACTTCGGGTGAGGCTGTGATCTTCCTACAGGTCGTTGTCGAAAGGGCCAGTGATTGAGGGTTTTGTTGGTGTGCAGTATAGTTTGAACCTAGGTCAGCACAATCAAGATAACAAATGGTCCCATTACTGGGACCAAGATTTTTTTGAGGGAAATGTGGTTATGGCACCTGTCAAAGAAGGAAATTCAAGATTGGATAGTCCTGAAAGAGAGAGATTTTGCAGATGAAGAAAAACAAAACCCTTGTTTGACATTTGACGCATGGTTATAGAGGTATATTTTTATAGAGCAGTACTAAATTTTCTTCAGTACTTTTCCTAACGAGATGTATGAGTGGATATTAACATTGACTGAAAGAAAGGATTGTTTTAAGAACGATGAACCTACAATGTGGACTCTTGAGTTGATACATCGACTCAAGAGCACTGACAAAAAGATTTCAAGGGTTGTTAATTTCTAGATTGACAACATCTTGGGAAGATTCATTACTGAGTTCGCAGTAGAATCGACTGTGTCCTACAACAAAGTCAAACGTATATTCTTCAAAGGACAATGAGTTAATTATCTTAAGTCATTGAAACTATGGATTAAGATACTTCAGTGTGAAAAGGGAGTTTTATGGATGCAATCAGATTGCTAGTTTACTTCTGTTTGGGGAGAGAAAAAGTAAATTTGAGCCAGAGACTAGTGCAACATGAACTCGAAAGAGATATAGAGTAGAAACCAGGAAAATATACCATGGAGAAGATCCAAATACCTTTGTAGAAACAGACTATAGTCCCCTTTTGAGTGAATCTGAAAGTGAAAGAGAAGAAGGCTAACCCCAAGAAACTTCGCAATATAACTGTTTATTTCTAGTAGCATCGGATGTGCTCTAAGTCTAAAAATATGCAGGGAGGCTTAGGAACATGTATTCCAAAGAACCCAGAAAGGATGTTGGAAAATTCCACTCAGATCATGTTTTATGAAAATAATTAATTATTTTTAATGAGGCCCTAGTCTAAACTTAGGAAAACAAAATAATTAAATGATATTAATTAAAACATAGTGCAAGTTTTCTAGGAAATTCAAAGATCAAGTCAAGTTAATCTTAGCCATTGATTAAATATTTAATCTCAGCCGTTGAAGACTCACTAGAGAAGATTCTAAGTAGGACTTGATGGATCATTTGGAACATACATCGACATGGAGAAAGAATCCAGAGATCGAAATCCTTTAATGAGCATTGCTCAGGGAGAATATCAATCAAGAGGGTTCTCGCAGAGGGGCATGAATAATTTTTAGTTGGAGATTTTCCTGAGCTGGGAATACACCGCAGAGAAGACAGAGAGCCAGACGTAGTGAAGCAGTGAAGCCACTAAGCAGAGCCAACTATGGCAGCACAACATCCTTGAGGAGATCCATGATTCAGCTAAGGATCATTCAGATCTAGTGCTAGAGTGTCAGGGTGTGAGTCCGGAAGGGGCCAGAAGGTCATATCCAGCTAGCAGAAGAGCCAACTAATAGAGATGACATAGTCCCCACATAGAGTGGTGCAGAGACTGTGCAGAGGCAGTGTAGGGATCATCAACTCAGAGTTTGGTCAGTTTAGCTTTCTAGTGTCAGTGTGAGGTAAACTCAATAGCTTTTTTTTAGTCACATTCTTTGTGTGGATGGCCAGAAAGGCATCCCAGATTGTATTCAAAATTACTGCATAATAAATAAACCCTCAGCTGTTGCACCGGTTTACCCACATTGGGTTTTTCTGGGGACATTGATCCAAAAATAACGGTGTCATGTGTATATGATTTATTCTTGCTTAGATCTTGTTTCAAAACTTATTTTTCTGCAGTTAATTTATGAAGGATGTAGGGTATGAGTTTTCGATATTTACTGTAGAACACAATAAATAATTTGTTCAAGGAATCAACAAATAGAAGAATTCTCATTAGTTGTTGTAGTAGTATTCCGGATATAGGAATTTTCACATGGTATAAGGGCTTGTTTAATAGTGTAGGAGGAGCAAGAGAGAAAATCCACTAGATCCAACATTGAAGAAGAATTCAGGGATCAAAGAGTTTCATAAGTAGCAGATCAATCTCCCCAGTGATTGCACTGTCCAAGCCAGGAGGGCTAGATCTTCAAGGAAACCTCTCTCTAAGTGAGCTGACAGAGAGGTAGGATTTTCCAGTTTGTAGTTTTTTAGAGGCAGAGGGAGCAACACAGTAGATTCAGCGCAGATAGACAAGTTGGTGGCACACATTTTTTGTGTAGCAGTGATTGCTGGTGTAGAAAGCGTTAGAAGAGAATAGTTGAAGTCATGTTTGAAGGAATTTTATTCCTCGGAGAATTCCTTTCCGATGAATTCTAATTCTCAATAGGTGAGCAACAATATTGAGTGGAAGATCTACTATCTCTAGTAGGGAGTTCATAGGCTAAGCTAGCAGTTGTGGAGAGGAGAAAGAGGGAGCTAGTTCGACATTTTATTTTATTATTATTATTATTTTTAATTTTTTTAAAATCTTTTAATTTTTAATTAATTAATTTTATTTTTATTTTATAATTTATTTTATATTTATTTTTTTATTTTTTAATTTTTAATTAATTAATTAATTAATTAATTTATTATTTATTTATTTATTTGTTTGTTTGTTTTTTTCAGTTGAGAGAAATGGCATCAAGTGGCCTGAGAGATCAAGATCAGTTGGAGGAAGCCTCTAACTATGTGATATGCCAGGCTAGGATCATATGCATGTTAGATCAAAATGATTACAAAGCCTTCATCGATGGTGTGGTAGTTGTACTAATAGACACATGTCCACTAAAAGCATACAAGAAAGATATGGCAAAGGAAAAACGCTTGATCCTCGACGGAGCATTAGAGGAAATTTCATCCTAAAATTGGCCTCTTAAGGAAAAATAATAAAATATTAATTAAATAATAAAATAAGAATTATGAATTTTGGAGGGAAAAGAACGAAACTACTCTTTTTACTTGAATTTTTGGCTTATCTCCTTATCGATTTACCCAAATTTCAAGTGTAGACACTCGTTGGATGCGAAATTAAATTCCACATCTAGCGAGTACCCATTATGCATACTTTTGAGAAGACCCACTTTGATAAAAATTGAAGATACATTAAAAAAGTGTGTTCAACAAATTTTTTAATCTATCTCTATTTTTTTATCAATGTGAGTCTTTTAAAAAGTATGCATAATGGGTACTCATTGGATGTGGAATTTAAGTCCACATCCAACCAGTGTTTACACTTGAAATTTGGGTAAACCTATAAGGAGATAAGTTAAAAATATAAGTAGAAAAAGTTGTTTTTCTTCTTTTCCCTCCAAAATATTTACATGTACCTCTTTTTAAATTTAAATTATTTTGATTGGTTTACATATTATGACGTGGAGATTACGTGAAAATTTAATGAGCACTTTTGGGCTGAAATTTCCTCTAATGTGAGGGATCATGTCGTATGTCACATTGCCATTAAAGTGACAACTAGAGAGATGCGACAAGCCTTGGAGACGCTATATCAGGGATCTTCTGAATAGTGGAATATGTTCTTGGAGGAGAATTTGTGTTCTATAAGCATGCAAAAGGTTGAGCGCCTTGATATGCTCCTATCTAGACTTCAGGGGAATCAAGATCAGCTGGCAATTATAGGATCAACGCCTGAGGCCACTGATATGGTTATATTTTCCTTAAAATCAATTTCAGATGAGTGTTAGGTATTCATCTAGAGCATCTTGGGAAGAGAAATACTGTCGGATTGGGAAACGATGTGGGATTCTCTTCAGTAGGAAGAGATGAGGCGAGGCATGCTTAAGTGTAAACTTGAGAGCAATAATAGCAGTGGGTTGATGCCTAAAGAGGAGGGGGAGAATGTATCCCTTGCATCAAAGGGGAAGCAGGAGCAATGGAGACATAAGAAGGATGTATCAAATGCTTCCAGTGTGGAGAAATGGGGCATTACGCCTCACAATGTCCTCTCACGAAGAAGGACAATGATGAGAAGCATGATCTGCAGGGTGCAACCACTTGTATTGAAGAAGAGGAGTTTTATATGATTTCCCACATATCTCCACGGGAGAATTGAGGTGATCTAGAACTGTAGATTGGAATAACTACAGTTGGTTAGGATCCTTAAGAGGTACACCTCTTGGATCATCACCTTACTATGAGAGAAAAAATAAGAAGTAGCAGGATGGAAAAGCTTCCATTGGTGTAGAGGAGTGCAGAAGTGGCAACACAATGGATAAAGAGAACTAGAGATTGAGCAACATAGAGCAGAGTCGGTAGGAATGCAGGGAGGCACAATGTAGAGTCATCAACAATCTAGACACTTCAGAGGGTCAACATAGGGACTAGCAGGGAAAATTTTAAGGATGGAAATTTCTTTTAAAGTTTAGAAACCTTGTCAAATCTAACTAGTACATAATATGCAATCTGTAAAATGTTTGAAAATATTTTTGTAAAAATATTCAAATTTCTAATAATTTTATGTAGTCTCTATATAAAATTTTGGCGATTTTGAAGGCAAAACCATTTTATACTATAAAAATTTGGGCAAACAAGTTTTAGAAATAATGGAAATTGGAAAATCGTTTTTTGGAAAAAACATGGAAAATTAGCCCACTTGCAAATATTAGCCCCTAAAATTTTCCTTGGAGACTAGCAGTAGTCAAAATTTAGTACTGAGATGCATCATGCTGAACACTTCGTTCATAACTTGGATGTTTTTCTGTAGCAATGAGAAACATAGTTGCAGTGCAGTAGTAGTTGGTAGTTGTACGCAGGGTCCACAACATCATAGATGCAGCAACACAGTGTTGGTGGGAAGTAGTGTCACACATCAACAACGCAGAGGGAGATGTTGTAGAATCAGAGCAATACTTTAGTTTAATGTATTGTTAGAGCACATTCCTCACTAAGAGGGAGTGTTTATTTCTAGTAGCATCGGATGTGCTCTAAGTCTCAAAATTTGCAGGGAGGCTTAGGCACATGTATTCCAAAGAACCCAGAAAGGATTTTGGAAAATTACACTAAGATCATGTTTTATGAGAATATTTAATTATTTTTAATGAGACCCTAAGTCTAAAATTAGGAAATTAAAATAATTAAATGATAGTAACTAAAACAGAGTGTGAATCTTCTAGAAAATTTAGAGATATAATTAAGTTAATATTAACCATTGATTAAAAATTTAATATCAGTCGTTGAAGACTCAATGAGAAGATTATAAGAAGGATTTGGTGGATCATTTGGAAAATACATCGAGACAGAGAAAGAATCCAGAGATCGACATTCTTTAGTGATAAATGCTTAGGGAGAAGATCGATCAAGAGTGCTCTCGCAGAGAGGGGCAGGGATAATTTCCGGTTGAATATTTCCATAAGTCAGGAATACACCACATAGAATACAGAGAGCAGTATGTAGTGAGGCATTGTAGAAGCTATGTAGATTCTCCACAGAGCCAGTTGTGGAAGCACAAAAACCTTAAGAGATTCATGATTCAGCTGAGGATTAGTCAGATCTAGTGCTAGAGAGTCGGGGTGTGAGACCGGAAGGGGACAAAAGGTTATATCCATCCATAAGAAGAGTCGGTTGATAGAGGTGATGCAGTCCCCACGTAGAGTAATGCAGAGACTTCACAGAGGAAACGTAGGGCTCATTAGCTCAGAGTTTGGCTAGTTCATATTTCTAGGGTCAGTGTGAGGTAACCTCACTAGCTCTTTTTTCAGTCAGATTCTCTGTGTGGATGGAGAGCAAGGAATCCCATATTGTATTCAAAATTACTGCATAATAAATAAACCCTTAGCGGCTGCACCAGTTTTCCCGCACTGGGTTTTTCCAGGGACATTGCTCTAAAAATAATAGTGTCATGTGTTTATGATTTATTCTTGCTCAGATCTTCTTTCAGCACTTATTTTTCCACAGTTAATTTGTGAAGGATGTGGTGTATGAGTTTTTGATATTTACCATATAACACAGTAAATAATTTGTTCAAGGAATCAACAAATAAAAGAAATATCATTATTTGCTGCAGTAGGATTCCATATCTAAGAATTTTCACAATACCCCCTTCTAGCCTGAGAGTTCACTGAAGCCATAATCCACTGAAGCTCCCCCTACGCCTTCTACCCCCCATACCCCTCCCCCTTTCACCCTAAGAAGAAGTATGGTTGTAAATATTAAGCTACATGTTTTCAAGGGAATTGGAACGAAGGATCCATAGCAGTTTTGGTTTTTATGCGAAGTTGTATGGGCAACAATGAAGGTCGTTGATGACAGTATAAAGAAGGTGCAACTCATCATGACAATGGGTGATAGAGCATTTCCATGGTATATGAAGTTTTCAACTAATACAGATAGAAAATTTGGAGACATTAAAACTGTGTTGGCTGGAGAGTTTAAGAAGTTGAAGTCTCAAGCATAGTGCATCACTGAGTTGAAAGAAATCAAACAAAAGCCTATTGAGTCTATTTGGGAGTTGGATCAAAGATTTAGTATTCTATTGGACCAGGTGAGATTCGACATAGCTACGTAGCAACATTAAGAGTGGTTCATAGTTGCGCTACTACCGCATATCAAATTACCATTGATGTAGCAGAATCATTAGAAACTCAATCTGAAGCTCTAGAGATTGAAATGGAGTTGGAAGTTTCGCCTATAGGAGATACTAATGCAGGTATGAAACAGATCCAAAATCCATTGGTGAACCTAACTCTACAATTACAATACATCGAGAAAGGTAAATAAGTTAGAGAAGAAGTATGGTGTACAAAGTGAAAATCGCAGGGCCATTCTAAAGAGCAGTTCCCTATTGTTGTGGTGTGTTTGGTGCACGTATGTATGAAATCACACCAGTTTAAGGGGTGTGGTTTTCCACTTTAAAATATTGTTAACAAGCATAAATACGTGGAGTTAATGAGCATAATACATATAAAATAGAAGCATGAAAATTTAATCTAAATACTAAACTAAAACTAAACATAAATAAACAGAAGATCTAACGAGTCAAACGACACAATAATGCAAACGGTGGCTCTAGGCCCTTCCTATTGAGCACTGGTAGAAAGGGGCAGAATAATTAACCCTCTTGCCAAAGGGACCCTAGACAATGGTTCTAGGTCTCAATGCAAGGATGCTTTTCATTCCAATCCTCGCCTCAGTGCAGTCTCCCTCTCTCTCTACTGTGTGGACCGAGCTTGTTGGGTGGCCAACAAGTGAGTCCTCTCTATTTGCAGCTTCGGGTCTATTAGCCACTGAATAATTCTATTATACCAAGAGGTGGCTAATTTTTTTCTTCAAAACTCCAAGAGATAATTCCCCTTTGAGAACCTATCATCCTTGAAGTTTTTATGAAGATAAATAATACTTTAGTTAATCTTCACTGCTGTTTCCCTTTTAAAACTAAAAATTCTGCTGTTTGCCTGAAGAAAAAGACTGCTGAAAAACCCACTTTTTCCTCCTTTCATTCATAATTAACCTCCATTTTTATCCCCTTTTCCCTCATGAAATTCCTCCATTTCCCTCATTTCTTGAATTTTCCTTCATAAATCCCCTTTAATCAGGTTTAAAACTCCTTTTTAAACCTTATCGGAACTCCCAAAATCCTTTGGAAATCCTTAAAAAATCATAAAAAACCCACTTTTCCTTATAATAGGCCTAAGCCCCCTTTGGCTAAGCCCCTAAACCACTTCCCCACCATTGACCCACGCCCAAGACCAAGCGCTTAAGCCTCAGGCACTTATCGCAATCGGAGGTTTTATGGTGGGCACATTTCTTTGTTAAAAGGAAAAGTTTCGATGTGATGGCCTTTTGTTCTATTGGCCGCACTGCAATATCAGCCGTCGATATTTACAAGATCCAACGGTCAGTGCTAATCGCATCGCGCCTCATCGCCTGTCTCCTTTACCCCTCCAATTGAATATTGATCGTTGATCTATTCCCAGATCTAACAGCTCGGATTTCATCGGATCGCAAAACTTGTATGATGTTTCCATTTTTGCTCCTCCGATTGGCGACCTTCCGATGGTTTCCCAACCGTCGATATGTTCTGCCATACCCAGATCTGACGGTCCACATTGCTCTGTTCCAAAGCCCATTTTCCTCCGCTTTTGGCCCTCATATTCATTCTTAACCGTCGATCTCTCCAAAGATCTGATAGTCCACATATAATCGCATCGCACATTTCTGTGCACCTTTCCTTTCCCCCACCGATTGGCGACCCCCGATTGGATCTGGGCCATTCATTTCACTCATCCGACGGTCCAGATCAATCCTCAATTCCTTCTGTTGTTTCTCAAATCCTGACAATGTAACCTCTTCGGCGAAGATCCACTGTTGATCTCTACAAATCAACAACCCACATTGCTCCCGATCTCCGCACAAACCTCGCCTCATATTTTATTCCATTAACCCCAAGATTAAATCTGAGCTGTTGATTTGTTTCATCCAACGGTCCATATTTAACCTGATAGGCCCAACTCCTTTGGGTCCTACCTTTCCCCAGATCAAATCTCCGCCGTCCATTTCCCTGATCTGACGGTCCAGATTAAAACCAACATGACCCTGTCCCACCTTCTTCCGCCCGCGCATCTTGTCTTATCGCGCTCCCAACTCCACCGTTGGATTTGCCCACCCTTCATCCAATGGCCAGGGACCCATATCATGTGATTTCTCTTCCGATGGTTAATGTTTTAAATTTACGCGATATGGGCAGTTTTAAAGGCCACGTGTCGGCCAGAAACACATATTGCATTCAAAAAGGAAATACCGCCTTTCTCCCTTTTCATCGCACGAAATCGACGATTTCTTCAATCGAAACCACCATTCGTATTCCCGTTACATTTTCTCGTAATAGATCTCCGCTGTTGATCTCTGAGATATAACGTTCCAAGTTCAATCTCGCCCTTTAATTCATCACCCTCCACCCATCCTCCAAGGGAATTTACAAGAAAATCCTCACTGTTGATCTCTATAGCCTATCTATTCCGACGGCCCAAGATCGTTCGGAAACCCCAAATATCATTTGACCCCTTTTCACCTCTGATAATGTTTTTCCCTATTTTTCCTTATATTTCCATCTTTTCACTATGACATTTCCCTTCCGCCTTATAAAATCTTGGGTTAATCTCGACTGTTGATCAACATGCATCAACGGCCCGGACTTAATCTCCTGCACCATTTATCTAACCACCTCCCTATTTGACCCAGCGAGCAATCCTCGCCATTGGATGCTTTCATCCAACGGTCACGATCTAACCTAAAACCTCCAAAGAAGTTTTTACCCAGCCACGCAGGTTTTTTACAACTTTTTGTGTATTTTGCAGGTTTTTAAAAGTTTTTTCCTTGTTTTAAAAGGAAATCAAAGGCTAGGGATGACGATCCCCCAGGCCTTTATTTCACAAAGTAAATCATTCCGCAGGGTTCCAAATTATATTTTATCAATGCCTCATGAGCACTGATGCCTTTATACAACCTCTGCACGCCTACGACAACAATGGAAACATAGCAAACACCACAGTCAAAGAGTATCAGTATCCAGGGATAAAATAAAAAGCAGAAAACTTGTTTGAATATTGTTAACACAATTTTGGAAGGATTAAGGCATTAGTTCGATTAATCAAAGACTTGATCCACAATTGAAGACAGTTTGAAGACCAGAAGATAGAAATTAGGCTTCATTAATCCTAAAACACAGAACTCAAGTAAATTAAAGGTGTTTAGGTTAAAACAATAATATCTATCAATCCGAGAAGCTTCCACTACCACATCAGAGGCTAATTGAATCTTCTGTAGCTACCAAAAGACACCTGCAGCCTCAAAGCAATCAAAGAAGGCCTAGTTATTTCCAGAACAGAAGATATTTATCTAAAGACAGCTGAACAATTATTACCAAAGAAAGAACAAATTATCAAACTGTCAGCAGAGTTATTACAAAGATAAGAAATATGCCTCGAAGTCAATCTTTTGCCCTTTGAGTTTAAAAATACAAAAAAGAGAGTAAATAAACAGAATCATAATTCAATGCTCTCCTGCGTTGGGCCTTGCATGGTTTTCGAGGTTTGGAGTTGCATTTAGTGTAGAATTTATTGCATTTTAAACCTAAGGCTCTTCCACCTCCTCATTTCTTCTATAAATACTTCTGAAGAAGATGAGATACAGGTTGGTTGATCACTAGTTGTAATACTAAAACTCTCTGAAATAATACATAGTCTGTTGAAGTTGAAGAAGAAATTGAAGTCTTGGAAGCCCTGGTAATGTTGTTGCATGATTTTTCTTGAGAAGGCTCTATCATTGGATCCATGAGCTTGGCTGTTGGTGAATTATTCTGAAATGTTTAATGTTTTCTCCTATTTTCATTTTTTTCCATAATTTCTTACTACAGTAGGATGAAAGTTTTAGGCTAAGAAATCATTCCTGGAAGCACCTTAGACCTTTTTATCCTTCACTGTTTTATGTTTTCTTCTGCTGAGGTATTTTAGAGTCTTTAATCTCTCTCTTTAGTCCTCATGCTTGTTTATTTCTCTAATAGTTCGAGTAGTTGGTTTCAACATGATTTATGGTTCTCCCTGCTTGTCTGCTGCCACTTAAAGGCTGTTATTGAAGTCTCACTTTGAAGTATATTTGTTTATATTGAGCCAAAAAGGTCTGTTCTGATCATCCCCTTTGTCCTTACTTGAACAATTGTCTTAAAGGTCTTTATAGTTGTAATAATAGATGTGTTAGGTGTTCCCTCTTCTATGACTGCAATTATAAGTGAATATTTTATGTTTTCTAAGTCATTTGAAATAAAATCTTTGAGGAAATAGGGTGTTCCCCAAATCTTAGATTTCATTTTAAAAGTTGTTTTGAAGTCATTATTTGCTTAAAGTGTGGTTTGTAGAATTTATGGTTAGCCCTGTCTATCAAATACCTCTGTATTGTTGAAGTCATGTTTTCAAATTCCCTTCGTTGAGAATTAAACTTCTCTTTTATAAACCATTAATGTCCATCTCATTCATAAACTAAAGGATCCTGTGGCCAAATTAGATTTTCCCTTTGATATCCCATATCCATTGATAATTTTGTCATAACCTCTTTTTGACTCTGTTATCACTCAGGTTTTCCTAGAAGTTGTGTAAGAGGAAAGTATACCCGAGGTAACCACAAACCAATCTTTTAGATGCAGAATCTAGCCAATCTGCATCCAGAGAGGGCTCTCTCTTTATGATTTATCTTTGTTTTTGAATGATTTTAGGCTAGTTATAGATGCAAAGTTTGTTTTGGGAAAATGGAGGAATCCACAAACTAAGGGCAAGGTTGAGGGCTTTCAGTCCATTGGGCTATGGAGTCTAAGGATGGCTTTACTGGATTTCTTTTCTGAACACAAGATGGTATTACAGGGCAAGATAGCTAGACGGAGAACAATCCTTAAAATTTAAAGTGGATGGATGGTCTTGAAGGGATGAAAAGGCAACTAAGAATCTTTCACCATATTCAAGAGGAAGAAGAGAAATGATTACAAGCAAAGAGCAATGAAGGATTCTTTGTTACAGTAATCAACAATATTGAATCAGCGAAACATGAGCAATTAAGAATTCATGCTTATAACTAATCCAGAAGAAAACATCGAGAATAATCACATTTGAAAACAGAGTACAATTAAGCAAATTCTGTTTCAATCCTTTATATAAACTATTCAGAAACGGATATGATGATAGCATAAACTAATATAAAATTTAAACACAAGGGTTGGAAAACTTATTGAACTGAAGTCCAACACATGAATCCTGTAACAAGTCCAGTGCTTCAAAACGTCATCCAGTAAGCGACAAGTAAATTTGTCCAAAAGCTTTTTATTTCGAAAACCTCAATGTTACAACAGAGTAATAGAATCCACCCCAAATGCTTCCAAGAGTGGAGTATTTATACAAATTCTAAACTAAAATATCTTGAAACAAATATCAAAATTGGTTCACAAATCTCTCCAACTATTTACATAAATAGAACTAAAGTAAAGGACACTCAAACTATTTGGCACTATTTTTGATGGATAAGTGATGAAAAAGAGGAGAATTCTAATTTGATCCAACTCTTATTTGATGATGAGGCATCCAAGTCACTAACTGCTTCCTTTCTTTGTGCAATCTGCTCCAACAATTCTGCAAACTTGGGGTCCAATGATATCTTCGTATTTTTCAATACGTAATAGATATGTAAAAAGTGAAAGAGGTTATTGTGGATAAATATGTTGGTGAGATAAACCTCTTTCACTTTCCTAAAATTCCTCTCCAGCTGTGCATAATATTCTCTGTAAACAATATGTGTAAAACAGAGTTTTACAGAGTCTGAAAAATGGCCTGTAAAGATGCACATATATCTCTCATTATAAAACCACTGTGCAAAAACTGAGATAGGTTGTTGTATATGGGTCTCTTAGGAACAAAAACCTCCTTCAGTTTTGTGAAATGTATTTCGGATTGGCCACAATATTCTCTGAAAAATGATGACTTGACTGTAATTTTCTGCAAAAAGTGCTTTCCAACTTTGTTTAATATTTCCAAAACCATAATAGCTGTTAGAAAAGTGAGAGAGGTTTTTGTAGATGGTCCTCTTAAGAACATAAAACTCCTTCAGTTTTGTAAAATTCATCTTTGATTGATCACAATAGTTTCTGAAAAACTATGACTAAAATATGCAATTTCTGCAAAAATGTTCCTTCTTGTTGTATTTTTCATCTTTTCACTTTTTTGTTCCTTTGACTATTTTACTTTCACTTTAGATAAACTTCAATGTTGGTGAAATTATTTTCATCTCTTTTTACCATTTTACTGCCTCTGTAATTACTTTTACTGTTTTACCTTTGACCGCTCTGTAACTTCATTTTTACTTTCACTCTGACTATTACCTGATACACTTTAACCACTGATACTCTTTAATCCTGATACTCTTTGATTGTTCTTTACTGTGTTAGACTGAGCAGTAATTGGGAAAAGAACATTCTGGTTAGGGGAAATTACTGCTCTTTGAGTTGGATCATAGTTAGAATGGCAATAGTGGACAATTTCTGGGATAAAAATGACTGAGGGGATGAGATACCTTGGGAGATTGGATTCCCACAACCCTATAAGATCTTGCCCCTTTGAGTATTCGTCTCTGCAGCGACAATAGCTCAATAGGGGACTTTCATCAAAACGCAGATCTTTAATTTGGAAATCCTCATCTATCAAAGGTAAATAGTCCAATTCACGGCGAGGAGCATTCAATGGAGTGATATTAAGAGCTGCCGGGACCTCCATTTTGGTTCTTGTGGATTCAAAATGAAGGTTTTTTGGTTTTTCTTCATGAAGTAGGAGGCGGATTCTTGAAATGAAGGAAATTGGAACAATTTAGAGCATTTTCACGGAGTTTAAAATCTCCGGGGAGAGTGATGATTTTTTATACTAATGGAAAAGAAAAGGAAGCGGGTTTGATGCTTGCGGGGCGTAAGGATAAATACTGTTTTTAGACGGAGCTGCAATACCTATAAGGTGCTGGGCGTGGAGAGCATTCTTAACCATGACCTTGTGAATCTTGGAGTAAATTGGTGTATTTGCAGTGAAATTTGAAAATTGCAGTGGGAGCTCGGTCTCTTTCAGAAACTAAAATAACTGAAAAAAAATGCGAAAATGGCTTAAAAACAAGTCAAAAAGGGTTTTTGTCGTTTTCGAGGTGATGACATCATTTGACGTACGGGGTGACGTAAGGGAGTGGGGCCGGCGGTATGCGGTAGGCGGTAAGCGGTAAGCCCGCACCGCTTTTGTGCAAAAGCTGTTTTAAACGAATCGGCAGCGATTCCGTTGGATGTGTGACACGTGGATGATGAACTGTTTCGATACCACTATTTCCCCGCTGGTTAAAGTTCTTACCAAGGATGGGCAGTGGGATTGACGTGGAGCGTCGATCTGCGGAGGAGCGATCCGACGGTCGAAGAAATGGAAATATAATGGAATAGTTATTGCGCGGGCCTGACAGGGTTTTAAATACTATTAACGTTATTAATCTCCCCGGGGGGCGTCTGATAGGCGGAAAAAGGCTATTAATTAGTCATGATGACTAATTAATCCCGAGTGTGTAAGAAACGGGTTGCGGTGGGGTTTGGTTAGGTGGAATGTCATGTGGACAATCCACGGTGGCGCAAGACTCCGATGAGTTTTTATCCGTGTTTTTGGTGTTAAACACACATATTGCATGTCTAACGCTTTTTTATATATATTTTTATTATATGGTAAATTAATCAATACATAACTAATTCACCATAGGGCGGGGATTAATGGTATAACGATATATTTCACTAAAGGGTTTATAAAGCGGGGTTTTATTTTCAATGTGCGGGAATATATACTTTGGTAAAACATTATAATAAAGGGTTTTGGGGATATTTATTAGAAAAGGGAGTTATATACTTAGGAAAAGGGATTTCACTAGGGATTTAATATAGTAAAATCAAATGTTAATATGAAAAAAGGACAAGGAAAATCAAAACATCTTTGTACATCTAAGAAAGTGATAACTTATGAAGTAAATTGCAACATTTTATCTTCAACACTTAAACTTAGAATAACAAGTTGTTTTGAGGAATTTTATGGAATATTGCATCGGTTTCCTAAGTAAAATAGGATTTTACTTAGGAAAAAGTTAAAAATGGAAGATAATCAATGATGGATTATTTCAAGTGCTTAGGTCTTTTTGATCATTAGGCCGAGGGTCCGGTCCCTCCAGAAGTCAAGGAAATGCCTTGAGCCCTTTTGATCTCCAAATGATTAATGGTATAACGATATATTTCACCAAAAGGTTTATAAAGCGGGGTTTTATTTTCAATGTGCGGGAATATATACTTTGGTAAAACATTATAATAAAGGGTTTTGGGGATATTTATTAGAAAAGGGAGTTATATACTTAGGAAAAGGGATTTCACTAGGGATTTAATATAGTAAAATCAAATGTTAATATGAAAAAGGACAAGGAAAATCAAAACATCTTTGTACATCTAAGAAAGTGATAACTTATGAAGTAAATTGCAACATTTTATCTTCAACACTTAAACTTAGAATAACAAGTTGTTTTGAGGAATTTTATGGAATATTGCATCAGTTTCCTAAGCAAAATAGGATTTTACTTAGGAAAAAGTTAAAGATGGAAGATAATCAATGATGGATTATTTCAAGTGCTTAGGTCTTTTTGATCATTAGGCCGAGGGTCCGGTCCCTCCAGAAGTCAAGGAAATGCCTTGAGCCCTTTTGATCTCCAGATACCTTAGTACTTTTGGGGGAAATTAGTAAAACTCTTGAGGGGGAAAAATGATGGGGAGGTTAATGAATTTGACTTTGCTTGCTGTGATTTTCCAGTGTATTTTCTGCTTCAGTACTTTTGATGAAAGTAAATGATTAACTAACATGTAGCAGCACCATTCATCAGATAACATTTTGCAGCACCATCTACCTACCCTATCTACTTAACACTACCAATTTGTCTTCTTTATTAGGGTGCATTTAGACTTGCAAACCCTGATCAATCTTTTCTTTTTACATGATGAATCTATCTATTTCTACCCTTATTACATCCAAGGGCTCAGATTAAACTGTTGAGCACCTTTTATTCACTCTACCTAGCTACTTATCTGCTAAGATTAAACTGTTTGGCTAGATATTTATTCTCTAATCTATAACATGAAATTGAAATATGACTAAGCCAAGTTTAAACAGTTTGACTTATTCATGAATTGTGGCAAAAGTTTCACAAGCTTCACACAATTGATTTATTACAACAGAGTAAAAATTAGTGGCATTTGGATTTGCACACTTTCCTTGGTCTATTTTTTTGCTTGGGGTTCATTTCTTTCTCTTTTTTGACCATTTTATTCTTTTTACCCTTTGATCTTTCTTTTAGGGTATACCCTCTTTACATTTTTTAAATTTTTTGATTTTTGGTTTTTCAAGAATATGGAACACCTTTGCTCAAGTAAGAAGGTTTGAACATATTCCATACTTCCATCAAGACAATCATGAAAGATGAAACCTATTGATATAGGAGGCTAACACTGGCTCCACTTGGGGATGGCTTTTCCTTGTGGAAAGTCAAGAACAGCAGATCAGATGCCTAAACATGTCTTCAAACTGAACTATGTAATCTTCTTCTTCTGGTAGCTTTATTGTACATATGATAGTGAAACTTTTGAAGCTTAGGGCCTTCACTTCGGGCTTCAACTTCAAGAAGTCACCATTCAATTAAAACTGATGCATTAGCTGTGGCTGAAAATATTGAATTGAATATAGTCCTTTTTCTGCAACCATGAAATCTAATCTTGAAACTTAAAACAACACACAAAAATTTTCAAACCAACTTAATGAAAAACTAGTTGTAAATTGAAAACTAAAAAAAAATGCTCAAAATTCTGAGCTTATTGGCACTCATTTACCTACTCAATCTACTGTTCAACTTCTAGTTAGGTAAAATGAAATAGCCAATGCAACCATTCAAGCATTATGTACTTTGATAGATTTTTTTGCATTTTCTTGTTGATTATCAAAATTGTACTTCTGCAACCTATTAGAAACTTGTCAACAAATGAGAGGATAAGGAAACACTTGATTTCCTTTGTTGACTCTAGAAACTGTACAAAAGGATCTTCCAAAATATATACACTGATGTTTAACTGATCTGAACAGCTGTACATTTGTTCTGGATGGCCTCCATACCATGAATATGAAGTGCTATTTTCATCTTTATCTCCCTGTAAACTTTCAGATAAGATTTGTGATGATATTCCTACTGATTGTAATGTCTGAGTATTGAATCCTTTATCATCTTGATTATGAAAATCATAGTTAGTTAATAGAGGAATGCTTGGAATGCCTTCAATATTCAACATGTATGCTATTGGATCCTGAAAATCTTGGGAAAATTGCTGGAACCTATGACATATAAAATTCCATGGGACTTCAAAAACTTCAACAAGTTTCCCATTATTTTCTTTAAATATGTTATACCACATTTCCTTTAAAAGCTGAAATGGTTCAAAAAATAGTGGTATGGAACTTTCTTGTGTCATTTGATCATTTATTTCAATGGGAACTGATAACTGCAATTGTGAAACTGAAAAATCTTGATTAATAGTTTCATTATCTTCTTTATTGTTAATCACAATTCCTAAAGATTGCTGATTATTGATGGCATGATAGTTTTCTCTAATGAACTGAAATGAAGCAAAACAAAGAGGTAAAGAATCTTCACTTATTTCCACATTTTCTGCTCTTCCTTCCTCACTCTCATGGCTAATCTGTATTGGTTGATCACTGTCTTCAATCTGCTGAAACTGCATTTCTTCATCCTCCAAACTAGCTTCTGATATCTCTGTAAAGTTAGCTTGACTTTGGAGAACATAACTATCATCATAATGATCATACTTAGGCAAATCATCAAAATAAGGAATGTCATCAAACATACACATTAGAACAACAGATTCCTCTTCTTCATATTGATTTGTAAATTCATTTTCTGATTTATGATAATTTGAATTAAGAGGAATTTGTTCATGGCTATCAACCTCTTCTATTTCTTCATGGTGATTTTGAATAAAAAATTCTTCTTTCATAGTGATCTTCTGTGTTATTTCATCTAGTTTACTTACCAAAAGATTGAGTTTTACCTCTGCAATGTTTTTCCTTTCCTCTTCTTCTACTTTCAACTTTTCCTGTTTGATTTGGAGATTAACTTCCACATCAACTGCAATATTCTGCATCTGTACAAGTGTTTTTGGATCTCTTTCTCTTAACCGAAATTCTATTTCTGAATCAAAAGCACTTGGATAATGCAACAGAGCTGAATCATGAGGAGGTCTAATATTTTCTGGCATTGAATAATAAACTTGATTAAATCTGTCAGAAAATTGTTGTATCGTTTCATTTGAATGTCTTTTTAATTGATTATATTCTTCCATGATCACAAAATGATTAACTTTGATTATCCATCTATCAAGGAAAAGTTTGATAAACTGTTGGAAATTTGAGATGCTAGCATTAGGTAGATTTTTGAACCAACTCTTTATTCTATTTTGCAAGGAAAGAGCAAAAAGTCTGATTTTAACATCATCTTCATCAATCTCAAATAAATCCAAATAATTTTCAAAACCTTGAATATGTTTTTGGGCCGTGATACCATTTTCTCCATCAAATATAGGAAGATACTTGTAGTATTTTTCAGGAAAATCATGGAGTATAGGAGGTAAAATAAGGGGCTTATATCTATCTGGAACTTTATATGGTACAGGGATATGTACAGGGATTGTAAGATCAGTCTTGATTATTTGAGGCTTCTTAATTGGAAAATGATCATCATTAAATTCATAAGAAAGCTGCTCAAAGAGATTAGGAGAATTATTACTTACAAACTTCAAAGGAAAATAACTAAAAACTAATCTAAGATCTTCTATAAAACACAATATACATTGAAAAAATTTCTTAATGAAAAAGAACATAAAGTCTTGGATTAAGATCCAAGTTGAAAGCCTGATCTTTCCATATTGTCCTTTGAGGTTCATTCCTCCAGTGGAGTCTTGATTGTGAAATTGATTTGGAGTCGTCAGGTGGATGATTTTAAACTTTGTGTGTCTGATCCCTGTCCACCATCATAGATCAGATCTAAACCTGTAAAAAAATTTTGAAGAAAAATTTAGTTCTTCAGGAAACCAAATTTTTTGTGAATTTTATGATTATTTTATTTTTTTATGAATTTTCAAAACAACTTCTATGATTTCTTTAAGAAATTTAAGATTTTTAATTAAAATTTTCTCAAAGATTTATTGAACTAGAGAGTCTGATTGAATGTTTTGAATCCAAAGTTCGGTTTATAAGCTAAACCAGAGATAGAATGAAGCAGCATTTGTTTACTATGCAGTTGCAGAGCAAAAGCATTTCAAAGGCTACCTGGCTGATCTTCAGACTCTGTCTATAGCTTATAAATCAAACAATAGTATCAATAAAATGATTCAGATCCCCAGTATAGTCGCCACTATGTTATCACTCAGGTTTTCCTAGAAGTTGTGTAAGAGGAAAGTATACCCGAGGTAACCACAAACCAATCTTTTAGATGCAGAATCTAGCCAATCTGCATCGAGAGAGGGCTCTCTCTTTATGATTTATCTTTGTTTTTGAATGATTTTAGGCTAGTTATAGATGCAAAGTTTGTTTTGGGAAAATGGTGGAATCCACAAACTAAGGGCAAGGTTGAGGGCTTTCAGTCCATTGGGCTATGGAGTCTAAGGATGGCTTTACTGGATTTCTTTTCTAAACACAAGATGGTATTACGGGGCAAGATAGCTAGACAGAGAACAATCCTTAAAATTTAAAGTGGATGGATGGTCTTGAAGGGATGAAAGGCAGCTAAGAATCTTTCACCATATTCAAGAGAAAGAAGAGAAATGACTACAAGCAAAGAGCAATGAAGGATTCTTTGTTACAGTAATCAACAATATTGAATCAGCAAAACATGAGCAATTAAGAATTCATGCTTATAACTAATCCAGAAGAAAACATCAAGAATAATCACATTTGAAAACAGAGTACAATTAAGCAAATTATGTTTCAATCCTTTATGTAAACTATTCAGAAACGGATATGATGATAGCATAAACTAATATAAAATTTAAACACAAGGGTTGGAAAACTTATTGAACTGAAGTCCAACACATGAATCCTGCAACAAGTCCAGTGCTTCAAATCGTCATCCAGTAAGCCACAAGTAAATTTCTCCAAAAGCTTTTATTCCGAAAACCTCAATGTTACAGCAGAGTAATAGAATCCACCCCAAATGCTTCCAAGAGTGGAGTATTTATACAAATTCTAAACTAAAATATCTTGAAACAAATATCAAAATTGGTTCACAAATCTCTCCAACTATTTACATAAATATAACTAAAGTAAAGGACACTCAAACTATTTGGCACTATTTTTGATGGATAAGTGATGACAAAGAGGAGAATTCGAATTTGATCCAAATCTTAGTTGATGATGAGGCATCCAAGTCACTAACTGCTTCCTTTCTTTGTGCAATCTGCTCCAACAATTCTGCAAACTTGGGGTCCAATGATATCTTCGTATTTCTCAATCAGTAATAGATATGTAAAAAGTGAAAGAGGTTATTGTGGATAAATATGTTGGTGAGATAAACCTCTTTCACTTTCCTAAAATTCCTCTCCAGCTGTGCATAATATTCTCTGTACAAAATATGTGTAAAACAGAGTTTTACAGAGTCTGAAAAATGGCCTGTAAAGATGCGCATGTATCTCTCATTATAAAACCACTGTGCAAAAACTGAGATAGGTTTTTGTAGATGAGTCTCTTAGGAACAAAAACCTCCTTCAGTTTTGTGAAATGTATTTCTGATTGGCCACAATATTCTCTGCAAAATGATGACTTGACTGTAATTTTCTGCAAAAAGTGCTTTCCAACTTTGTTTAATATTTCCAAAACCATAATAGCTGTTAGAAAAGTGAGAGAGGTTTTTGTAGATGGTCCTCTCAAGAACATAAACCTCCTTCAGTTTTGTAAAATTCATCTTTTATTGATCACAATAGTTTCTGCAAAACTATGACTGAAATATGCAATTTCTGCAAAAATGTTCCTTCTTGTTGTATTTTTCATCTTTTCACTTTTTTGTTCCTTTGACTATTTTACTTTCACTTTAGATAAACTTCAATGTTGGTGAAATTATTTTCATCTCTTTTTACCATTTTACTGCCTCTGTAATTACTTTTACTGTTTTACCTTTGACCGCTCTGTAACTTCATTTTTACTTTCACTCTGACTTTTACCTGATACACTTTAACCACTGATACTCTTTAATCCTGATACTCTTTAATCCTGATACTCTTTGATTGTTCTTTACTGTGTTAGACTGAGCAGTAATTGGGAAAAGAACATTCTGGTTAGGGGAAATTACTGCTCTTTGAGTTGGATCATAGTTAGAATGGCAATAGTGGACAATTTCTGGGAAAATAATGACTGAGGGGATGAGATACCTGGGGAGATTGGATTCCCACAACCCTATAAGATCTTGCCCCTTTGAGTATTCGTCTCTGCAGCGACAATAGCTCAATAGGGGACTTTCATCAAAACGCAGGTCTTTAATTTGGAAATCCTCATCTATCAAAGTTAAATAGTCCAATTCACGGTGAGGAGCATTCAATGGAGTGATATTAAGAGCTGCCGGGACCTCCATTTTGGTTCTTGTGGATTCAAAATGAAGGTTTTTGGTTTTCTTCATGGGCCGGGCGGGATTCTTGAAATGAAGGAAATTGGAACAATTTTCAGGCTCGGGGAGCAATTTCACAGGTTTAAAATCTCCAGGGAGGACTCAATGATGATTTTTAACCACTTTTTCAGCGGAAAAACAAAGGAAACTGAGTTTTACGTGCAGTCGGGGCGTAAAGGATAAATACCTGTTTTTAGACGGAAACTGGTTTTCTAACAGGTAACAGGCAATGGAGGAACTGTTCTTCAGCACGGGCGCAGCGGAATCTTGGATTAAATTGGTGTATTTGCAGTGAAATTTGAAAATTGCAGCGGGAGCTCGGTCTCTTTCAGAAACTAAAATAACTGAAAAAAACGCGAAAATGGCTTAAAAACAAGTCAAAAAGGGGTTTTGTCGTTTTCGAGGTGATGACGTCATTTGACGTACGGGGTGACGTAAGGGAGTGGGGCCGGCGGTATGCGGTAGGCGGTAAGCGGTAAGCCCGCACCGCTTTTGTGCAAAAGCTGTTTTAAACGAATCGGCAGCGATTCCGTTGGATGTGTGACACGTGGATGATGAACTGTTTCGATACCACTATTTCCCCGTTGGTTAAAGTTCTTACCAAGGATGGGCAGCGGGATTGACGTGGAGCGTCGATCTGCGGAGGAGTGATCCGACGGTCGAAGAAATGGAAATATAATGGAATAGTTATTGCGCGGGCCCGACAGGGTTTTAAATACTATTAACGTTATTAATCTCCCCGGGGGGGGCGTCTGATAGGCGGAAAAAGGCTATTAATTAGTCCTGATGACTAATTAATCCCGAGTGTGTAAGAAACGGGTTGCGGCGGGGTTTGGTTAGGTGGAATGTCATGTGGACAATCCACGGTGGCGCAAGACTCCGATGAGTTTTTATCCGTGTTTTTGTTGTTAAACACACATATTGCATGTCTAACGCTTTTTTATATATATTTTTATTATATGGTAAATTAATCAATACATAACTAATTCACCATAGGGCGGGGATTAATGGTATAACGATATATTTCACCAAAGGGTTTATAAAGCGGGGTTTTATTTTCAATGTGCGGGAATATATACTTTGGTAAAACATTATAATAAAGGGTTTTGGGGATATTTATTAGAAAAGGGAGTTATATACTTAGGAGAAGGGATTTCACTAGGGATTTAATATAGTAAAATCAAATGTTAATATGAAAAAGGACAAGGAAAATCAAAACATCTTTGTACATCTAAGAAAGTGATAACTTATGAAGTAAATTGCAACATTTTATCTTCAACACTTAAACTTAGAATAACAAGTTATTTTGAGGAATTTTTATGGAATTTTGCATCAGTTTCCTAAGTAAAATAGGATTTTACTTAGGAAAAGTTAAAGATGGAAGATAATCAATGATGGATTATTTCAAGTGCTTAGGTCTTTTGATCATTAGGCCGAGGGTCCGGTCCCTCCAGAAGTCAAGGAAATGCCTTGAGCCCTTTTGATCTCCAAATACCTTAGTACTTTTGGGGAAATTAGTAAAACTCTTGAGGGGGAAAAATGATGGGGGAGGTTAATGAATTTGACTTTGCTTGCTGTGATTTTCCAGTGTATTTCCTGCTTTAGTACTTGTGATGAAAGTAAATGATTAACCAACATGTAGCAGCACCATTCATCAGATAACACTTTGCGGCACCATCTACCTACCCTATCTACTTAACACTACCATTTTGTCTTCTTTATTAGGGTGCATTTAGACTTGCAAACCCTGATCAATCTTTTCTTTTTACATGATGAATCTATCTATTTCTACCCTTATTACATCCAAGGGCTCAGATTAAGCTGTTGAGCACCTTTTATTCACTCTACCTAGCTACTTATCTGCCAAGATTAAACTGTTTGGCTAGATATTTATTCTCTAATCTATAACATGAAATTGAAATATGACTAAGCCAAGTTTAAACAGTTTGACTTATTCATGAATTGTGGCAAAAGTTTCATAAGCTGCACACAATTGATTTATTACAACAGAGTAAAAATTAGTGGCATTTGGATTTGCACACTTTCCTTGGTCAAATTTTTGCTTGGGGTTCATTTTTTCTCTTTTTGACCATTTATATGGAACACCTTTGCTCAAGTAAGAAGGTTTGAACATATTCCATAGTTCAATCAAGACAATCATGAAAAATGACACCTATTGGTATAGGAGTCTAACAGACTCCATTTCCAAATGAAACTGATACTCCTTCTTTCTACCTGCCTTTCCTAGACCTTCCATATTCTGCTATATCAATTCAACCAAACAAACAAACAAACACTTGCACTTAATAACTAGTCTAAAACCAATACTCAAAGCACACAAGATAAACCTTTGAAAAAATAAATAATTTGAGAGATCCCTCTCTTGGAACAGGAGGACTAGATCCTGTAACTCTAAAGATTGGTTTGATGTTGCCTTGTCTTTTTATTTGCCAAACTATCAAAACACGGGAGTCCAACATAAGTGCGATCACGGTGGGACCTACTGAAAATACAGTTGCTTGAAAACACTTCTTAAAACTCTTTAGGCCCTTAACTTGACAAAGAACACCTTGTGGACTTATCCCACCGCTCACACCAACATAATGGCGATCACAGTGGGACACTGAGTAAAATATTTAAAACAAAACACTCACTGTCTAGTATAACATAAGTAGCCTTCTTCATGCACTACCTAACAAAAATGGCAATTATGATAGGACTTAATTAAATAAGTGACAAACTAAGTAACCCTTAGGATTCTCATAGGACCTTATCAAACCTTGAAGGAATCAGTTACCAAGCCATAAGAGTGAACTATGTATGTTTTTAACACCTTAGCTAAGTGTTAAGTCAATTTTAGGACACTCTCATAACCCATAGGACTATAACTCAAATAAACCCAAAAACATTTCAGTTTGGCTTCATAATAAACATGGTGGTGGAACCTTCCAATATTTTACCTTCATAGAAGCTAAATAGTTTCCACCTAGTGACTCCACTAGCCCCAGTAGGCCTATTACTCATCTAGGTCTCCAGATCTCTTTAGGACTGTGTTAACTAGCCTTGAAGAAGTCTAGAAGCCTAGTCCCATACTAGATAAGACATTGTGAGAGGTAAAACTTCCAAAAGCAGTCTCTAAAAACTTTAACCTCTCTCATTTTTGAAAAAGAGTCTGGCTTCACATAGGATCGACACTAGATCCCGTCCAGACCTAAATCCTCCTTTAATAGTTGAAAATCCAGAGAGAATTCTGTGGCATACTTCTAAGTCTGGAAAATCAGCTGCTAAGAGGAGCCTCTTAAGAACAAAATCTGTCCCCAAAAACCTTGTTGACTTTGAGGATTTACACTTTGATCTACATCATACAAAGAACATCTTTAGAACTAGATCTCAAGGTGATTTAAACCAAACTGATATTGACATTGCATATTTACAACGGAGCTTTAGTAGAGAAGCCTCACCTTCCACTCCTCCTGATTCCCAGCTTCTTCATCACTTTAGCCTTTTCCATAACAAATCTGCTCAAAACCAGTTTGTTGGCCCAAATGTTTCTTCCCCTCCAATCCATACTACCACTGTGAAAAACACTCCTTTTCAGCCCACTTTCACTTTTGTAAATCCACCTCTTGTAAATCCACCTTTATTTCCAGCCATGGCAACATGGTATGCCCCATTAGTGTTACCACAACCTCTGCTTCCCTTACCAAATGAGTACCAATCCAAAATTCCTCATTTCACTGGAAAAGAGTCTACAATAGCTCAACATCATGTAGATAGGATGGAAGATGCATTTGATTACATGGATATAGAAGAGGAAACCATTAAGATGAGGATCTTTGCCTAAAGTTTAGGAGGAGATG
Source organism: Pinus albicaulis (assembly GCA_034641835.2). Taxonomy (NCBI): domain Eukaryota; kingdom Viridiplantae; phylum Streptophyta; class Pinopsida; order Pinales; family Pinaceae; genus Pinus; species Pinus albicaulis. The sequence continues at coordinate 1,400,247,385 of CM076584.1, forward strand.
TAAAGAAGTGGTTTAAAAACTTACCTCCTAACAACATCAACGATCTCCCTGCTTTGCATCAAACATTCATCAACAAATGGGAAATGAAAAAGAACCCTCTCCAAATACTAGCAGAGTATAGTAGTCTCAAAATAAATCAAGGGGAGAGTTTTCATGACTACTCCACTAGGTTTAACAGTGTTTACAATTCTCTTCCACCTCACATGAAAACTCCCCAAGGCATGGCCTTAGTAAGATACCCTGAAGGTTTTGATGCTGAAATGGCTTATCAGCTAAGGGAGAGAGATTAATTAACATTAGAAGACATGCAGAAGGGAGCTGTGAGCGTAGAAGAAAACATAATTGATAAGAGAAATAGGTTGAGATCAGAGAAGGGGGTAACTTATAGAGATGACATGGTACCCTCAACCTCAAATTATGACACAAAAATTGACAACCTAGTGAAGGTGATGGAGAGGATGCTCAAAAAGATCAACTTAAATGATAGAGTGCCACCAAGAGAACCTAAAAACAACCAAAGTAGAAATAGAAATCAGAATTATAGAAGAGAAAACAATCAAGATAAGCAAAAAGAAAGTGATCAACAGGTTAGACCTTCCTTCCAACAAAACTATGTGGATCAATATGAGGAAGATAGGGATATGGAAAGGTTGGGAGAAGCTCATGTAAACTTGATTGGATTAGGCAGTGGGGATGATGTTTTCCTCATTGAAGAAGAACAAGGTTTCTTCTCTGATAAAAATACAAACACCTATGAAGATTCTAATGATTATAGATTGGGGTTTGAAAATGCATTCATGGAGGTACACAAACAATATGATCTTAGGAGCAAAGGGAACGTAGATAATTCAAAAGATAAGAACACTAGCACTGCTGTCAAGAAAAATGCAGAAAGTTAGCCTAAGAAGACATTAGACAAACCTATCATTTTGGCTAAAACACCAGATTTAAACAAAGAGAAAAATAGCCAGCCAAATGTTGAACATAGTACCCCTAGCACTTCAACTAATGGTCCTAACAAAACTGTCCCAATTACCAGTCCAAACAAGGTTCAACAAATCAAAATTGATGAAAGGAATTCAAATTAAAAGATAGATGTAAATATGACCAAATCAATTGTTCCTTTCAGCCTTGAGGGAGAGATTGCAAAGATAAAAATTACCATCCCTCTAGCTGAACTAGTAACCCAAGAAGTGTACAAAAACCAAGTTTTTAAAGCTTTGAACTTAGGAAGTGACACTGATACCTTAAACTTGATAGATGACAAGCCTGAGTTTTTGTTTGGTCTAGAATTTGAAGGAAAATACCAAGAAGGAGTTGTCCCTCCCTTCTATGTTAGTTTGAACATACATGAGAAAATTTTACACAATGCCATGTTAGATTCTGGAGCTTCACACAATCTAATGCCCAAGGTAGTAATGGAAAGCTTAGGCTTAGAAATTACTAAACCATACAAATATTTGTATTCCTTTGACTCAAGCAGAGTCAAATGTTTGGGTTTAATCAAATATTTATGTGTTAACTTATCTCAAATCCCTGCTAAGAGTCTAGTTATGGGCATATTTGTAGCTGACATTCCCCCTAAGTATGGCATGATTTTATCAAGATCATGGGGAGCCAAACTTCAGGGAAGCCTTCAAATGGACATGTCTTATGCCACCATTCCTATTTTTAACCAAAACAAAAGATTATACAGGGAATCCCACATGAAATATATGGTGAATAACATAGATAAACCAAAAAAATCTCCAATATACTCTATTCAATTAAGTTTAGATTCTTTTATCTTGTACAATGAAGATGAAATCACTCAACAAAAAAAGGAAAACATATACCCAACCAGTTTACCAGAATAATCAGAACTTCCCTCAAATCAGATACAAAACATTGGCAATCAACAGCAACAAGATAATGAAAATGAGGCAAATATACTTTGGACAATATAATTTGATGGATCTTGTAATAAAACAATTGCAGGGGCAGGTGTGTCGATTCAAAATACGAATAAGAGTTTTTCATATAAATTAGATTTCCCGTGCACCAACAATATCACTAAGTATGAAGCACTTCTCCTAGGCTTACAATTGCTTAAACAATTAGAAGCCCAAAAGATATCAATCTTAGGAGATTCCCAACTTATCATAAGACAAATCAAAGGAGAATACTCAGCTAGAAATCCAAGGCTTAGGGAATATCGGAATGCTACCCTTGATTTATTGAAAACCTTTGAAAAGTATGAACTTATTTTCATTTTAAGAGCACTAAATCATCTAGCAAATGAACTCGCTTTCAATGCTAGCAACTGCCAAATACTTGAGATAAATGAACAACTTAGAGTAAAGGTAAAACACAAGCCTGTAGCACCTGATAACGAAGATCACTGGCAAGTGTTTGATTCTGATAAACACATAGATGATTTCTTAAAATCAGAAAATGATTTTGACATACCAATATCAGAGACCAGCCATAAAGAAAACTGTTCGTATATTGAACAAATCCCAGAAGTTGAAATAACGCATTCTGCTAATATGAATCAATATGAGAATCCTTTTGAAGCAAAATTAATTGACAATGCAGACCAAGAATACTTGGAAGTTTTACAATGCAGGAGCAATACAATTCCAAGAGCTCTCACACCTTTATAACACCTTTTCGACTTTAACGATGTAGCCAAAGAACCAAGAATAGGGCCTCTAGAAACAGATGTAGAAGAACATAACATAGGCAGCCTAGCAGAACCCAAGGTGATTAAACTGTCCAACACCATCCCAGCTAACATAAAACTCCAATATATAGAGTTTTTCAAAGAGTTTAAAGATGTTTTTTCTTTGGGATACAAAGATCTAAAATCTTATGATACTAGTATCATTCAGCACAAGATTCCTTTAAAGGAAAATCAAAAGCCTTTTAAAAAAAAACTAAGGAGGATAAAACCTGTTTTATTTCCTTTATTTAAGGCAGAAATTGAAAAGATGCATGATGCTAGGATCATAGTACCAATTAGATATTTAGAATGTGTATCAAAATTAGTTTATGTTAGGAAGAAGATAGGGAAAATTAGGCTTTGTATTGACTTCAGAAATTTAAATAGAGCCTCCCTGAAAGACAACTACCCCTTGCCCAAGATGGACCATATAATTCAAAGGGTAGTTGGGTCAAAAAGGATTTCACTCTTAGATGGGTTCTCGGGTTACAACCAGGTGTTAGTGCTCCCAAGTGATCAAATCAAAACTGCTTTTACTACACCTTGGGGCACCTTTATGTATGTCAAAATGACTCTCGAATTGATGAATGCAGGGGCCACCTTCCAAAGGGCCATGGACATAGCCTTCTCTGAATATATTGGCTATTTTATAATCATTTACCTTGATGACATAACCGTTTTCTCAAAAAATGATGAAGAACATTTGGTTCACTTGATGACGCAACAAAAACTGAAAGTCAGCTCCCTTTCTCTTAACCCTCGTTCTTTGGCTCCACATGGTCTACTTACATTTCCTTGGACATTTTATTTATCAATTTTGGA